>VZRW01008194.1:34923-121988 GCA_013398125.1 Aegotheles bennettii | reverse complement strand
AATTTTTTACAGAAGAAAGGGTTTGTAGTAGTAGGAGTAACATTTTGTCTTAGTTTCTGCATTAGCAGTAACATGATGGCTTGGTCCACCATGAGTATGTTTCTGATGTCCTCTGTATCTGCTGCTAGCTGATACCAGGTATCAACAAATAGCGATACTGATTGAAACTGATAGAGCTGGGGTGTGTGAGTGTGCTGTATCATCGCAACACCACTGTGAGGCTGGCAGTGAGGGAGTACTTTATTTATCCCTGGGTGTCATTGTTGAGCTTCTATAATATTCATAGAATCTGTGTACAATATTTGAAGAATTTTGGTGCCTGAGAAGGTGGTAACAGTCATAACTCACGAGTCCTGATCCAGTGTCTCCTCCCTCCCTGACTAGGTAGTACCTGTGAGTTACCAGGCTAACAGCTTGAATACAGAGCATGCTGCCAAGTATTTTGTGGTTTCAGAAGAAGTGTTAACACAGGAGGAACATATTTTGTGGTATTTAACTCTGTTGCGGCAGCTGAAGAGCTCTGTTAGTGAAATTTCCAGTCAGATATGGTGGGGGCAAGCAGTTCTCTAGAGACTTCTGTGCTTTTTTTTCCAATTCAAGTTGCTAAGAATCACATTTCTTTCTAATAAATTTGTCTGTTAGCACATTTATTTAGTGCATTTATGTTTATGCTGTTTGTCATCTTCTCTTCAGTTTGCTTCCTATCGAAAGATCTTATGGAATCAGCTATTAGCTGTCCTCTGGTATATTTATTTTTTGATTGTTCTAGGAAACAAACTTGTTCTAATTTGGGCTGTTTTGAATTGTTTTTAGTTATGTCTTAAGCATATAAGCTTTTAGGTTACATTTTGTTAAATGAAAATGGTACTTCATGGTGTATTAGGGTTTTTGAAATTACAAGTATCTTTGACAAATTAATTAAAAATTTAATTTATGTACTACTTACATGGAACTGTATATTTGTATGCTGGAAAAAATGAATTTGTAGGGTAGTATGCATCCTCAATGTAATGTATTTCCCCTGGACTTTGGAAAAAGTGGAAGGAGGGTTTTGTGAGAGCACAGGTACAGAATACACTTCTATTTCTTAGATTAAAATCATTCCCTTTGTGCTTTTAAAGCAGTATTCAGCAGATTGCTGGCATGGACAAGAAGGATCAGCTCGGGGAAAAAGGACTGACAATATGCCATGACTTGCTAAAAAGTAGAGTGCAACAGCGCTACTTATTTTTAAAGACAGAAGCATTTATAATGCAGGAAGGCTCTTCTATTTGTGTTCTGTGCACCCATGTGCTAGTGCCATGCAGCTTTAATGCTAGCAGAAGTTGTGTGTGCAACTTGGGAGTCTTGTACAGTGGGGCTGGCTGTGGGTTTGCAGCTTTGCGAGCTTTAACTGTATTTTATACCATTAATTATGCCACATGCTGCTGCTGGAGTAAGAAATAGGTAAAACTGTGGTGCAGTGGCATGAAAACTGATCACTGTTTTTGCTGTCTTAGGTTTCTAATTAGTAGTAGTAAAGCTGATCAGGATAACGAAGCAAGTTTGGATATAGTGAATGACAGCTGTTCAACCAGTCATCACTAGCTCAAGGTACATTGTCACCGGTGTAAAGAGAAGAATATTGGCACTAAATAGTTTTGGATGCCCCATTGTGCCCAGGGCAGCTGTGGATGCCCCATGATTGGAAGTGTTCAGGGCCAGGTTGGATGGGGCCCTGAGCAACCTGGTCTGGGGGGAGGTGTCCCTGCCCATGGCAGGGGTGTTGGAACGATGTGATCTTTCAGGTCTCTTCCAACCCAAACCATTCTATGGTATTTATCACCAGGATTAGCTTCTACTCAGCAGAAGCAGCTTTAGAACCTGTGCCTGTGGGGAAAATCTTGTATCTGTTACTGGATGTTTTCAGTGTTGTCACTTGTTGTGGGCTTTTTAGCATCTCCTATACAACAGAAGCTAGAAAATGAATCTGGTCCATGTCATCATTGTATCTGCAATGTCTTGTTTTTCAGTTATCTCTAAGTGTACCTTATGCACAAAATGAGCTGAACTCTGGAATATTAATTTAACTCCACTGAGAACTTGAAAGAACTACTCAAAATACTGTTTATATGTTCCTAAATATGTCAGAGCATGCACAAGATAAGTGTCTGCTCTATGCTCGGTAGGAAAAACACAAAGCTAACTTCATTTTGTCTAGAAGTAATCATATATCGATAGGAATTAGAATCTGCATTCATGCTATTGCAGAAAAGGCTTCTGCGTAGGAGCATGGTTGCAAAGAGAGATCCAAAGATCAATTTTCAAAAGAAATTGCAATTAGCAATACTGGACTTCTTAGAGAGATTATACAAGCAATATCTACTGGGCTTCCGTATGAGTAATACATGAAGAATAATTTAATAATCATTATTGTGCAACTCTTTTTAGAGACTACACAAATAAGCTTGCTCATCTAATGTGACCTTTACAGCACCGAAGGGCTGATGATTTTTTCACATACGCCGGTTTGGAGAGAGGCTGTTGAGTTACATCAGGCTGTGTAACTCACAGCAGGAGATGTGAGCGAAGTTCAGCTGATGGGATCTCTGTTAAGCTTTGGCAGTACCTGAAAAAATACTTTCTGGAAAAATGTATTTCATAAATTCGATTGCTGATGCTCTTTTCATTAGTTTATGGTTAAACACTTGAAATTTCCAGTTTTCAGGGAAATCACGATTTTTTTAAAGACTATCATCCTTTAATTGGTCTTATTTGGGGAGTAGCTGGTAAATGATGGTGTACTAAGTTATGCTGGTGGCAGCTATTACAGTGATCAGTTCTTGCTGATGTATTGTTTTGCTTTCTCTCATTTGGACCCTTTGGGTTTTTAAGTAATTCAGGACAAGCTCAAGCTGTGCCTGTCTATATCTATCTTTTGCACAAAGTGTCTAGAAAATTCTTAACCAGTCCCCTGTCTTTGCCATGTAGACATGTGCTGAGACCAACAACTGGAAACGGACTTCAAACTGGTGACTGGCAGGGCCAGTACAGACTGAGCCGAGAGGGAAGGACAGGAAGGGTGGTTTGCATCACTTCCCCATGTACAGAATGAAGTGAGCTTGGTAGTCTGCTCATTTCTGGGTGGGTAAGCTACAGGAGACCAACACTTGACTCTTCTCTTCTCTTTTGGTTGTATTTCACAGGTGAAATCATGGGGTTTTGTCTTACTGCAATTTCAGTGGCATGTAATAATTTACTAACCTATCTGGTCTGTGTTTACTATCTATCCGATCAAGTTTAGATTTTATTGTGGAGAAAGCTGATACTGGTGCTGAACAGCCGTAACTCTGTAAGGTGCCATTGCTCTACTTTGTTATGTGGATATTGTAACTGGGACTGGAGCAGACGGCAAGCATATTTTCTAGCACAGACAATAGTAAATGTCAGTAACTTTTGGTGCCAGGGTTGGATAAGTGTGTTAATTGAAAAGTGGAAGACTTAGTTCTTTTAGTCCCTTGAAGCCAATAGATCATGTGTATACTTTCTGTGAAATAACTAGTCTTGTGTCTTGATAATACATGCATGTGACTACCAGGCATTCATTGTATCCATTTGTATGTATAACCTCAAATTTTTATATACATGGATTGTTTCTTTAATACATGAAAATAATTTCTTAAAATACACGGGGGGGTTTTGTCGGGAGTAAATAGATTGTGCACATTCTAATAGTCTTTAACCACCTGTTGTGGGATTGTCTAGTGCAAAATATTGGAATTGTTTAAAACACTTCTGTTTAGGTTTGTTATTTTTGTGGGTCAGTTTTGATAGTGGTAGGACGTGGAATTTTTTAGGGCAAACCTCCTAAAAATGGAGTGAAGTTCTAAACCTCCTCTGATACAAGGTTGAACAGTATTTTCCAGTTGGAAAATGCATCTGCTCAGGATAATAATCTACTTGAAGGGATTAATAATATATGCTGACATGTTAATGTGGTTGTCAGTGTCTTGACCTGCTCATCTTTTTATTATTATAAGACAATATAGAAATCAGTGTTGGTTTTTTATCTTCTTCAAATTGTAGGGATTTGCAAGATGCACAGAACATGTTTAGTGTTTTAGTGTGCTGAAAGGGCATCCTCTGTGCAAGTGTGTGCCTCTAGGACAAAGCTGATTATCTAGAAGAGCTGAATTTAGTATGCGTATGAAACGCTTGTGTGATGAGTTTCTGTAATAGTTTTACATAAATCAAGGGAAGACTTTTGTATTTCTCAAACCATGCTTTTCATGTTTATTAGGAACAAGTAATTCTTAAGTATCATCTCCAGTATATAGACTTTTACATATACATGCATACATACAAATATGTAGATATTAATACCTACACACATGCATGCACACAAATACATACATATCTATATGGAATAAAAAGACACAAGGTTCTAAAGAAACAATTAGTGGTTTATCTAAATGTGAGTTTGGCAGTTTTCAGTACATCAAAGATAGATTCCAGAGTCTAACAACTTACACACTGCACAGTAGTATAATTTCTGGTTTAAAACTTAGTATCTTCTAAAGCAGAGCATGGCCCAAAAATAAAAACACCCTTTATTGAGAAGAGATTGAATTCTAGAGGAATGAAGGGAGACGAAAGCAGTGTCTGTCTGTGGGAACAGCAGTGCCCACCTCTGCCTCGTCCAGTGGAGAGGACTCTGGTGTGGGTTTTGGGATGTCAACACACACTTTTTCTGACCTGATACTGACTTGTGTGTTGTGTCATGCTGGTAAAAGCATATGTGTAGCTACCCAGTGATCTACACCAGTGAAATGGTCCATTGGGTGGACTCGCTCTCCCTCTACTCCAAAAGTAATTTGATTTTGTTTCCATTGATGGACAAATTTCCAATTTTTATGTTAGCATGAACAGCTGCCAGTAAATCCACATCTTGGAGAGGGAGGGTGCTATGAGAAGTCTTGCTTCTGAATGTGAAGTGTTAGCTGTAAGTAAAAATTTCTATCAATATGCAATGCTCTGATGGAAGGTGAGCTAAATCCACAGTGCTCCAAGGGAGCGCCTGGTTTTCATGGAGCTGAGGTCACCACAGCAGCCCCTGACCTGGGTCTCCATGTAGCCAACGTGAGTGCTCTGGTGTGAGGAAGGAGAGGTACTGCTTTCTTCAGTACTGCAGATTTGAACTAAGCTGGTGGTTTGAAATCACATGCTAGGTTCAAAGTAGCTACGTTTTAGCAGAAAGGAGAGATTAAATCTGGTGTGACTGTCTGGTGGATTCCAAGCTGTTTAGTTAGAAGAGCTGGTCTTGCATGATCAGGAGTTTTTCTTTTCATGAGCATAAACCTCAATATAAGGGAATGCAGGAGATGAAACCTTGACAGGATGTGTCAGAGATCACGCACAGCAAATCTGCTGGGTATGTGGAGAAAGGAGCTTTCCTTGCTGAATTTTATATAACCAGGTTAAATATGGAGTTTGTTTTTTTAGTTCATTTCTTCACTAATATGTCTCAGGGACTTTTGTTAACATGAAATTTGCATTACTTTGCATAAAGATGGAGCTTGTTTCCAAGATGACTGTTTTCAAGAATAAAACTTTGTTCAGCCAAGGAGGGAGCAAATCTGTGTTGAAGGTGCCTTACCTGTCTTTGCAGAATGATTAAGAGGGTAAGAAAACATTTTCCCAGGGAGGTTATCGAGGCCTCCTGGGAGGTGGTATCACAGAAATGGAGAAAAGCATTTTCCAGGAATGGGTGGTGGTGAGGAAGTGTTTAGTATGTAGGAAGGAGCGCACTTGAACACCTACAGATTGTCAGAGAGACTCTTTGGCTCTCTAAGGCATTGTAGTTTTCAATAATACAAATGTATGTCACTTCTACTAGAAGGTCAGATTTTGGGGTTTTTTTTAATTGGGGAGTGAAAATATTTAGTGTTCTAAATACTGGAGAATTAACAGATAATGCAAAAGCATGCTTTCACTTAACTGAGCAGAGCAAGGCTGTTCCTTTCTAGTTTAACAGACTTAGAAGGTAACATTACTCTGGGATAATAATTGAATTGAGCAGAGTGCAGCATACTCCTTTGTAGCGGAGTGCAGCTAAAAATTATTAGCAGGAGACATTCAAGAGGAATGTGATATATTTAGAAACAAACTACCTACAGTTATAGAAAGCAAACACACCAAAAAACAACCAACTGAAAAAATACCCCACCCAAACCACTGAAACCCCCCCTGGATACCAGTTTTTGTGCACCTAGAACCCTACGTAGGATCAAGTTCCCACTGTGGTGGCATTTTACACCATGTGCTGTTATGCAGTTATAAGTGTGTATGGATTTGTGTTATTTAGAGAATTTTGGACTATGAGGAACTAGTTCCTGTAAAGATTGTATTTGCAAATACAAAAATATAAAATTGACCTGCGATGTCGCTCTGGCTTAGATCACTGACTCCTTCAGGCAGTGGGTGTCAGCTCTGTGTATTACTTTGCTCAGTGATTGCTGTCTTAAATGAATGTTCCCTTCCCTCCTGCTCCCATATTAGTGATTAAATTTAATTTTATATGAAATCCAATTTGGAATCTTTTTCTAGTCTATTTGACCTAATCTTCTGGATTGGTATCTTTAGGAACAAGTGCTGTCTTGGAGTTTTCATACTTGTTTTCTTCTCAGTGTCCAGTTTGCTTCAATATTAGAACTTAATACAAAGTTTTGTTTCTGGTTTTCATCAACAGGAACCATTGTCTTTTTTCAAAAATGTTGATTTCAAATTCTTATACCATCCTGCGTTCAAACTCTCTGTAGACAAGCAAATCATTATTTTTTTCTGGTCACTGAAGATGGAGACAACTTCAGTAGAAATGTATGATAACAACTCTCTGGCAGAGCATGCAGACAGAAGCAAGAGCTTTTGACAGCATTTGCAAAGGAACCTAAGGAGAATTGCCTGCTGTACACTGTCTTGAAAAGGAACACAGAATTTTTTATATTTTATTAAATTTAAAGATTTTAACTCTCTTTGTCAAGATGAAAGTCAGGTAAAATCCACTGTATTCATGCGGAGCAAAAGAAATAATTGTATTTGCAGTTCTGAATGTTTCAATCCATTGTTTTGCTGCAAATGAAAAACTAGAGATAAATAGTATTAAAAAGTATTTACATAAATTCTAAGGTTCCAAACTTTCTCATTTTTAGCTACCACAGAAGTGTTTGTGTGATATGAAAATACAGTTGTTTTCAGTTAGAGAACAGAAACACTATACTTTATTTTCAGACTTTCATGTGTTGTCCAACTGTAATATTTTACTTGGTTAAAATCAGGCCATTCCAAAATAGCTCTACTATATATTAATTGGTTTCTCTTTATATGGGTTCCTGCTGTAAACGTGCATACACCAAAACACTCGGTGTTTTGGACTTGCCTAGGAGCAGTACCCTCTTCTATGACCATCTCCAGTGCTTAATGCTGTAGATGACCTGGAGCTCCTGCTGTGGGTTATTGGAGCTTCTTAATGCCCAATGTAATGTACTTTAATCACCTCAGCTTTGACAGTGAAAGCTCTGCTTGTTGGTTAAGTTTTCACCCATAGTGTTACTGGCAATGACCCTCTCTGATGAGGTACACCCTGCTGTAGGAGTAGCTGCCCTTCTGCCCTGATCTGCCAGTCTTCAGCTACCAGACCCACAGGAGCTCCAGGTTTTAAGCTGTTTGGGTAATATGGCTACCCAAAGGTGTCTGCAACTTGAATTTTGTGGTCTACAACAGCTAACGGGCTCAGCTGGGCTGCTGTCCTGACAGTGACTCTAAGTACAAGTTCTAAAATCTTCAGTGATGTGAATGTGAATGTAATATGGCAAACACGGCCAGCTTCATTGAAACTTGAGATTATTGGTCTGATATTACTTATATGATGGGAAATTGCCTATGATCTAAATGGGGAAAAAATACAGGAAATAATTAAAAATGTCTGTGTATGTTCTCCATGGATAGCAGGAAACTGTGTACAACATCAGCAATACCCAATATCAGCCCAATATCTAATATCCAATATCGGCAGAATATCCAAAACGCTCACTTAAGTGAAATTAATTGGATCACTGCACACAGCTCCAATGTGTGGCTTTTAGGGTTCTTAATTCACAAGTTTGGACTCATGTTTACTTTGATTTTTATTTTTTGCTGTATTATAACAGTTCTTCTCATGTTAATTTTCTTTCTTACAACAGGTTGCGGGTGCGTAGGGAGAAGTGATGCTGCTTAAAAAAGAAAGTATCTAGAAATCTAATCCTAAATTTGTCATTTTTTAATAATGTTTTGTTCTGGATTTTGAAACTATAGCAGAAAATTTGAAATTCAGAATGATGGAATCCTGAACATGCATATTTCAGTATGAATTATAAATATTTCCTTTCAGTCACATTAAGTTATACAAAATGAGATCTTAGTCCCTTTTTTTTCTCTGTGCTACTTTTCATCTTCTGTATTTATAAAATTCTGTTGTGGGGTTTGGGACAGAAGTTTACTGTGATAATCTGTGTCTATAGGTAGGAAAACAGATGTTAACAAGCAACGTGGTTGTAGTAGAAACTATAGGACTGCAGTAGAAGCATCAACTAACCATTTCTTGTTTGTTTGTTTTTTTCAAAATATATTACAGTTTGAATAGTTGTTTTGTCCCTTTCGAAACTAAGTGTCTTTTTTTTTAGCATTGTCACTGCTGCTCCACTCCGCCTTCAGAGCGTGTTCAGTTCAGTTCTCTAATTAATCCTGAAGGGGTTGAATGACCTCAGACCTTCCTGCAAGCTTAATATGTTGTATCTGCAGTTTTTTCCAGGCTATGAAACTACTTATTTAATGGGTTTCTTATTTAAATGTCATAGTGTATTCTGTTGATTGATGAAATGAATACTTAAAGTTTGTTTATTTGTTGTTATTGTAGGCATTGGATCAAGACAGAACTGCACTACAGAAGGTGAAAAAATCTGTGAAAGCAATATATAATTCGGGGCAAGGTATGACATTGTTTTTTGGTTTTACATGTGAACCAAAGCATTTGATTTCAAGTTTGAGAAGTGTCTTGCAGTTTATCCTGTTGAAGTGTGTACCACACAAGATGCTTATCTGTTTAGGGGTGTTTGGATTTAAAAATTTTCTTTCTTTGCTTCTGATTATACATCAGATTAATGTGCTCTACAGTTCTTTGACCCTTATTCTTTCTAAAAGGCTTCTAGGAGCCATGGGTAAATTTTCCTGTTGTCATAACATTTCAAACAGTTACCTTCAACTAGAACAGTGACGGGACAGTGTCCCAGACTGAATTTGCAGAGTTCATTTCTAAGTGAAATAGGAATAAGAACTTGTTAACAAGTTTAAAAAATAAGTATCTACGGGTAAATGTGTTTGTTTCTTCAACACTTGCATCTATATAACATGTACAATAAAAATGGCATAGTTCCCTTCTTGGCTAAAATAGTGGAGATATAACATTATTTTGCTTGTTTGGAGGCACTGTTGATGTTTTGTTGAAGCTAAGCTAATAACTATGAGAGGATAGGTAACTGGAATATGAATCGATAATCAGCTTGAGTTCAATAACAAATGATGCTCAAACATAGATCAATATACAAACTGGGTTTTAAAAAATGTTACAAAGTATAGAGGACTTCTACTGCTGTTTCTCTTACGGTCTAAAAATGGTGCAAAAGGCAGATAGGGTAAGAGAGGTACAAGTTAGTATGAATTCTTCTGGATTAAAAAAAGCACTCTACATAATACTCTAGCTCCCTCTTCAGAATGCTGTTGTAATAGGCTACGTTATAATTTGAAAAGGTGTGCGCAGGAGGCGATTCATGCAGTAATTGATAAACAAACTAGGGTTAGCAAGAGTAAGAGTCAAAGCATGTATTATGCATGTGAAACCTTGTAAAAATAAATACAAAAATAAAGTGACCTATTTAAAACTCCAGCTCATTTTGCTTGCCTTTACAAAGTGAATTGCTAAGCCAGTTGTTTTCTCATCATGCTTCAGTGATGAAAGTTGATTTCACTGATGTTTAACTTCATGTAAAACGTACTAAACCAGCTGTAAAATGCACTGGTGTATATCAGCTCAAGGAAGGGTTAGGTGAATGATTTCATAAGAGCCTCTAACTACGTTTTGACAACTCAAAATTGGGATTTTGGTTTTCAAACTGAATTGTTTGCTAAAAGGTGAGACTGGATTTAAACTTCAAGAGTAGGAAATGGTTTTTAAAACTCTGGCTGGACTGGTGAGAAATGGTTATTCAGGGGCAATAGAAATCCTTCTCTCTTCAGTTCAGTAATGTAATTCATACTCTACCAAAAGTCATAGCTAGGATTTTTTGGGATGTGTTGGGGTTTTTTCAGTTTTGTTTTTTGCCTGAAGTAACATTTGAACAGTGACACTCACACAATGCAGTGTCTTATGTGCAATCCTTCAGAAAGCCCTAGCCCTGTGGTGTGCTGGTTTTGTTCCTCTTCATGGCTGAATTATGAACCACAAGGGACTCTTCTGTTAAGAAGAGATCTTAAATGTCACCCAAATACCTTCTGCTTTTGTGCACATCCCTCACCGATTCGTCATATTTAAATTTGAATCTACTGCTGTGGAAATGAAAACATACCAACACAGAAATGTAGAAATCCCTTAAGGTCCCATCCCTTTTTCCCTATCTGAAAGTACTGTTTGGGGAAGATTTTTATGAAATCCAGTGAGAGACACAAATTGATACCTCTTTCTCACCACTTGCTCCTTACCTGGCTTGCTGTGTATTTCTATGACAATAGATTGCATCTTTAACTAGGAACCCGTCTTGCATGACTGGGGCTTGAACTTAATGGAGAATGTGTTCTGACTAGCTTTCCCATAACATTTGGATTGAATTGTAACAACAGTGGATTGCACAATTAGTTTTGTTGTAGATTTTTCAATAGCTCTTTCATTAGTTCCCCAATATGACTCCCAAATATAGTCAGAAGAATTTGCACAATGGAGAAATAAAAGCATAAAATCCATGCAAGACCAAAGGTGCTGAATTGGACCAGCAGTGCACGTGGTCTCTCATAATGATCAACAGCAGATGCTTGAAGAAGGCTGAACATTGGTGTGGTTTTGTGTTTGTTTTTTTTTTTAACATTCTCTCAGCTGACAATGATATAAGGACCAGGAATTACCCGAGTCTGGACTAATAATCATGATGCTTGATAATTCTTAATGGACTCTTACAATTCATTTCATCTAAGGAATTTAAATTAATGTAAACATTTATCATTCATAGTCTTGCATCAATCTAGTTAAGTGTACCCTTGTTCCCTTGCAAAGTTGTTCCATGTGTCCTCTTCAGGCCTCAAGTCCCCTGAGGAACAGACTGGCCCTGCCCATGCCTCAAAGCGTTGGCCTCAAGCCCACCAGAATGACTCATCTGATGTGAAGTCGAGTGACTTTTGCACGTTCTGGGGCATGAGAATTTGTAGGGGGCTTTGAAGTCCCAAAGCTTGCTAGAGTAATGTTGGAGGACTTTTTGGTGGATGGATCCAAACTTGATTCAGTGTTGTCCATTCTACCTGTTGAAAGAGATTTCTGGATTGAGCCATTTCTGCAATCACCCACAATATCCCTCTTCTGAACTCAGCAGCCCTAGGGGTGGGTGGGGGTGAGTTTTGGTTTGTCTTTTACAGAAACTGTCGCATACATTTAGTCATCCTTGCTCTTGTTCTCCAAAGTGGCAGCATAGATTTACTTTTTTAAAACAGGGAAGAGGAGGCGTGAGTTTTGAACAGCAGTGATAGGAACTGCACACAATATTAAGGGTTCAAGCATGCTATGGCGAGTTTTTTATGTTACTCTATTTTACGCTGTGTTTCTTTCTTAATAATTTCTGATGCTCAGCTTTGTTTTGCTTGGTACTGAATGTGGTGGTGATAGAGCTCCAGAACCTTTCTTTATAAAGTCTAGTTACACAATGATTTTTTCAAGTTAGTGTTTTCCATCTTGTGTTACTCTGCCTAATGCAGACTTTCATGCATTGGCCACTGAACGTGGGATGTCTTCTCTAACTTGGGAGCTACACAGATGCGAGCCTCTTGCTGTAGACTGTGCACAATTAATGGATGTATGTAGACTTCTATGGTGAGATACGTCTGACTTCTTCTGCATTGACATGAGGATGAGCTGAGCTGTAACGTTTCCTTTGCTGAATGTCAAGGGAAGGACAGACCCCAAGCTCCAACGTTAATGTCTTTGTTGTAGAAGTCTGTGTTTAGACAGATTAATCTTGCCTTTGGATTCAGCTTTTATTTCTGTTGCCCTGAATAAATTGTAGTATTGTATGGAAAAGAACACAGTCTTAACACTGAATCTTTTTCCTGACTCATTTTATGTTGTTAAATGTTGTGGGCCTTATCACTGTTCCATACAGACTTCACTGGTGACCTCCCTCTGAGAAAATTAACTCTTTGTTCCTTCCTTTCCCCCCCTCATCTTTTGGACCCGTTTTTCCTCTGAGGCTCATCCCTGTTATCCTTTGTTTCCTTAGTTCCTTTTGGTGTTTTGGTGAGGGCCAGACCTTTTCAGAAATCCAGACAGATAATTTAATGTGGATTTCTACTCCCCACAGGCTTGTTGATCCCCTGGGGGGGGTGAGTTTTGTGAAGTAAAAATTTGTTTTTATGCAACCTGTGTTCCCTGTTCAGCATCTTGTGTTTATCCACATGTCCACCAGTTCTGTTCTGCACTGTAATTTCTCAAATTTGCCTGAGGAATATACCAGAATTACTGCTCTGCTGGTGCGTACTTGAATTCTCAGTTCTCTATGGGGCTCTTATTAAAAACAGCTATTATATTTGCCTCTTATTCTTCCTGTAATATTGAGGCTGTTATAAGTAAGAGGCTTTACTTTACGACTATATACTTTGCCTATTTTAGTCTTTTGTACCTGAGTCTAAATGACTTGCCATTGCTCATTTTGTCAGCTTTTATGAATTCTACTGGTAGCACTTAGAACTGGTATAAATCCTCTGAAGCAGAGTTGCATTAGAACTTCAAGCACATTAGCGATGAACACAGATGCAAAAGAAGTCATTTACCTTTCTGGACTGGCTTATCTCTCTGTGCTCTTGCACCATGATGATCTAGAGAAGCTTGCAGATTCACTGAGATGCTCCTTACTTTGGAAATCTTTACAAGAGGTTTTTAATACTTTTTCCTTCAGTAATCTCAGTCCAGAAGGCATTATTGCTATCAAGTAGAGATAAGAATATGGTGGTCAAATATTTTTTTTCTTTTCTAACTTTTTTTCATTAAATTTAAGCTGGATGAAATGAGAGAGGATGCTTTCTTATTTCAAATAACTTCTTCTACTATCCTTTTTAACCTTGCCAGCTTTCTTGCTTTTTTTAAAGTCCTTCAGAATCTTTTTTCATGTGTATATTTTTCCATTCAAAAATGCAGCTTGGCTCTGACCTTGGTTATTTTTTCTCTGGCTGCCCATGGAACAAAGCCATTTGATAAGTGCAATATAAAAGTAGCTTCAAGTTAATCAGGATTCTGACTCATGAATCTTTCTCTTTTTTTTG
Organism: Aegotheles bennettii; assembly: GCA_013398125.1. Classification (NCBI taxonomy): domain Eukaryota; kingdom Metazoa; phylum Chordata; class Aves; order Caprimulgiformes; family Aegothelidae; genus Aegotheles; species Aegotheles bennettii. Next base: position 108,401 of record VZRW01008194.1, on the reverse strand, counting down.
AACTTTAACCAGATATACAGAAGTAATTCTCAGTAATTGAGGCATTCCTTGGGTATAATCAGTGACAGGAGAGAGTTGTGTTTGTGCATTTTTCTCCTATAAACTATTTAACTTTTTCTGTTGTTCAGTGTTTGCAGGTTAATGTATCTGGACAAAACTGGTTTAGACAAAAGAAGTTTCAGGTGCTAATTCTAGTGACGTGTTTTCTGGCTGCAGTGTATAAAGGCTGTTCTTTAACCTCTCTTTGCAGTATTTGTTCTTCAGTTTCCTTATTTAATATGCACAAGTAGACATGAAATTCACTGGGTTCAGAAGCATATGGTAAAATTCTTGTAACTTTTGAATGGGAAATAATCAAAATACTTAATGAATGTTGTGGGTGTTAATGAAAGAGTACAAATTCTTTTAATGCCTTGGGAATCTGATTTATGTCTTCCATCTTTGTCCTGGGAAAAGTTTACTACATGGCTTTAGGCATAGACAACTTCAGGTGACTGCCTGGGGCAGCAGAATGAGGTGGGAGCCCTTAAGCCTGAGCCTCCACAGCACTCAAGGCTCAGAGCAAGAGTGTTCCCTGCTTTTGGCCAGTGCTGCTGTGTAGCAAAAGGCTGCTCTAAGCTGCTGGGGTTGTCATTCCTTAATTGCTTGGATTTGTGTCTTCAGATGCATTTGTGTTATTTCCTCATCTTAACACATAATCAATACACACAATGTAGCACAGAAGCGAGGGTTGCCACAACACTGTTGTGCAACAAGCCCTACCAAGATTTTCCAAAAAACAATGGTAACTTCTGTGCTGAGTTTTTGTCATAGCTAGAACAGAATATTGCAGTTGGAAGGGACCAACAATGCTCATCCAGTCCAACCGCCTCCAGCTGAAGGTGTGAATCATGGAAAAGAAAAGATGCATCTTTCAGCTCAGAAAATACCACTGCTGTATCCAGCCCTGTAGGTTCTGTTTTCATCATAGTACTGAGCTTTGTTTATGATTTTGGGAAGACATGAGCCAGTGTTAGAAGGCAGGCATTATCCTTTGTATGTACTGCTGCCAGTGCTCATGTCTCTCTCTTGGCTTACTGAAGTCCTTGCTTGTATCTAAGGAAGTAAACATCAAGCCATGCACATTATAGCTTGCTTTCTGCAAAGGAAGTTCTATTAGGACACAGGGAAGTCATTTTTATGTTTGCATGAGGCACCTATAGGTGGATTAAAGCAATGTTCTTTGCTCTAAGCATGTTGGCTTTTATATGTTGCATTTTAGCATAAGCTACATTGCAGATTTAATTCCAGTTTTTCAGCCTATGTGACCTCTTCAATAGAAAATATTTCTTCTCCTTTTACAACATGTGCTTTGATACTTATGTAAAAAATAGAGGTTTATTATTCTTACACAGTACTTGTATCTTGTGTGTATATGTGTGGTAATTACAGACATACACCTTTTAGATCATAATCAAAGCCTCATGTCTAGATTTAGGTGATTGGCGATCTGGGATTCTTGAGAATTTCCTGTATGTGGTTCTGGGATAATGATCTGCTTTCTCTTTCTGCCTGGGAATTTCTTTTGCCTTTCCACAGGCATCTTCAGCTCTTTTTCAGTCTCTTTACAAAATTATTTTTGAAAATGCTTAATGAAACACCACTGCACTTCAAATCAAAATGCTGGGAAATATGGTGCATTAAAAGGGCCTCACTGTCAAGGACAGGGGTTCCATGATTTGGCAGATTTCTTTCTGACCTTGTTCCATGATCCTTTTCCATCAGGACAGTAGGGTAGGGTATGTTTGAGCTTAATTAGCTGAGGACTGCATAAGCCAAAGCTCTTTCTGAGATAAAGTCTTCTGTGTGTACCTACGCAACAGCTTTCACATAAAAAAAATTTATGTATTTTATTATTATGTAGTGGTTTTCTTGGTTTTAATGCTAAGCTATTTGATTAAAACAGTATGTTTTTGGAACAATTTCACTCTTATTAAAAAAATGTTTGAGTTACAACTCCCTATTAACATATTTTTAAATATTTGGCCTTTTGAAAACCTCAGTGTTAATGTCTGATTTTAGTAACTTGTCTGTGTGGGGTTTTGGGGTTTGCTTTTGCTAAATAAGCATTGTGATTGTGTGTGGGGTGTTTTTGGGTTTTGGTTTTTTTGCCTTTGAATAGGTTTTGACTTTTTTTTTTGTTGGACCTTCAGTTCACTGTTGTGTTGAGTACCCATTATACCTTAGAAGTGTTATTTTGCAACTTAGCCAGCTCCCAGTTAATATCAAAGTAGATTCATGCATTGTGGGGCATTATCCATGAGCCTTGTTTGAAACTTAGGTTGTTGGGGTTTTTTTAAAAGAGAAACTCCCTAGTTTCCAGTTTCCTTTCACACACACACTCTCAGGCAATATAAAAATAAAACTTGGAGGTCTGTTTTTGGGAAAAACATGGTGCCTATTAGCAACTATTCTTCCTCTTTTCCCCTCCCTTTCATTGCACAAAGCTTGTTCTAGTTGGAATAGCTCTGTGGTTTTGTGTTTGTGGCTTACAGAAAAAAACATGGTGAGAGTAGGAAACTCATTAAAGTAAAATGTTGGTTTAATTAATACCAACAATATTCCTCTGAGAGATGGAGGTGATAAAGTGTCCGAAGGGCTGTAGTGGCAAATTTTCTATTTAAAGATGCTAAAATAGAAGTAACAAAAAAATATAGAAATAGATGCCAGAAGGGAAAGTAAGGAGAAGCAGAAAAAACACTTCAGGCACATGGTCTGTCATTCAGTCTTTCCTTCATCCTTGAGTTAAGGATTTTTCTTGCTTTCACTGACTTCTATTTCATCTTCTTGATTCTGACCTCTCTGTATGTTCAATTTGCTGTTGAATATATTGAAACATAACTTTGGCTGTATACCAATACACACTCTGCGGGGTAGCTCAGTTTTATAAAGCAGTTGGAAAGGGAATCTTTGTCTGTTTGTTTTAAACTTGCAGTCAGATTCAGAGTTGTTCCCTTTGGTTTATATCTGATACTATTGACTTGACTTATTCTGTAAGAGTGTCCTACACTACAATTAAAAAAAAAAGTTTTGCATTATAGTAGACAATTATAAATTCCTATGTTTCTTACAAAATGAGCACATATACCTAGATTGTTGGATTGGTCTTCTATTGATCTATTTTATTGATAACTACAGAGCTTTTTCACTGATGAAATATGAATTTGAGTCACTAATTTAAAAGAAGCATATATATGTCTACTTGCTAAGTAGTTCCTTTTAATATTAAAGTTATTGTAATTTTCAGTTAATGCATTAACTTGTGGCTTTTTTTGAAAGTACTGTTTGTCAGTTGGCTTGTCACTATTGCAATGCATAAAGTAATTGTCTACAAGAAAGAAACTTTCTGACTTTTAATTTATTTTTTTTCAGATCATGTTCAAAATGAAGAAAACTATGCACAAGTACTAGATAAATTTGGAAGCAATTTTTTAAGTCGAGATAATCCAGATCTTGGCACAGCATTTGTAAAATTTTCCACGCTTACTAAAGAACTATCAACGCTACTGAAGAACCTGGTGAGGAGTTCCAAATTTTCTTAGTATTTTCATTTTTCTAGAATAAAGTACAATACCAACAACTTCATGATCCTGATGATATTTTTAGAGATGCTTTCAGGTTTTTGCCAAAAAACAGCACAGTTATTTCTGCAGGTTATTATTAGTAGCAGTATTTATATTTTTTTTTACTACACACCATGTTTGATTGTTAATTAGCAGTTAAAGATATAAATGTTGAGACATGACTTGAGGCATCATTTTCAACTGATTGACAGTTTTATACACCTCTTCTTATGGACTTCATTTTAAGTCATTCCCTGACTTGGTCTTTGCAGTTAAAAATTCAATACCATTAGTTATGGCTGTTTGGTCTTTCTTCAGAAAGAGAACATTTTTCTTTTTGGAAGAAAAATAATGGGTTTGGGAGTGTGCTTAAATGGTGTTAGTAGTCCACTCTCCCTGTGGTATACAAAGCATACATTGCTTAAATCTTAGGCTTATGAATGTGATTTAAAGGTTTGTCTCATCTTAAGTTTGTAGTTAGAGCTTTTATTTCTTGAAAGCTGGGTAATAAAACTGTAGTCATGGCAAGTACCTTTAAATGCTGAAAGTCACGAAGCCACACTTCTTGTGAAGTCACGTTTCATGTGTTTGGTAGCTGTTGAATTGAGAAAGTGGTACCTTCAATGTTATGTTTTTCTTATAGTTTGGCTTATCTGCAAGCTTTTTGGTGTGTATTACAGACTTTCTTTACTGGAGTCCCTAGCACAAGCACAATTGCTTTAGGTTCCGTTAAGGGTCCATGTAGCCAGTACCTCAGCTTTGACAGTTGTCCAAGAGTGAATTTTTAGGGAAGAGTGTAGGAAGAGAGCACATATACAGGGATAACTTCTGTACTGTGGTCACAAAAACATTCTTCAGCTCAGAGACGTTAGAGCTGTAGGGAGTATCTTTTGCTTTGTGGTCCTTGTTAGGTATCGCTTCCCTGAATTTTTCTAAGGATTTCTTGAATGTGTTCTATGCTTGGCACAGAACCTGGTGGATTCCTCCAGAGCACTAACATGAACTGCTTTCTGAAGTACCAATTCTGTTTCTTTTGAACTCTATCCTTTCATTTATCGTTCCCCGATTCTTACGTCTTACAAGAAATATAAGAATTTACCTGTTTTCCCCAGGAATTTAAGATAGCTATCATCCTTTCCCTTCCTCTGTTACTTTTCTTGCTGAGTCTTAGTTACTCTGTAACTTGGGTAGTCCTAGTTGGTCCTTTCTGTATCTTCTCTTGGTACTCTTGTAGCCTTTTTGAAGTGTGAAGATGGTTCCATTTCATATTCCTTTCTTAATTGCTTTATGCTTACTGAGCATTGAGCTTGATGTTTTCAAGGGATTCTATGTTGTAACTTCAAGGTATTTTTTCCTTGAGATATTTTTCTTCATGATTGTGATTTCATAAGCATGATTTTTTTCTGCAGTTTTTTCTCTGTATGCATCACTTTATATTTTTCAGCATAGACTTCAATCTTTAATTTCATACCTTCGGTGGTGTTACAAGGTTCTTACGTAGCTCTTCATATCTGATTTTTGCTTTACTACCCAGAATAGCTTGGTATCAGCAGATACCACCTGACTCTGCACTCTGAGATTCGATTATAAACATCTCAGACTGCAGGCCCTAACAACACCCAGAATGGGGAGTCACTTCGGACCTCTCATGCTTGTTCAAATTTTTGTGTTCTGAGTCTTGCCTCTTTTTCATCTCCTTATGTAAGGATGATCATACGTAGCCTCATGAAGCTTACTTCCTTTAGAGCTTTGCTCCTGCCTGTTACCTGGGTCATCCTTTGTTTCAGCGTTGGCAGTTTTAAAGTTCAGTAGATATGCACAAAGAACCTGCTTTACTCCATAAAAACGTCCTTCGTTCTCAGTTATTTTGGCCTCCTTTAGTCGTACTTTAGCACACAATTAAAAATAAGTATGTTAAACTGTGTTCTGAAGTGCAGTTTGAGGAGACTTCGGGACTAGAACTCAAGTTTGTTGGAAGCTCTCTGGACCACATCTTTCCTTGCAGGGCTTCCACAGGAATTTTTGACTTTTAACCGGCAGTGGAGGGTTATTTATTTATTTAAAGTAAAGAGGAAAAAAGCTCTTTTAACTTGAGAAGCTACACTTACTCAAAACAACATTAGACTTTCAGCTAGACTATGAAGCATTATTTACCTGAATTCTTTCTGACAGGATTTAAAATAGGCTGTTCCCTCATTTACTTCGTTCAGCAGTCTCAAGTAGACAATGGGCTTATTTTACTGATGTCTCAGCATTTTAAGAACACTTATTTTTCACGTTTCTTCTCTCCAAGATAGATAATTCTTCTTGGTTGACCCACTGTTGTTCTTCAGCATCAGTCTGATTAATAAAATTACACTGAAAGAAAAAGATTTTTATGCTATCAAAACAGAAGTTGAGATCCAGTGAAAAAAAAGCATTTGAGAGGACTGTGTAATGGCACTGCTAAAGCCCCACAGTAGGTGCTGAGGCTTATGTTAATAAAATTAATTGGAAAAAATGGCAATAGGTATTAAGATTAATGGCTAGCTAATAGGCTTTATTTTTACATTGAAGAGATTATTGCTGCCTTGTTTAATAAATGTACAATAAAATAATGAATGGTCTTTAAAGACAGGAAGATGAGTAAGGAATGGAGTTACACGGTAGGCAACAAAAAATAATTAAATTTGGATCTGTTCTTCTTATTTTTTTAAACTTCAATTATGATTCATTAAATATCACAATCATAGGAAAATATTATGTATGTTTCACCAGGAGGGTACAGAATAATTTGTTTTCTTCTGTGTGAAGGAATTACAAAGTGATCACTTCGAGAGTGATCTCCACTTAATATGATCACTTACTATGAAGTAAAGCCAGCAACTTGTATTGTATATACAACTTTTGGAAACCATCACTTTGAAATGATTGCTCTGCACACAAGGTCAAGAATAAAAGAATATCCATTAATCATTTTAACAAAAACAAGTCTCTATGCAAATTTTAGTATAAACTGTTGATGTTATTGCTAAATACAACTTCTAAAATTTAAAAAAACCTATAAATATGGTTACATTTACGAGTGGGTTTTTTGTAAAGAGTATATTATAAGAATGACACTCAGTTACCACTTCTGTAACATTTTGTGAAGGTAATTGCACTGTAAATTGTCCATTGTCAACACCGGTCTACATTTTCAGCAGTCTTCGAGTGTCCCACCAGAATCAATTTCTCTGCTTTTTACTATGTCTACCTCCTTTCCTGTTCCAGGTTTCATTCTTTATGCAGTAATTAATTATAATAGCGCATTAAAAAGCAATACGAAGATCTGCATATGTGAAACCCAGTGTGTCAATATCTTTAAATTGGTGTGGATGAGGTTTTGGAAGAACGGTGGGAGCACTTAGAGACTACTGGTTTTTTTAATTTTGCGTGGTGCTTGGCCTTTTCCAAATGTTTAAAGCCTTTTTTTTCCCCCCACTTCTCTTTCCTATAAATTTCCTCAGCTAACCTTTGCAGGCAAATTATCTTCTCTTCACATCCCCCCTTCCCAAATTATCATATGTATTTCCATCTGTTAAGGTTTATCTCCTTTATTTTGCTCTAGATGTGAGATTATTTTGCTTTGTTATCTGACGTTTCTAATTCACTTTGGCTACTATTTTATCAAGTCTTCAAGAATGGAATAAATTACTCTAAAATCTTACCATATTGGAGTAATACACTGCTAGTTTGGTGTTTGATTTTTTCCTAGCTGACATACTAGCTGGCTACTGTTCAGTAATTTCAAGCCAAATATTAATATCTTGAATTGATTATCCGTAACAAATATGCTTTGAGAAACAAACAAAAAGCTGCAATAATGTTCATGCCTGCCCTGGTAACTGCTTTAAGTCTGCCATATCCACCCATGTCACAGAAATACATGTTCTGTGTTTTATGAACTAGGCTGGGATTAAAATTTTTTTACTTATTTTTTTCTCAATATTTACATTTGAGATACGAACTTCAGTTGTTAAGTAGAAACTAATTGAAATGGTTGAGAATGAAAACAAGAATACGTTTTCTTTAATCTGTGTATTGATAAAGTAGGTATTACCTTCATCACTTCTGGCTTGATATTCATAATTCTTTTCTTTCTCCAAAATTGACCTTAGTTGTGATATAATGAGATGAAAAGCCAACAGAGGACAAATTGTGAAAAGACATAATCCTCTACAGATTTCTGGACTCTTTATTTCTGTTATGAAATAATATTATGCATGGGGCATGTGCAAATATTTAAGTTAAGAAGATGGGAAAACAGAACCTAGCTCCTTAAATAGCATCAAAGCTTAGACTATGCCCTGTAAACTCCTTTAGTGAAGCCAAGTGGTGAAAAAAAAATTTGAGGTTTTTAATCACTGAAAGTGATGAGGTTGCTTTTTTGTTTCATACAGAATTAATATTTGTGCACTAATTATGGTGTTGCAATTAAGGAGAAAATCTCACATCTTCATCTTACAAGCCATGAAGAACCTTTGCTCTGTGTTCGTGTTACTATTATGTTATACTGAGTCTGCAGCTCAAGGTGTTCTAGTAGCTGTCCTTCATCTTGCTTTGAATATATTTTGAATGTAAGATTTTGTGAATTTTTAAAAAATAGAAAATATTGACATATGAAACAGTTGTCAGGTTATCTTGAACATAAAGATACAAGTGTGTGTCATGTTTTCTGAATTTGAATCCATCGCATGCCAAGGATAACTACTGGTTACAGTACCTGCAAGCTGTCTAAAAAGAACAGAACTTGAGGGGTGGCTAACGAGCTATCAGGAGATAGTTAAGTAGCTGTATAATAATCTGTGTTCAGAAGATCCACCTTTCTCCTTGCCTTACTGAGACCTCAGTGTTTTCCAGAGGATAATGCACGTCAAATTCAAGAACTGTGCTTTGTAGGAGTTTTTTGTATCTTCATTAGAACAAGGAGCATCTGAACTGGCAGTCTTGTAAGGAAGTCTGAGTTTCTTTCTTTGCAGTTAAGGACTGATAGTGTATGTAATTAAGGAAAATATGCTGTCTGATACATAGTGGATGTAGTTCTTGCAAATAGTGACAAGAAGAAGTTGCTTGCAAACTGATAAGAGGACTTGACTTGTAAAACACATGAAGGGAGGGATGAAGTAGGAGAGGCAACAGACTCTTCACTAGGCTGGGATAATACTGCAGCACATCTCTTTCCTGTGATCATGACTCTTCTGGAACCGTACACGCCATGTGCATTCAGATAGGATCACAGCAGTAGGTTGTTCTACCCTCAGACTGGCAAAGACAAGCAGAACATTTCCACAGATACATAATCAAACAGGCATGGACTTAACAGGCTGAAATTTAAACTGTTGAGTTTAAGCAGATACCACACTTCCACACTGGACAAGGAAAGGAAGAATCTTCCCAAATAATTGGGAATAATCGAAGAGCTGGTGTCTCCTTCTGCTCTTTGTGTTTGTGGTTGAATTAACATGTGCCTTGTGTGCTGTCTGCCTGTAGCACAACATATACATCCTTCTTACTCAGGAGACTATAAGAAACATTTTTGTCCAAAAACTAATTTGCCTCCTAAATAATTAAGCAATATTCAAACATTTGCTTTGAGAGACTGGATATTACCTTGAGGTGCTTTCAGAACTTTACTTGTGAGATTTTTAAAATTTTGGTTTCTATTACCCTATACAAGTAAAGATTAATTATAATGCTTCTATGTCTGATGCAAATTAATGTTTATTAATTTTTTGCAGACTTGAATTTACTATTACTTTAGAAATTTCGAGTGATTGCAACTTCATTAGTGAAGTTGAGACGTGTTCTCAGTAGTTTGATAAGATCATAATTTTATTTTTTTTTTGAATGATAACAGTATAATGTTTTGCTTTTTAGCTCCAGGGTTTAAGCCACAATGTCATTTTCACTTTGGATTCTCTCTTAAAAGGAGACTTAAAAGGTGTTAAAGGGGTAAGTGTTGGAAGCTAGTTTTTTATTTAGGAAAATGTTTTCAGGTTCTGCTGTCTTGTAACTGTTTTCCCTTTACCCATGACTTTATTTCTTATGTTGGCATCCATTAATATTCCTTATAAGATCCAAAGAACGGATTAAAAATTAGTGACTGTGATACTACTTTAGAATTTTATTGTAAATTCCTGTCTTAAGGTGGACAGGAAAGAATACTTTTACTAAAAATAGTATTTTTTTCATCTGCTGTTTGAAAAGTCGTATTTTTTGTTGCTATTTATAATTTGATAATTATAAAGATGAAGTTTTAAAAATGTTCTAAGCAAATTTTCTGTTTACTAAGGACCTCAAAAAGCCTTTTGACAAAGCCTGGAAGGATTATGAAACCAAATTGTAAGTATTTTTCTCTTTTGTTTTTTTCCTTTCCCTTCCTGGTCCCAGACTGCGTAATGTATCTGTGGATGATAAATGTGAATATGAGCAAGGCATCTCTTCTGTGGATCTATCTTCTAGACTACTAGGAAAAAAAATATGTTCTTTGTGAAGTAGTTTAATGGTTGCTCGGTGTTTCTTTACTGCAAGGAAGATACTTTAAGGCTTAGATACTGAATATTGTAAAGTGAATTGTGGAGCACTTACACAGCACTTACACGTTCATATAACTATACACAGAAAATCTATAGATAGTAAAAATGAGATTTATATGTTGTGCTGTATTGCAGAACTATATTTTTGAGAGGCAAGATTTTAGTGCAGTTGGTGTGACTTCTAAAACATGTGTTTTTAAAAATATTTTCTTGCTATAATACCTATCTGAGTAAAGAATGATTTATAAAGATAGAATGTTGGAAACTAGTATCGTAATTGCAGAAATGTTAGTGGAATGGAAAATGCTCTTAAGGAAGTGATCGGCAGTTGCTTTAGCAGTATTCAAGAGCTTTCAGGAGTTAATTCATTATTTGCATCCTTAATTTATTCCCCTTTTTAATCCTATTACTAGCTTTGTGTCATTTATGTCTAACCAGGAGTGGGGGGGAAAAAGCAGTGAAAAAAGACTACTAGGAGCTGCTGAAACACTTATTATTGGCATGATTTTCTTAGCTACATATAGTAAATTTGCCTTTAACATTCATTACAATGTTAAATCCATATGAAAAACTGAACTAGAAATGAGGTTATTACTAATTTAAGGCAAAAAGGAGATTTCTGTGCCAAAATTGTGGCATTGTAGTTAGCTAAGCGTTTAGATTTACATGCAGAATTTTTTTTATTCCTTTCGAGTTATTCAGTTCTTACAGATACTGTGTATTTTGCAGAAATATTGAATAGTTTTCTACAGACAGCAAATTGGTTTAACAAAAAAATTATTTCTGCCTCTTAAGGGGGCAGCCTATCTATATGAAATGCATTAAACAGAATTTAGGAGACAGGTATTTCATACAGACTCAATACATGAAATCATCTGTTGCATTCTGTTCCGAGTTTGGAAAGTTTACTGAAAGATGCCTATTGTCTTGTTACTCTTGTTTTTTTCTTCTCTTGTGAGCAAATTTCAGTTGGGCTTACTTAGACCAAGAAGATGTCCCTTAGATTTCTCAGGGAACCCCATTTCCCAGAATTTGTTCAAGACCAAATACCAAGTCAAATTTAGAGGTGCGGGGCTGAAAAGTGCTTTGTTCTACATGCAAACTTTATGCCTTTCTCAGCTGCAGGAAAGTGGAGTTCAAAACCAGATAACTTAATCCTTTTTTATTTTTTTTACCCTTACAAGGAGTACCAGTCCAATAAACACAAACATTTTGTCACCTGTTTTATAGAAGTACAGATTCAGTCTTACTTTTCTCAAAGTGCTGCTAGTGAAGAAAAATTTGGTTTTTAAAGATATCAGAAAATTGTTTCAATTTTTTTTTCTACTCTGTATTGGAAGTCTTAAGTTAGCTTACAAATCGAGTGTCCATTTAGTCTGCAGAGTAGATACGTAAGGATTGTAAATCTCTGAAGTCTCAGGATGGCCTCTTATTTCCATATTTGCATTTCACTATTTCAGAATTTCCGTGTTGTCTTTTCTGAAAATGTAATGACTAGAAGTAATATAATTTAAATGGTAAACTTTCATATGCTGCATCATTGTTTTTCTTAATTCCTGCTTTATGAGCACGGAACATGTTTAAGATATTCTGCCTTTTTTCCTGCCAGGTCAGTAGTTTGTTACATGTATGCTTTGCACTGCAGTATGTAGAGATGAAGAATATGGAGCACATCATATAGAAAGAATGAGATTTTTTTTATTACTATTTTTGCCCTAAGTAACATACAACCTAGAGAAAATTAGGTGAAGGGTGAAATGAAGGAAGGGCAGCTTCATGACTATTGCTTCTGGACACTTTTTTTAAAAAAAAAGGGATTTGGTGTTGTAGAGGAATTCATCTCCAGAATGGTTTCTTCAATATTTCTTGATTCTTATTTTGTTTGGTTTTTTTCTAAATAATACTATATCACATGACAGTGAAAGAAATTTTCTGAAATGTTTTCTAATTAAAATTTCAGTACCAAAATTGAAAAGGAAAAAAGAGAACATGCAAAACAGCATGGGATGATAAGAACTGAAATAACAGGAGCTGAGATAGCAGAGGAGATGGAGAAGGAAAGGCGGCTATTTCAGCTACAGATGTGTGAAGTAAGAAACAAGTTTCAGCTTTTAATTATGACACCATAACTTCAAAGTACTTTGTGGGCCTTACTTAAAGGTGGTGGAATCTACTTCTTCATTTTGTGGGGGTGAAGGGAGGAAATTATTTCCATGTCACATAGTACAGCAGTATAAAGATAAATATTTTAGCAACTGTGCAAAATTTGACTTGTGATATGTTAGTTCCATAAAACTGCTTTTTTTACTAGTGCTTTTTTCATTCTATTTTAGTGGCAATTAATTTGCATAGTATTTATGTTTTATTATGTTTCAGTACTTACTGCAGTAGCATTACAAAAGGGACATCTTTAGACAACTGGAAAACATGAAACTTTCTGTAGTTTGTTTTATGTTTTGGGATGTTTGAATTTTTTAGGAATGGCCAAATAAACTATTATCTTTTTATATTTTGCTTAACTGTGGTGGACTGGTGGTTTATGAGTCAGCATCCAGGTTAAACACAGAAATAATTCATTGAGCAAATGATGGTTTATTGATTGAAAAATGTTGAAGACTGTGAGGCATGACTATCAACATTTTTTCACTGTCTATACAGTATCTTATTAAGGTTAATGAAATCAAGACAAAAAAAGGTGTGGACCTTCTGCAGAACCTTATTAAGTATTATCATGCACAATGCAAGTAAGTGCAATGCTTCTAAGCTTTACTTACAATTTTCTTTTTTACACAAGTTTTTGTTTCTCTTTGTTTTGAATTTGTTTTCATTGCATCAGGAATTTTTATCGTAATTGTGATCTGCCAGGTGTCTGCAACTTCATCTTATTAGGCTGTAGTCTTTCAGTAGAGTGTATGAAAGTGAGTGGTGCAGAGGAGTAATGGAGAAAGAGGCCAAGGGAAAAACCTTGCATGTTGAGTAAGAAATAATTTTAGTTCCTGACTCATAGATCTAGAACAGAACTTCAGAAATAGCTTGTTTATTCTATTCAGTAGGTTTTAGTTCAACCATTGTGAAAGACAGTAATTTTTTTGAAATTCCTTGAGCTGAAAGTGGTAAGATATGACCTTGTCATCAGTAGAGCCAGAGGCAATCACAGAATCATCAAGGTTTGAAGAGACCTTCAAGGTCATCCAGTCCAACTGCCTACCTACATCACCACTAACCCACATCACCCAGTGCTACATCCGGACGCCTCTTGAACACCTCCAGGGACGGTGACCCCACCACGTCCCTGGCCAACCTATTCCAATACCCAATCACCCTTACAGTGAAAAAAATTTTTACTAACGTCCAATCTGAATCTCCCCTGCTGCAATGTAAAGCCGTTTCCTCTTGTCCTTTCACTATGGGCACGGCAGAAGAGACCGACCCCTGCCTCACTCCAACCTCCTTGCAGGGAGTTGTAGAGAGCGATGAGGTCCCCCCTGAGCCTCCTCTTCTCCAGACTGAGACATACAGGAGCTTTTACTTAAATACAGGAAAGAGATTTTAGAAATTACAAATGAGAAATGTTGACTAAGACTGATGAAAATAAACTAAGCTATATTCTCTCTAATTTGATATTGCTTAAAGTCACTGCTGAAAGATACTTTAAAACTGCTGGGAAGGGTTTTAAACAAAACAAACAAAAAACCCCACAAAAAAACAACCAAGAAAAAAAACACCAAAGAAACAAAACCAAAAAAGCTTCCTAGTGATGGAAATCAATTTATTTCCTTCACATTTCTAATTTAGAGTAAATGCTTGAGGATAAAAGTTAAACGGTTTATCTATAACCAGACCCTTCATATGTTACTATTTCATATACTAACATGTGAAGTGCTTATTTGGCTCATTATATTTTTATACAGCGAGACTAAATCAGCAAAGTATATTAAATATTTCTGGACTGAAATGTGACTGTCAGATCTTTGACATATTACATTAGAGGAATGTGGAAACTGTGCTATCACATGGTTAAATTGATAGTAAAACAGTTCACACTGGGACAGATTTTTTGTTGTTGTTTCTGCACATAAGAGGAGCTGGATGAGTTTTATTGGTTTTGCTGTTTTTCTCTGCAAGACAGTCTACTTTGTGTTATGAAATAGATATATTCCTGATAAATCACAGGTATTTTTCATTATAGTTTCTTCCAAGATGGCTTGAAAACAGCTGATAAACTGAAACAGTATATTGAAAAGTTGGCTGCTGACTTATATAATGTAAGTTTACTTACAAGTAGTTTTTTGTCTGAAAATGGTTATATTTTGTTTATTATACATTTCTGATATGACTACAAGGGTATAAATTTCATTTCTATCTTACAAATGAAAAATGTGTTCTTTGAAACTTTGAATATAGCTAGACTGAGGAAAAAACATCTTAACCATCTTAAGCTTTGTATTCTGTTTTTACAGTTCTTAGTAATAGAATTAAAGTTGTTTTTCCTAATTTAATGTTGTGTTAGAATAAAATTATTTTAAAGTGGGAATATGAATCAGGTTACATTATTAGCACCAATTTTGGCTACCACTTTAATTTTTGTTACCAATTGCTTGATGATAGCACCGTAGTTTTTAAATTAACTTATGGTATTTATGGAAGGCAAGTAATGTGAAATCAAAGCTCACTTTTCACCCGAGTGCTTTTGTATTCAGAATTACAATAATCCCATTTGCTGTTGTAATTTGGGGCTAATTTAAACTGTATTTTCATTCCTTAAGTCATCTGTCAAGCTTATTGAAGTTATTTAATTAATATTTCAGAGACTTAATTTAGATACCATTCAAGCATAACGGAACTGAGCATATGGAGTTGTACATTCATTACAGATTGCTTTTCAAGTAATGCATGCATAGAACACAAATGCATAAAATAAACCCAAATATTACAGAAAAGTTGTGCTGGTTGCTCAGGGCATCTTAAATGGTCTATTGGAATGCATAAAATATAAAGTTGCATCCAGAAAGTATATGGCAATCTCTTTCCATAGATAAAGCAGACACAAGATGAAGAAAAGAAACAACTTACTGCTCTCCGTGACTTGATAAAATCTTCTCTACAGCTTGATCAGAAGGAGGTAAATAATTTAGACATTTTATTCTCAGAGGTAGTGAAAATTTATGAATTATGTGTTCCAAAAATTGGTTTGTTCCATTTGTGTAGTTATTGGTTCAGAAGAGTTGGACTTTGAACATTATGATAAAACTAGTATCTAGAATGTCCAACTGCATATCAACAAACAATAGTTTTGGGTTTTCTGATTCAATTTTGTATACATAAAAATTATTCCTTTTTTTGTGTGATTTTGTTTTTTAATGTACTCTTACAATGTAATATAAGAACAGTTGTAATTGGTCAGATAAATGCTTCAGCTAGCCTGGTGTCATGTTCTTGACAATGATAAGGAATGAGTGTTCAGGAAAAAATAAAGGGTTGGGATTCACACTTTTTTCTCATGTCCTGCCATCCTCCAGCCAGACTGTGTTCAGTATATTCATGACCTGTGTGATCCTGGGTAAGCCAGAATGAGAACTGGAGGCTTGTCTTTACGTATGGTTTCCATATTTCTATCCTTCTGCTAGTTCACATGGATTTTGTGATGATATTCTCTTTCCAAAAGCCCTTTTGCTAATACTATATCATAAGGAAGACAATTTTTGTGTTCACCAGATAGAAGTGGCTGAGACAGGGCAATTAAAAACACATCATCAATTACACTGGTATCAGAAGTGAAGGGGGAACATGCGGTGTCCATTACAGATGTGCTGGAATACTCCTTGAACTAGGAGACAGTGTGTATATAATACATATCACAGCTTTTACCTGAAATAATACTGTGACTTTTTGCAAATCATAGTGCCTGAGAGTCAGAAATACTGAATATCCCATGGTGATGTGGGGTGGGGGGGTGACAGGGGCATGGTGGTGACTTTCCTTCACAAAAAGCTCACTTAACCTCTGTTCAGTTTTCTCTTAGGTAAATAAAACATTAGTATTTCCCAGGTGTCTCCTCAGTTTGTTTATTATTAAATATGAATGATTATTATCATTAAACATTAGCCAGATGCCATTTTGCTGCATATGTATGATAATCCACATATATTCTTTCTTGGTATTAGCAACACTGTCCAATGATGAAATTTACAACCAGATGTACCAAGTTAGGCGAGTTTCCACCAACAATCAATCACGGGTGTTTAGAGTATAATGCAGGGCAATAAGCATTGATAGTTCCCCAGAATTCCCTCCCATTAGTAGTTTAACTGTCTTTGTGGTGTCTCCACCACCATGTGGATTTCGTATCTTTGAATTTGTGCAGTTGCTTTTTGAAGCAGTATCATCTATCAGGTCCTGCTACAGATGTGTCTTTCCCACCACAGCTGCATGTTTGGTGAAAAAAATCTTTTCCTTTTATTTGTTTTCAACTTTCAGATCTACATACCCTACTCAAGATGGGAGTACTTGTGAATTTATGATAGCATCACTAGATCATTCCTGATCTTTTTTTATATCAGTCCTAACATTGTCTTGCCTTTTGACCAGTGCTTAGTGCAGAGGAGGAGGTGTGTAAAGTTTCAGCAGCTGCAAAGTACCTCCTTCTCTCCTGGCTGCTGCTGCTGTTGCTAAATTCAAGCTACTTGGTAATCAGCCAGTTCTTGGAAATAGAGTAGGACAGGCAGGTTGTGCTTCTTCAGTGCAGTATATTGTACATACTTGGCTGCATACAGTACAAGTTGAAGTTTCAAAAGTTTCTCAGAGTTATTAGGAGGTTGAATAACTAAATGAAATACAGTGTTTGGTTTTTTGGTTGCATATTTCCTGGATGTATAGGAAAAACTGTCCTGTTTCAGTGGAAAGAAAACACATTTAAAATATAAAAATTAAACAAGTCAAATTCTGAAACTTAAATACATGATGTAATAAAGTATCTTCACAGGCATCACCAAAATAAACTGCAACTTTTCTGATTTTACTTACAGTGCAGATAAATCCTAGGACTCTGGAAAAACTGTAGCGTGTATGTATATCTATATAAAAAAATTACAAAAATGAAGTGTTTGGCTTTAAATTGTGTCTTGGAAGGAAAAGGAGCAATATTGTGATTATCAGATATTCAGGCAAATCATGAGGGAGAGATCTGCTGTAATGAAGTAATCTGCTATTTTGGATAAAATACACGTTTCATCACTTTGATGTTCAAGTGTCTCTTTCTAAATCAACGTGAGGAGTTTCACTCATGTGATTCTGCTCTGTTACATGAGTCAGAGCGTAATCATACTGGCAGATATTAAGGAGCTTGATAAAACAATCTCTGTTATTTAGGTATTTGGTGTTTTAATCCTGAAATAGCATGCCAGCATTCATTATGCCTTAGCTGAGTTTTACCAGTCAGCTCTTCATCATTTTGTATATCCAAATCTTCAAGTATGTATAGCTGTACTTTATTACTGTGACACATTGGTTGTTATATATAAGAATATACTGGAGCCAACTGGTTGGTTGTGATTAAGAATACATTTCCCCCCCTTATATTGGTACATTATAATCTCACCACTGGAAAATTTATGGCTTAATGGAAATACAGAAGAACATGAGATGAATGGCATTTTCTCTGGTGGATTTGGAAAGATTCAGAAGTACTCTTACCAAAATTACACTGGCAAGGAAACAGTCTGAAATCATAAAATTGAGGCCCTGGTTAAGTTTCTTTGACCCTTTGTAAAGGAGAAGGAAGTTGTAACTAGTGATTCCTTTCCGAACTGTAAATTCTTCCACCTTTTAACCTCCTTGGAGTTGCTGTTAGGTGAGTGAGACTTCCTACTCACCTCAGACTGACTTGCTGTCACAGATGACAAAAGAGATTCCTGCACCACAGTTAAATCTATTAAAGCACTTAGGATCTTTTTGAATTGAAGATAGTATGCATGGAAAAATTACTCTTGAGCATTCTTATTTAATTTCAGGAAGAATACGGATATCCTAAATGAGCTAACCTTGTTCCCTACACTTTCAAGGTCTCATAATACAACTCTTGTTTTACTGTCGCCTGTGTTCAAGGTGTTTATTTAGCATTTTGGACATCTGTAATTCTCTTGCACGTTTGGCTGGCAAGCCTGTCCTTGCATTGGTGAAAAAACTGTTACTGTAATCTTTGTAATTAGCTGGTTCTTGGAAAAGCACATCTCCAGAGTCTTTGAATCTTGGTTACACGGAAGTGCAAGTGCTGTAGCTTGTCTATGTGAAATAGGATTCACTGTGGTTCTGTTAGATGAAAAGTCTCTTGTTGCTACTACGTACTGTCTTGGTATGAAGTTACAGCAATTTCTGTTACTTTTCGCATGGATTATCTGGTTTTGTAAAGTGACTATTGTTTAAAGCTTTGGGGAAAAATATTTTAAGGGATACTAGTATAATTGTGTAATGTATTTATTTTGTATGTTGAAAAATGCTTATATATTAAGAAGCTTAAATTATAAAGGAAAGCAGGCCTTTAATACAGGCTTTTATTGCCTATTTTTGTATATGAATTATTAGTACATATGTAATTTAACAGCTTTAAGTTGAACATAGCCAGTTTTTAGAATCCCAGTTTGTGTCTGTTTTGTTAACTATTTCTTTACATTCTAATTTATTTCTTCAAATCTCCATCTGGTATGCTCTTTGGAATAGGAATTACATCTTATGTTCTTTCCTATGCTAATACCAATGGGACCCTAGTTCCAATGGGGGTTTACTTTTAGCAAACTAGCTTCTAACTGTGGTGGTGTAAACACTGCTGACAGCACATTGCGCATAGCAGCTTTCATGCAGCTTCCAACTGCAACTGCCAATTTTACCAAAGTGCTTCTCTCTAAACTCCTATGACGAATATGGTACAAAACAAAAACCAGTTATAAGGACCTTGAATAAAACAGGAGGGAGTAATCTTTAGTACATATCGGTTGTGTTAATTGTAAGTAACTGCACTTTGAAAGAGAAATTATTATTGCCAAGAGAGTGATTGAACTGCTCATTGTTTTGATTTCTTTTGAAGGATTTTGTCACGTTTTGCAGATAATTTTTTCACAGCTACACTTAAAACTGTATCAATGTGTCTTTGACTATACCTTTTTATAGATTTACAAAAATTAAAAGTTAACTTTGGGCCTGATCTTTTTCAATGGAAATTCAGAATTAGCTCCAGTTCAGTGGAGGATACGTTATAGCTATCATTTTAGATAATTTAAATATTATAAAGACTGAAAGACACTTAGTAAAATTTGATTCTGTAGTCATCTTAGTTGCTTTTTGAAGCTAATGTCATATATGCAAGGTTGCACAGAATTTTATTACGATGTTTTGTTACTTGATGAGAAAAAGCACCAGTGTGCCTAAAAAAGTAATTCTTGCCTTCTTTCTAGAAGTGTTGTTAGAAAGGGGAAAAGTTGTTTTACTAGATATGGGGGCTATAAAATTTATGTTCAAGGAACATGTTTTTTAAATAAAATAATAATTCTTGTTTTAAATTATTTGCTTTCTCTTTTCTCTATTGCTTTTGCCTTTCGTGATCGAAGTCTAGGAGAGTAAGTCAATGTTTTAATGAACTTTTGGGGATTTATTTTTTTCTGATGTGCTTATAACAAGTTAATCCATTTCACATAATTGTTTCACTAGATCAGGCCAAAAGTTATTTCAATTGACCTCATTCACTAAAACTCATAAATTATATACATATTTTGGATTGGATTAAAAAAAAAGTTATTTTTAGCATTTGTTTTTGTTTGTCTATATGTGTTTCTGTATATGTGCATGCTATAGTCTGTGGCTTTCTTTTTGAAATTTTATCTTAGCCTTTTAGTCTTTGATTATGAAATTATGCAATAGTAAATGTCTATGTTAAAAGTTATTATTTTGAGATCCATATTTGCATCTATACTTCAAACATCTAATGAAGTAATTGAATCTTGAACATGCAGTTAGTTCAAGATCATGTTATGTAAAAGCAAGCTCTCCTATGGATGTAAAACATGCATAAGGAGTTCTCTCTTTTTTTGTGAAATTGTGGTAGAGAAGAGAAACAAAGTAAAACAGGCTTAAAGGTTAGGAAAACTTACTGTGTGCATCAGGAAACATTAATGGTGTTTTTCCCTTTTTTTTAGGATTCACAGAGCAGACAAGGAGGATACAGCATGCATCAGCTTCAGGGAAATAAGGAATATGGCAGTGAAAAGAAAGGCTATCTTTTAAAGAAGAGTGATGGGTATGTTCTTGAAGCACATAATACATAGTGAAAACTATTACTATGTTCGTGCACTGATTTTGATTGTTTTCTACTGTGGGTGCTTAAGGCACATTGTCCTAATGCATGTGCCAGAAGTACTCAAGATTTTCATAGTTCTGAATCTGAACACACATCTGAATTTAGTATAGTAAATATGAAAAGCATGACAAGCTATCATTAAAAAAAAATCATATTAAAAAGAAAGCTATTGTCTTTATAAGTCTCTGAAAGGTGATTAAAACCTGTCATAAATCTCCAAACTACTTTTGGTGAGGCATTTAGTAAAATTTTGATTGCATCTGTTTGTTTCTCAAAGCTAATCTTCTCAAAATGGTAATGGGATTAACATGTTCTGAAATCATGTCTGCTTACTGAATTTGTTGTTGATGTTCTTATGTAGGTTAAGGAAAGTATGGCAAAGAAGAAAGTGCACTGTTAAAAATGGAATTCTTACCATATCACATGCAACGGTAAGTTATAAAAATAACTTTTTATTAAAATAATAAATGAATATTATCTTTTCCCAGTGAATCTTTTGGTGTTACTCTGCTATTACAAAAACGATGCCACTTATGCTTATGACTGTTGAAATTCTGTGGATTATCAGAAGTTGGAGACTGACTTATGAAAGTTTTGTTACACTTGCTCTGTTAAAATTTTTTGAAGTTGTCTGCTGCTGACCACTACTGGAAACAGTGCTTCAGGTTACATGGAGCAGTACACCTGTTCTTCCTATAACTTTGAGATAGGGGATGTGATTCATCTGAATAAAATGAAGGGTCTACAGTGTAGTGGTCTGCATCAGAGCAAGATCTTGTAGACTCTGTGGTTAAGAGAACTGGTCAATGTAGTCAAAGAGTCTGGGTAGATCTGGTCAGATGTCTTGTTTTAACTCAGTTCTGGCTGTTGACTGTACTGGAAGACCAATAACCATCTCATACAGTGTCTGTATTACAGATGTTTTATTTCTACATAGGATGTTAACTATTTAAAACATCTTAATGCTTGCATATTAAGTTTGTAAAAGATTCAAAAACATTCAACTAATCAGAGTGAGAAAATGAGAATAAAGGCTGGTTTGAAATTAATTTCAAAACTTCCTGTAGACTGTATGAAGTGAACTCTTCTTTAGCCTTCTAAAATTTTTCTTCAATTTTTTTCCCCACTGTATAGCTTATGATAGGTGATTTAATACTTAAATGTATTTATCAATAGTTTGAAAAGAAAATGGCAAATATATTGAACAGACTTTTCAATGAATACTTCAGCTGGTTTTCCTTATAAGGATTGTCGTGGTATAGCTGTGAAGCACACAATTTGGAAACTTGGGAAGTGTTTGATGTTATTGATAAGAGTCTGACAGATGAGTGAACGTGTTAATATTGAGTTCTTTCAACTAAATGTATGGAAAATTTTGATCATAGTGAGTTCTGGGAATTGGGCATATGTCTGAAGTATCTTCCTAGGAACGCTAAATAATGAGGAAGCAACAATTTATCATGGTGGAGGCAGTTATAAAACTGTCTTGAGACAGTCCTAAAACTGTCTTTAGGCAGTATGACACAAAGTTGTTGCAAATAGGAGTAACTTCTATTACTTTTGTTAAAAGAGATTATGCTGTTTCATCACCCTTTTAACCCCTTCACCCCAAATTCCACCGATAGCCATAAGTATCAGTGTCTGAAGTTAACTACCTATGGGATATGTACCTGCTGTAATGAAAAATTGCATAATAGTTTTACCATTGTTTATGAAATACAGTAAAAAACTTAAGTATTAGCATATTATAAATTAAGACTTACTCCTTTAATCCCTTTCAAATAGAAAGGAGGAGTTGCCACGAAGATTTTAATTTTGTTTGGATTTAGCAATCTGTCCATTCTGACAGACCAAGCCAAAGTCAGGCTGGTCTCAAGTGTTTTGAGGGTGTATATGTATGCGTGCCCTTGTTTTAAATTAATATCATACATGCCCACTTCCCAGAAAGCAAAAATAATCCTAATTCAAGACTTTTTTAAAGTAAAATAAATTTTCTTTTTAGTCCAACAGGCAACCAGCCAAACTAAATTTATTGACCTGCCAGGTGAAGCCAAATGCTGAAGATAAGAAGTCTTTTGATCTAATATCACGTATGTAGCAACTTCTGTACCATCATGCATTATATGTGGGATTTCTAAAAATGCCATTACAGGATACCTTGAGTAGAAGTAAGGCCACTGTTCAAAATTCAGTTCTGTGTCCAGATCCATGCAGTGCCTCAAGATTGTTCAGATCCCTCTAGTGTTGAAGATGAGTGGAATGGACAAATGAATCAAGAACCCTTTTTTGTGCATATGTGTGTCATAAATACTGTTCATTTGTGACAAGCCATTGAATGCAGCGTATGTGCTGTTCTCCTCAGTTCAGAGAGATTTTTAACAGCTTAGTGGAACACGCATAAGGTGTATCCACCGGAAAGACCTTTGGCCTCCTCTTGGTTTTCCTTCATTGTCTGTTCTGCTTTTTGAGTGCTGTCTGGGGGGTTGAGGAAGGCAAGGAGAACCCAATTTGTATTGTTCTCTTACCCACCTTTTAAAATATGCTTCTGATTGTCTAAAATTGGTAACAACTCATCGTCTTGGTGGTAAAGCTCCTGCCACTTCCTTTCTTCCCATTTTGGTCTTCTATAGTGGGAGTTTGTATCCAGTCTGATTTTAAAAACACTTATGAAGTCGATGAGTCAACTTACTGTTTTCAGTCTTTATTTAGTATTAAACAATAAACAGTTCCAACATTCTATATTTCCAAGGACAGTCTGTGAAACCTTGGGATGTACCTACTTCATATCTTATCCTTTGGTTAGTAAAAAGTAGTTTTTTAACCCAAATGGAGGGAAAAGTACATAATAATAAAAAAATCATTTTACCCTTTTCTGCTGCTTATGTTTCAGTTTTGACTTCAGAAGGGCAAAATTTGATTCATAAGCTTATTTTTCTTTTAATATTTCTAAACATAAGACTTCTGAAATGCGTACATTTGGTGTAAATCAAAATTCACAATTTCATCTTTCTCTGTTTTTTCAGAATTGTTTTCCACAGCTATGAATAAAGTATTAATGTTGCTGGTTAAGAGCAATTGCTCTTAAAGGCTTTAGCTGCCAAATAGCTTTTAGTAACAAATATGTGGGTATTTTAATATTTATCATGTGCCAAATGATGTATTTATTTATTTCAGATAACAGAACATACCACTTTCAAGCAGAAGATGAACAGGAATACGTAGCGTAAGAATGTTTAAATTTTTTCAAGTTTATTTTGCCAACAGAAGTGTACAAAATCACACATAACAGTGGAAATAGTAGGCACTAGTTCTTCGCTAACTGAGAGAGCTATCTGGTTTTTTTGCTGTTGTGAATCTATAAAAGTAAACTATTTTGTGTCATGCTACAGGGCTCTTTGAAAATCTTGTAACATTAAAAACAAAACAAAAACCCAGCCAACCAAAAACCCATTTAGATTGTGTACACTGCCAGCACATGGTTCGTGTGATATAGTAGATCAGGTTATTATGGTTCAAATAAAGTATTTTTAAATTCTTCTTAAATCTGCTTTGTCAACCCTCTTTTGCAATTACTTCTTTTCTTCCTGATCCTACCCTTTCCTTTAGATTAAAACTAATAAATAGATCTCCAAATAACAGAAAATATTTACAGGTATTGCATCTTTTCTACTATAAGTCTAGAAATAAACATAGCTTAGAAAATAACCTAGAAATAATCTGAGATTTGTGTACTTCAGAATCCAGTAACTTGCTTCATTAATGCATGTTTCCAACCAGATTATTTCCTTTAAAACAATCTTTCTTGCCGGTACATCAGAACTATTTCTTGTCCTGAGAACCACGTACCACCTTTTTCCTCCTGAATATTGCTCTTGGTGTTATCTAACATGTATTGTGCAGAACATTACAATCTAGTGTTTGTCACCTGACAGTTCTAGGAATGACGTTAGTAGTGAAGAGGGCAGCAAGCCTCAGCCATCCAGCCTGCCTTGTTCTTCAGGACTGTTGTGCTCTTTTGTTACATGTCCATATTCTAATGTAAGGCTGTGTTACTCTGTGTGTATTTTGAAGATACAGGGAATGTTTGCAGAGTGTTTCAGTTGTCTGGTAGTGTTGGGAGGCAATGGCATTGACAGTTTGACATTGGAAGGCATGAATGAAAAGGGAAGGCTGAGTTCTTTATCATGCAGCTATTTCCTTCCAGAGTTTTCCACAGCTTTATGTTGGCTCTTAGAGTTTAAAGCTGACTTGCTAGTCATGCTTACTTCATTCATAGTGGAACTTAATTATATTAGTCAAGAAAATACTGTTATTGTTGATCAGTAATGCATTTGGTGAGTCAGAAGGTTTTGTGTCTCTGCCGTAAATTAGTTTTTACTGTATTTCTTGGTTTAAAAGGTGAAGTTTATTTTTTTGTCTTAATGCATGAGCAAAGTAGGGGAAGAATATATTAGTAAGTTAATGCTTCTGATTGGCAGGTCAATAAATTTATTTTAGCTGTCTGCCTGTTGATCTGGTTTGGAATTCCAGGCTGGTTTTGTTTTCCATTAGAACTACAGTTCCCACCTGATTTACCACTTCAAATTCCAGTGGCTGAGAAAGTGACGCATAGGAAGATTTTTATGTTGCTGCAAGTTTCAAAAGTTTCATGTAGCTAAAGAGACATTAGTTGCATCCAAGTGATAGAATACATGCAGATAAACTAATAGATACTAAGTGTATTTTGCCTGTATTGGTACTGTAATCCACCAACAGAAAGGTATTTTAAGGCTACTCAGGCAAGTGTTCTCTTTCAGAAAATCACTTGGGTGACCAAAGTAATGGTATGTACTTTGCAATGCACACAGAAACTTATTTTTTTTTTATTTAGGAAGATTTGTCCAATGTCTTTAGTTAATTAAATGTCATGAACCAGACAGAATGACTGTTGATGTGTTAATGAAAACCTGTAATATAACCAAATATTCTGTTTCTCTTGTGCAGCCACTAGTAGCTCCTAAATAGCTTTATTATCTAAGGTGTCATGTGAGCAGCACCCTTTGACTTCCAGCCTTGTTGTTTTAAGAGCTTTCTGCAGGAACTATGTGATGTAGCTCCTTGATTGGAGTTGTCATTGTCTTGTTCCAATTTCCACTTGTATATGTGTGCCCCTCTCATCTGTTTCTTCTCCATCTTGTTGTGTTTTTTCCACCCAGTTTTAGCGCTGCCTGTGTTCTGTCTCTTTTTCTTCTTGCACCACTTGAGATATAAATGCATAAATAGATTTTCAAATCACTTTCCTTCCTGCCTCACATCTAAATAGAGAAAAAAGCAAGATGCCTTTCTTTATACTTTAACTGACCTTGCATATGTGTCCTAGTGATCATTTTAAACTACTTCCATAAATAGCTCCTCAAACGACTTAAAAATTATAAAGCAGACAAATCACTGAAGCCTACATTCTGTTACAGGTCTGTTACTGCTTCCCCTCAAACCTTTCCCTTAGTCCAGTATATTTATTGATTCTTACCCAGCCAGTTGCCTGTTGACCTTTAATTACTACTTGACTGCCATTCAAAATTCTCAGTGGATTATGAGTTTCTCTAGTAGATCAAGTACAGTGTATGCCGTAAAGGGAAAGCGTGTGTGTGTGTATTTATGTGTACATTATAAGAAGTACAACCTCATGTCTCTAAAATAAGCAGAATTATTACTTAACATATACAATAATAGAGTCTTTCTACTTTTTGATAATTGTTGATAGAGCCAAACATACTCTGGATGTGACCTTTCAGTTCTTTTCTAATCTCTTTCTGAAGGCCAAGAGTATATCCATTTCTGTAGGGAAAGCTTGGATTATAAACAAAGCTATGTTCAGAAACTTCCCTATGAAGAAACATACTCTGACTTCAGTGTAGTGTTTAACAGCAGTCTTCAGGTGTTTTCTAGTTTGGGAAGACTGAGTTGGAAGGTCTTGGTCCTGTCTGTTGCTCTTTCCATATAAAAAGTTGTTTCTGAAAGTTTGAAAATTACTGTGCTAGTGTTCTGTTCATGCATTTACCTGGAAACAATGTTACAATAGGGACTGTCAGAAGAGACAGAAACTTTTATTGCAAATAAAAAAAAAATATTAGTTTTATTATTCTGGGAGGGCTTTTATTGGCTTTGAAATAGTGAAGAAAAATAAGAGGAATCTGAGAGTCTGGTCCACCTGAGGTTAACAAATACTTCTGTTGCATTCACTGGAGCCAGTGCCAGATTTTTGTTTATCCTCGTGAGTTTCCTCAAAGCTGGGAATCTCCAGCAAACAAAATGTCTTAAAGGACTGTGAGAAACTGCTGAGACCAGGAAGAAGTAGAAGATTGAACAACCTGTATTGCTGTATTAGGTAGATGACAAAGCAATTTTGTGAAACTTGAATAATTTTTAAATTATTTGAAAGAGCACTACAAAGTATTACCAGAAGCTTTTTGACTGTTAGCTTGATGTTGGTGAAATAAAGCAAATATATTAAAAACAAAACCAAAAAACCTCCAAACAACCAAGAACACACATAAAAATAGCGCAGATAAGGAAAAAAAGGGGAAGAACAGCAGTCATAAGACAGTTTTTATAAACTGGTGACACTGAGTCAATATTACCATATCTATTGATTTGACTTGTTCATTTTTGAGTGTACAGCCTGGCAGGAAGGCCTGGTGACCTACTAGAGATTTGTTGTATGAATGGCACTAGTCATTAAGAATATGCCTGTTGCTGGCCTTGCTGCTGATGTCTGGGAAGAGCTGACACTGGTGCCTTTTGCTCTGACTGTCTCACAAGTGACACCAATGACATGGAACCTTGGACAGTGGGTTCCTTTGAGCTGAGGACACGCAACCAAAATAAGTTACTGGTCTTACAGTTTAGAAACTCCTGGTATGGAAATCTGTATCAAACTAACAGCTGGCTCAGTTGTGTTGTGTTTATTTTAATTACATTTAATAATTTTTAATTGTTATGGCATAATTGAGTTTTATTCAAATTCTGCATTTTTAACAAACTAACCAAAATTGAACCCTGAAAGAAATTGTCAAAAAATGTCAGAATAAATGCTGTCTGAATTTAATGATTATTTTACTTTGTGTTTAATACAAAGTTATTGTAATATTAGAAGTAAGACACTGCCACCTCCTATTTTTTTAATAACATTTGAATTCATCAGAAAAATTGCAGCAGAGTGCCATCTAGTGTAGGTTCTTATGTCATATCATATACCTAGAGAGAAATTAATGCAATTAGATTTGTGTTCAGCATGTAAACTGTGGAGCAAATCTGTTTTCAAGTCTTCAGATTTATTTTTTATTTTTAAGGTCGATTTTTTTCAATATCTAAATCATCTTGATTTAGGTACAAGTTCTCAAATTATTCTCTGCCAGTTAAAAGTTTAAAAAAAGGTATGTATAATATACAGTTCAGGCTCTGAATCTGTATTACAAGATTATATACATTCATTTCCCTTTGAAATCCTTTAAAGTTTGTCTTTGCATTATTATTTCAGTGAGAAATCAGGAACTTCAGATTAAAGTTCTATTAGTTTGTTTAGATGACTGTAGCCATTTTAGCACCTTTCAGAAGACTGATGATTGCAGATAACTGTTGATATTGTAGACAGGAACTGGACTAAGGACACTGCCAGTTTAAAATATTTCTGTGTAAAAAAGGTGTGTATTTGCAGTAGATCTCAAAACATCTACAATCACTATACCTGGGAGGATTTTTTTAACCTTGCTCTTTTTCTAAATTAGGCAACACTGCATCTGCAATATGCTTGTCCTTAGTGTAACTGCTTTCTTGTCTTTACTTCCACCTGTAAAGCAGCAGCCACTGAGAGGTTTTTTGTTTGTTTTCAATTAAAATATCATTGTATAAACAAAAACTTGCAGAGTGGTTGCAGGGGGCAGGGAACTAGTGCCTGAAATATCATTAAAGGGTCTTTGTTGCTGTTAACAGTTGCACTTAAAATTTTATGTTGGCTATCAGTATTGTTACTCTTCTATCATCTTCCCTTCCTTACCTCATTTGTTGCCATAGCAATTGTCATTAATTTGGACATGACAGTCTGACTGGTTAGTGCACCGAGCCCAGCATTTTGAAAGGCAGCTACACATCAACACATTCAAAAACGTGTTTGCTGTCTTCTCTATGGAGAGAGAGATGCACACTGGAGAAAGCAGTGGTTCTAATTTTCTCCTTTAATAATGGGATAGACTTCAGGAAGATCTTAGGCACCTACTTTTAAAGCAGTTGAATTTACAGGAGCTTAATTGCACCCTTTCTCTTCCACAGCTTCTGCTTATTTGGGGAACCCGCGAACTGTACTGTTTTGATTTTAAAATTGTTCACCGAAGGGACATTAAAATTAAGACTTTTTCTCTTGTCTTTTCTCATTCTTACTTAACCTTTTGTCAGTTCTTTCCTTTCCATCTCTCACTCTTTCCCCACTCAGTCTCTCCCACAATACAGTCCTTCTCCAGATTCCCACTAATATTTTGTTTCTCGCAAGCTTTCTACGTATTATAGATTAACTTGTATTTGCAAATGCAGATCTTCATTAAGGTCTTTATCTTGTGCTAGATGGATATCAGTATTGACTAACAGCAAAGAAGAAGCATTAAATATGGCATTCCGTGGAGAGCAGAGCACAGGGGAAAACAGTTTAGAGGATCTGACAAAAGCCATTATTGATGACATACAGAGATTACCCGGAAATGAAGTCTGTTGTGATTGTGGCTCACCAGGTATCTCAATTTGTTAATGTCATCAACTTCTTGTTGGGAGCAAATTTATTTCTTTAAAGAACTGTTTGTAGAGTGCAAACTAATTTTCTAAGTGATGTGTTGATCAGTCTTCAGTCTGTTTTTAGAAGAACAAATATGACTTTCATACATTAGTTACGTTTAATTCACTAAAATATTTTTGTGTGTTGTCTGTGCTTACTTCCAGCAGTTCAAGCCCCTCTGGAGTTTGAACTGTTCTTGTTGCACTGTCTCTAGATGCTTGTTGCACTTGAATGGAAGTTGCTTGGCATCACTGATCCTGTGCATGCTACTAAGTAGAAGTGAGTAATGCTTAGACAATGATTGTGGAAAATTTGACCTGGCCAGGATCATACTCTGAGGTTTTATCTTGGCACGAGACTGCTGGAATTGCAGTATCAAAAATATTCAGAGACAGAATAAATAGTCTTGTGCAAAAAATGAGACCTAGAGTTGGAATCCTGTCCGATTATATCTTCAGAAATACAGAGTTACAGGTCACTTGTATGTGACTTAGAGCTTAAGAAGAGTCAACTTGTCATAGAACTACTGAATTGATGTGGTAGTTGGCAGCTGTTAACAGCTTTCACATCTAAGGAGACCCTTCAAGAAGGTGGTATTCATTTGGAACTGAGTAGTATGTATCTTGAAGATGCTTACTGATGCAGAACTGATATGCATAAGAAATATCTAGATAAAAATACAAAGTGGAATATAATTATGTTAAATTCTGGTATTGGTTCATTCAGTTATTTCATCACGTAAAGCTGCAGAAAGTATGGATTAGTTTTCATTCATCTTTTAATTTACAGTGAAGTTTTAAGCTTCACTCCTGACTTAATGCTGTATCAGTTACTGTTGAAGATTGAGAAAGAGATTGATTTAAAGACATGCATGTATACAAAATATGTATGGAGCTTTTTCTTTTCATTAGAAACTGGTCTTGCTTCTTACGTAGCATTTATAGTGCAAGATCTATTCAAATGTTGCGTGCAGATCTCCTCCGTGACAGCCATTTATTTTTATTTTTTTTGCTGGACTAGCCAGTGTTTCTTAAATGTTCTACAACAATTACTATTTTACAGATCAGAAAATGCTATGGTTAGTCTTATATGAAGAAAGACTATTTGAAATTTAAGAAGTAAAAATTAAAACTTCAGAGGTTGTCAACAGTGGAATTTAGATCTGTTCCTTGTAAAAACAGGGAACAAAAATCTTCTTCCTACTGTAAATAAATCCTGAATGTATTCAAATACAGTCATTCAGTATGGATTTATAAGTCTAAATTCAGTGCCTTTGGGACTGTCCCTAGATTGGAAAAACTTAATTACGTTGATAGCAGTTTGTGGTTAAATTTGCACTGCAGTTTGGAGAAAAGTATGGAATATTCTTAGTTTGTTTCCATTTGTTAAAATGTTGAATGAGGAATCATTTCAGAATACACTGGGATTTCTTACCACCATTAGAAACCTTTTATTGGAATTTGATTAAATATTTGTTTTTTCAATTCTACAGATCCAACGTGGCTATCAACTAACTTGGGCATTTTAACCTGCATTGAGTGTTCTGGAATACACAGAGAAATGGGCGTCCATATTTCTCGAATCCAGTCTTTGGAATTAGACAAATTAGGAACATCTGAACTCTTGGTAAGTTTCTTTAATTTGGGCTTTTTTTTTTTAGTCAAATGTTGATCTGTATATAGGAAAACTTCAGTTGTATAATTTACTGTTAATTTTTTCCAAGGTATGAGTTTTGCAGAATGTTGTCTTTATGTTTTTGTATGTATCTTACTGCAGGGTTTTTGCTGTTATGTATTATTAATGCTTTTGGCCACTTGTCACTTCCTATGTTCATTTCCTGAGGTTTTGCAGAATAAATATTGACATTCATTGTGACTAGTGCCATCAGAATGTTGCCTGTCATTAACTGATCTTGACCCTGAGTCAGGACAGTCTAAAATCTTGTGTTTAAAAGAAAAAAAAAAAGAAAGCTAATTTAACTTGACAAGCAAGAATGTTCATTGCTAATCTTGACAGACAAATGTTGGAAGAATCTTTTAATTTGATGGAAGAAACCTTATACAATTAAACTTATGAAAGAAATTTGATGTCAGACTAATTAAAAAAAAAAAATAAAAAGGAAGAAAAAAATACAAACAAAAACCTCCACCCAGTTACAGCAGGTTTATCTCCCCAGCTGTGTTTGGCCTGTGACAAGACACTTGTTACAGAAACTTCGTATGAGAAAATTGAAAGAAGATAGAAAGCAACTCTGGGTTTGTGTATAAGTTTTAACACTAGTACTCTTTTTGAAATCTTGAGTTTACATGAAATTTTACTAAGCATGACTTTCCAGTAGGTTTGAGCTTCTTTCCAAAAGTAATTTCCTTATCAGTGTACTTGCACTGTTTCAATGTTCACACTGCTCATTCCTCATTCTGTTTTTATATTGGAGGCAGGTTGTCTTGAAATGCAAATAATTAGCTGTGACTGTGAAGCCTACTGTACCAATTCTGGGTAGATAGGGTTCACACTTGAACTTTTATTTTTTTTTTAATTGCTTTATATTTAAATGTAATAATTGTGCTTTAATTTTATAATACTGTGTTCCATCTTTCATTAATAGTGTGCAAAATGCACATTTAATAGTCCAGTTTTTAGGTTGCTGTTAAACCCCAAAACCCCCCACCTCCATATATATTTTTTTTCTTATTGCAGCTGGCCAAGAATGTAGGAAATACTAGTTTTAATGATATTATGGAAGGGAATTTACCTAGTCCTTCACCTAAACCCAGTCCATCAAGTGATATGTAAGTTTTGAATATCTATATTCTGTAACTTTAAGTTTACTTTGGAATATCTATGTGATGTAGAATGTCTTAAACAGTAACCATGCCAGAGGGGAGCTAGTGTGGCAGAAGTCTGGGCTTTTTTACTCCAACTGTGAAGTTTTCTTCTAAGTTCAGTCTCTTGTCATGTAGTCACATTTTAGTTCACTGTAGAAGACCTTTAAGTTTGAGTTTCAAGTTTCATTATTTTGTGTCTTGAATGTTTTTGTGCTTTGTAGTATACCTGTAAGTGGCAAACACAGGCTAAGTGATGATAGCTTCAGGTACTTTCTCGAGATAGTGATGAGCTTTTTCCTCCTTTCCCTGATGCAGGAGTTGCACAGAGAAAGCATAACAGATGTGGTTTTGCCACAGGAGACCTTTTAATGTATTATGCTGTTTCCTAGCGGACTTAGTTTTTTTCTTTCATCCTGTTTTTAGCATGTTTTTCATGCTTATCCTGCTTTTAGTATGTAGATATGCTTCCATGAGAAATCACACTTCAGGCTTTGTTTCTTCTTTGGTCTTAATCTCGAGTCAAGACTAATTTTTGTATGTAACAAGGCAGGATAAAATTGAATATGTACCTTATCTGGGGCTTGTTTGCAAGAAAGACATGCATTATAATAAGAAATAACACAGTCTTTATCTGATAATTTTCCTCTTCCCTTCTCAGCTCCTGAGTTAGACAAGGTGATTTTAAATTTAAAACATTGACCTATTTGCTAAAAATTTCTAAACCAAGCTCTATTTTCACACCCCACAGGACTGCACGTAAAGAATTTATCACTGCTAAATATGTAGATCATAAGTTCTCTAGGAAGACTTGTGCATCTGCAGCAGCTAAACTGAATGAATTACTTGAGGCTGTCAAGTCCAGGGATTTACTTGCACTAATTCAAGTCTATGCAGAGGGGGTAGAGCTAATGGAGCCACTGTTAGAGCCTGGACAGGTAAGCTTATCAGGTAAACAAAGCAGAGTATTTTAAATAATGTGTATTTGTAAAATGTCCAGGACCTGGGGCTGCTACCTTAGATACTAAAACAAGAGAAATAACATGAAAATGGTGATTTTTTTTTTCTTACTTTCCTTAATGTGGCATCCTTGTAGGAAGGGAAAGGGTGACTGTTGACATTAGTTGGTCTAAGGGAGTGTGAAATGCAGTAGTGATACCATACACTGTTATAGGTGCAGCTATGTTGAAAAGCACGTGTATGTTTATTTTAGGAGAAGGCCCAAAGAGAGCAGAATTGACTTGATAACCCAGGGTCACCTAATACCAGACAGTATCGTATCTACTTTTAAAGTAGTTGCTCAAGAAACACATAATTGATTTTATACAAGTCTCTGTTTATATGAGGAAAGAGTAAATCTGATGCCTTCACAGCTTCTGATGAAACATTTACAGAAGTACAGTTTCTTTTAGCCAGGCAGAGAGATGATTTTATTTTATTTTTAATAAATTTCTGAATACTTGATCTTCCTTCTCAAGTCAGTAATAGTTTGGGGTTTTTTTTAAAAAAAAATCAGTCCAGGTTGACCTCAAGTATCCATGTAGAAATGTTGCTCATGAGCAGCATAACCTGTTTTTATAGATAATCGGTGCTGTGTAACCACTTGGTCAGCGATGTTTTCTCCCACTCTGTGGAAATGGCTAACTTGGCAAAGGACAGAGTGCTTGTCTGTATCAAGTGGATTTAGTAAGTTCAATTCAGTCTCAACACCTGAGATATCACAAAGTGCTTATCATGGAAATACATTACAAATTCTCTAACTACAAGGTAACCTTCTATATTTGTACTGTAAACTTGCTCAGAATTTCTTGATAGGATCCCTTTTAGTTACTAGTAGCCAAAATGACTAAAGGCTTCTTGGGATTGTTCTGTCCAGCTGGGAAAAAGAGAAGACTGATTTCGAGAGAGGATGATCTCAATGTGTGATGCCGTTCCCTTTGAAGGACACGGTATCTTTTTAGAGATCAGAAAGGCAATAACTTCTCATCATAATATAATATTATTTTTCTGTTTAAATAGTAATAATAATAAAATTTCCTGTTTAATAATATTTTCCTATTTAAAGACTTGTTTGTAAAAGAGTGAGTGACATATATCTCATTAGGTCTGATATTATAAGCTTTGCAGAAATAAGACACAAAAATCTAACTTCTATTTACATGTGTTTAGGAGCCAGGTGAAACAGCACTTCATTTAGCAGTCCGGACTGCTGACCAAACCTCTCTCCATCTGGTTGACTTCCTTGTACAAAACTGGTATGGATTGTTCATTTTTCATTAAATTGTTCATGAGAAATGTAGATGTTCAAAGCTATCCCTGCAGTGCTTTGGACAGTGTTTGCTCATCACTTAAAATTGTTCTCCTTAAACAGATTTCAAAAGAACACAATTTAATACCTTTGAGTTGACCATTGTGCTTCTAATGAGTAGATAAAGGGAAAGAAGTGTAGATTAAAAACATGGAAAGCAGTTATGTAAAAATAGGATGAAAGGAAAAAAACTATGTAGATCAAAAGAGAGCATTGAATTAGAACACATGACAAGATGAAACAATGCAAACTAATAGTTCAGGTAGAGGAGTGATGGTAAGTAAAGATCCCAGAGAACACTCAAAGAAATTGTAGGGGTAGACAAAGGATTTTTCTCAGAAAATTATGAATAGAAGCTAGAGTAACTTTGAAAAGGTATTCTAATAGTTAATAAACTGCGTTAAAGCTATCAAGAGCATAATCTTTTGAACTAGTGATTTTCAGCATCTAGTTTATTGGCTGAGCTGTTCTTTATTGTCAAGAGATGCGTTCATAGAAGTGAAAAACTTCCTTCCTTTCTCATAGTTTATGTAGCGTTGTATATGTGGAGTGTTAGAGAGTACGTTTGGTCTTCTGGTAACAGCACAGACTTGGAATCCATGTTCCTGACACCATCTCTTGGGTTATGTAAACTAACTGTGTAACCCTCACTTAAACTTTATTCTACCATTACTCCCTCGTGTTAAATGGAGTTCTGAATGTTGTAGGAATGTTATTAAAGTTATTAAATAAAATAAAAAATAAGCTACTAATATTTGCAAGCTATTTGAGATAATTTTAGAAATGTCTTAAGCCCAAATTATTTTGAGCATTATTTATGATTATTTAAAATTATTTTATTTATGAAGCTTCTTAGATTCTTCAGACAACTATCATCTTTTACGTGTTTCTGTCAGCTGTCTGTATTTGTCTCCTGTCTGTATTTCTGTCTCAGTCTCAAATTTTAGAGCATTTTGAGAACAGTATTGACTCTGCACTTACATTCAGTATGAGTACTACTGACTTGAGGAAAAGCTGTCATCTTCTGAGTTGTTCTTTGCATTTTTTATAAACATATTCTATCGATCCCAGTATGTCGGTAACTATTTTGAGAAACCTGGTTTTAGAAATTGAAGACTGAAGGAAGTGCAGTTTTAAAGAGCCCTGTGAATCCCTTTACAGATCTTGTCTTTTCCCTAACTCAGTGTGTATCCTTATATTCTTTCTTACGACTCTTACAGCCACCTTCTTAGTTTCTTGAATTCATGGGATGTATTAACCTACTCTAACTGTATCAAAATGATTTTTCAGATACTTTTTATTGTGCTAATTTAGCATGTTTGAAAAAGAAATTCCAGTAAAGTGGCAGGTTGGAAACAACTGGTGTGACCTTACAAAGGATTAGGTTTGAATCATTGACTTCCACTTTTTTTTTTTGAATGAACATCTGTAGATGCTCAGTACTTTTCAACTACAACCCAGAAATTTCCAGTATGCTTAAAAGTGTTCTTAATAGTCTTTGAAAGTCATGTTTAATTTAAAAATATTTCTTTCTCCTCTACTCTGTATTTGTCCAGTAAAGTACTTACGCATTTATTATTTACAGGGATGCTAGATCTGAAATTAATAGCACAACATACTGTACTTTTCCTGATTGTTTTTTCTTTTGTGTTTAGTGGAAACCTGGATAAGCAAACAGCATTGGGTAATACAGTTCTACACTACTGCAGTATGTATAATAAGCCTGAGTGTTTGAAATTGCTTTTGAGGGGGAAGCCAACTATTGATGTAGGTAAGTTAATTGTTAAAAACTAGGAAATGAAGATTTTCTAAAATTTCTTTCCATTATTTTAACCACTTTTATTTATGTCCCACTGTGTTAAATTAACTTCTAAAAGAAAAAAGAAAACTGTATTAGAAAAATGAAGACTCTTACCACCAATAGGTCTAAAGGAAGCATTCAGTTAAGAAATGGAACTTAAATTCTTAGAAGATAGTAGTGGCAAAAATTTTCTAATACAAAATGCTAATGGTTAACAATCATTTTTCTGCAGTTTTATTTCTGATGTAGTGTAAATGTCCTGGAATTTAGGTTTGTTGTTTATATTATAAAACTCATCTAGTAATTGTATGTCACAATGCTTCAAATGTTTGCTCACATTAATTCAACTCTAGATGTATGTGGGCTTTGTATATGCAACAGTTAATTCTTCTTTCAATATTAATGTCAGCTGGCACTGTGGCTTTACCCAGCATGCCCTGGCCACCACAGTAACTGATTAGGGAAGGGATTAGCTTTCTCACCTGCCTTTCTTCATCTGTTCGCCATCTACATGTGTGAGAAAGGTACAACACTCCTGTACTTCATGTGGCTTAGGAAAAGTTTAATTAAAAATAGAATCTCTGTAAACTATTTGCTCACACTTAGGATAATCTCTCATTTACTAGATGCTCTCCTTTCCTTACCTTATTTTGAGAGTTAGGAAGGTATTCCATGAATCCAGCTTGTGAGGCTCAGGAGTGCAGTGTTATCAGCATGTCTATGAAACATTTGCATTCTGTCAGTTCTTGGTGTAGAAGGGAAGCTTTCTGAACAGTTGATGCAAACTGAAGAGTGAACTTTTATTCCTCCCTTTTTCCTCATCGTCATCTTTTTCCTCCACTGCCTAGTACATAAACTGTTACATAAATTTAAGTTTATAACTCAGTGGCAGAAGTCATTGATGTCCTTGGCTTTTTCATACATCTTTAGAATATGTTCTAATATTATTGTAAGTCAAAGAGTTTGATGTGTGACCTGTTTTTAGCAGATATGTCCCTAATTAAGAAAATGGAAAGCTATCTGAACAAGCATAAGTGTGTTTATCGGTCCTTCTGTTGAACTCTCTCCTAGGTAGATTCCAGAAGAGTGTTCTTACCTTTTTGCGTCTCATTTTTTATTTTTTTTATTCAATGTTCTCACATAGGAAACATCAAGTTTATAGATAAAGATTGAAAGCAGGAAAATTATGTAGTCTCTTAAGCTATCTGTGTGTTAACTTCAGTTAATAAATAATATATTTTCATTCCTTTTCATATTAGAACTCCCGAACCATCTCAGAACTTCCCATAAGGATCCCTCCTTCTTCCAGTGATTGTAATCCTTTTAAATCCATAGGACTTTCTAGATGACAGCTGTGTTGTCTAGAATTCATGACTGGCATTGTTTATGTAATATTACACATACACATACTTGCTTGTGAGACCTCAGTTTGCCCGTTTCCAGTTCCCAATCACAGAAATGCTTTACAATCTGGATTTGATGTAGAGTACACTCTGTTCCAGCTCCATGGCATTTACAGCTATACTGTAAGAATAAATCTTAGCTAAGATTTGTGCACATATACTTGGGGTGTTTGTTTGGGTTGTTTTTGTTTCTTGAAAGATCCCATTAGCTGTTGTGCCAGAGGACCTTCTAGAATGCTCAGATACCACCTTCTTTCTGTTTAGGCATTATTTTTAAATGCAAAACCTATTACAGCCTTTATAAAGACAAAATAGCCAGGAAGGTTTAAAATCATTCTTGTTCAAATGTCAGAACAGGATATCTGTTTTCAAATTCAGGCTTCAAACCACTATGTATTAATTGGAGTAAAACAAGCTTGCATCAACATTTGCCTTTTTTTAATCTTAGAATATTTTTCTTTTTTAAGCTACCTTACCCTCTCCGCTTGCTTTTTCTGCTTATTCATGTAAGAGTTCTCTGGCAAAGGAGCTGAGTGGAGACTGAAATGACTAAATACCTTCATATTCTCTGCTAGGATGGCTAGGAGGGTTTGGGAACTGTCCCAGCAGATGCTGATGTTCAAAAAGAACCTGATGATACATGAAATACATGAGCAGTTAGAGTGAAATCTTAGAACTGCAGCTGCTATAGAGTAAATAGACATTTTTGATCACTTTTAGAAGTTACTCTGCTAAAAACAGTGGAACTTAATGAATTAATTCTTTATACATCTTAAAGAATCACTCTTTTTTTGTTGTTGTTAATTCTGTAGTAAACCAAGCTGGAGAGACGCCTCTGGATACAGCAAAAAGAGCAAAAGCTGTCCAGTGTGAAGAGCTGGTAAGAACCGTAGGGTGGGGGAGCGTTTACTTCTTTAAAGATGTGATCTACTTAAGATACCATTACCACTGTATCTCCAACTTGTTATTGGTGCCAGCTAGCTGTATGCTGATCGGAAGGCCCTACCATAGATGAATGTTTTCCAACTTGAAAACACAAGAAGTCATTTTCTCTTTAACAGTGTAAGATCTTATTTCTATTGGAAGTACTTAGTTCTTTTAACCAATGTATTTGAATACCTTAAATTCAGGAGAGTCAGGTATTTAAATACCAATTACTGCATCATTCTAGGACATTTGGGCTTCACATTTCTATCAGGACTACAAAACAACCCCCGAAATATTAGATCTGCCAAGACCTTTTAGGTCTGGATCTTTGTTTGGCTGTTCCTGCTTTGGCTTTTTCCAGTTTATCTGATGAGACAGATACTTTAGAGATGGTGAAAGTCATCTTACAAAGAGAATTGCAACAACTTGTAACTAAACCTCCTCAAAGGAGAAAGAAGCGACAGTGTAATGTCTGGAACTTAGGGTATCAAAAAATATAAAACACCAGCTTTTGTGAGACTTTGTCCCTCTATTGAATATGATCAAAGCAAAAACTTTCTGAAATTTTGAGAATGTGTGAGTGATGTTAACAGATGACACTCAAAATTTATGGAGTTCAAGAAATAAAGGTGTTAAAGGACTTTTCCAGCTATTTTTCTGAAGCAGTTAGCCAGAAGTAAGGACTCCACATGAGAACTGACAAGCTTGTTTGTTCTTAGCCCTCTAAGGCAGCTCTCACCAGCAGGCATTTAGTAGGCAAGTGAATTCAAGGACTTTCAAGGGATTAAACAGCCTAAGTAGCGTGGCAGTTTCACATTCAAGACAAAAGCAGAAGAATTTACAAAAGAGTTGTCACTTGCTGCTTAATTCTATTTCTCAGAAATTTTACCTCATTTTGATACTCGAAGGAGGATATCTACTTACTCTCTGCAGCTGGTAATTTTAATACCTTTCCTTTGACAATTTAAAGTTCTTGTCATATATTCATTAAATATTGCAAAATCAACATTGCTTGTCCTTTACAAATGAAAATAATCTTCCATATTTCTGGGGGTGCAAGTCAACGTTTTGCTCTGGTTGATAAGGTGGTAATCTCACAGACTTCTCAGTTACTCCTGTGTCTGCTGTGTAAGTAGTTTTCCAGTGTTTTGAGCATTCTGTCAGCTGAAAAACAGATCAGCTGTACAATTCGTACGGATTGCTTTTTCTCTGCAGTATATGTTTAATAAAGCAACATCTGCTATTAATGTGGACCAAGTGATTGTGTTGTAGAACAAACAAAAACAAGTGGATGTTATCAGTGAGCTTATCTAGCTGTTAATTGTTTCAATTATCGTAACTGAAATTCTGCTAATACCTTACTGATTATTTTAGTTAACTCTAATAGAGCATTGATGCCTTTACTCTTGTTTCTTTTTTGAAGAGGAAAATTATTGCTGCATTTTTCTTGAAAGTGGGAATCAGATAAAGTTAAGAGTAAAAAAAGAGATGTGAGTGAGCATATTATTTACCATAAACAATAAAAAAGTACAAAATAAATGGATATTTGCAATATGATAGATATAATAAGCTAATTTCTGTTGCATGGCTGGAGTCTTAACTGTGTAATTAAATTCAATTTCAGCTCAAGTGGGTTCACTAATGCATACATAACAGATTGAAAATACTTTCTTCCCAAATATTTTTTTGGGGAAGATGGTTAAAGGCTCTTCTGAATCAACCAGTGCTAAGCAGAGTACATTTCAAAGAATGTGAAGCAGTAAATAAAGATGGGAAGTGTAAAGCATTAAAAAGAAGACTTTATTGCCTCAGAATAACCATGAACTGCAGTTTATTTTTTGGTGATCATTGAAATAGTATATATTTAAAGAATGTGAATACATGAGCCAGTGTGTGCTTGCAGCCCAGAAAGCCAGCAGTATCCTGGACTGCCTCTACTCTGCTCTCGTGAGACTCCACCTGGAGCACTGTGTCCAGTTCTGGAGGTCCCAGCATAAGAAGGACATGGAGCGGGTGGAGCGAGTCCAGAGGAGGGCCATGAAGATGATCAGAGGGCTGGAGCACCTCTCCTATGAAGAGAGGCTGAGAGAGTTGGGCTTGTTCAGCCTGGAGAAAAGGCAGCTCTGGGAAGACCTTATAGAAGCCTTCCAGTACCTGAAGGGGCTACAGGAAAGCTGGAGAGGGCCTTCTTGCAGTGTCATATAGTGGTAGGATGAGGGGAAATGGTTTTAAGCTT
Organism: Aegotheles bennettii; assembly: GCA_013398125.1. Taxonomy (NCBI): domain Eukaryota; kingdom Metazoa; phylum Chordata; class Aves; order Caprimulgiformes; family Aegothelidae; genus Aegotheles; species Aegotheles bennettii. The sequence goes on along the minus strand of VZRW01008194.1, from coordinate 67,600 downwards.
AAAGAAGGTAGATTTAGGTTGGAGATAAGGAAGAAATTCTTTCCTGTGAGGGCGGTGAGACACTGGCACAGGTTGCCCAGAGAAGCTGTGGCTGACCCCTTCCTGGAAGTGTTCAAGGCCAGGTTGGATGGGGCTTTGAGCACCCTGGTCTGGTGGGAGGTGTCCCTGCCCATGCCAGATGGGTTGGAACTGGATGATCTTTAAGGTTTCTTCCAACCCAAAGCATTCTGTGATTATCTGGGCTGCTGGAGTAGAGGAATTTTGAGTGTAAGACACATTGGCCTCATTCAGTGAGAGGGAGGGAAATATTTAAATAAAGGATAAATAACTTTTGATTCCCACACAAGGATTGTAATTTTGGAGAGGTAATAGTTGTATGTACCAGAATTCATAAATAGGTTTTGCCTTTCCTTTTTGGGAAGGAGAGCTCAAGATGCATTCTGGTTTTGTGTGTGTACCTTCTATTTGAGTCATCTTTTCAAAAACTTGTCAGCTATGACAACTCCTACTCTTTTTTGCCTTTTAGTTGTTTTTTGTGTACTTCAAATAAAGGGTGTTTGTGTGATTGCCCTGAAATCGTTTCTTTATAATGTCTGGAAAAGTTTTAATCCTCTAAATATTTCAGTTTAGTGCTTGCTGTTACAAAACTAACTTTGACACCAAAGGAGCAGCAGGTATTTTAATAAGACTTGTTATTTGTTTCAGCTTTCTCAAGCCAAGGCAGGAAAGCTAAACCCACATGTACATGTAGAATATGAATGGAATCTTAGGCAGGAAGAAATCGATGAAAGTGATGATGACTTAGACGATAAGGTAAGCATGAATTACTGATACAGCTTTGTATAATAATGGTCAAAATTTCTGTTCTGTGAAAATAATGGACATTAGAGATCGACTAGTTTTGAGGCCTGTATTAAAGACTGCCAAAATGCTTTTTGGATACACTTTGTTAACCTAGTTATTATGGACTTGAATTTCAGAAGTTTTGCTTTGACAAGACATACAATATAATATAAATCAGTAAATGTAGATTACTTTGTCTTTTTATCCCCTTCTGAATTCTAGGCTGTTCATTTTTAGCTGGAGGATATCCAAAGCTTACATACTTATTTTCCATAAATTAATTAAAAACCTAGTTGTTGAATCAATTAACTGTTTTTCAAAAAACGTGCTTTGCACTTTATTCCTGATCACAAAAAGAAGTGACAGAAAGACAAAACTTGAGGGCAAAGCATAACTGCCATCCTAGAACATGTGACAAATTAGCTTGTGTCCTACTTCAGCAAGTCAGTTAATTACTCTGTGCTGTTTCTGCAAGTGGGAATGTACCTCTCCTATTTTATATAGGTGCTGTAGAAAGAAATGTCCTCAACTTTTCATTTTCTGTGACTCTTGGCACTGAAAAATTCAGAAACCCAAATAATTTGCATATCCTGAAGGACAGTAGAGAACAAAATTATTATCTGTGCAAGGAGCCTCAGGAGGATGACTAATGATGCATTGGAGATTATAGCCTGCATGAACCAGAGCTGCAGGGAAACAAATTGTGCCACATATGCAGCTATTAATATACAGCAGTCAAAAATTGCTGTGTAAAAATTTCTCAGAAGAGCAATTATGTACGTTTGAGAGAGCCATACCACTGAACATATCGCTAGTTCAGTCAACAGAAAAATCTGATATGTCAGAAGTGGTTACTTTATTTTTAATATGCATCAGTGGGGTAATACACTTGATGTTTGAGGATAACAGCTATTTGAACTGAAAATTATTCTAAAAACTTTACTAGGGTTTTATTAGTATATTATTTAGTGTATTATTATGTATCTACGGCATTAAGAACAAATCCAAATTGTGTACATGATGATTTGTTCATGCTACAATCTTTATTTTTCAGTTAGAGGAGAGAATCCTGGGAGAAAGGGAGGAATGTGGGCTTACTTGTCCAATAAAGAAAGAAATTATGCTAGTGTTCACTAGAATACGTTCTGTTATATTCTTTCCCAAACATATTAACTATTTAGACAGCTGCATAATGTATTTGTTTTTCTATTCACAGCCTAGTCCTATAAAAAAAGAAAGATCTCCAAGGCCCCAAAGTTTTTGTCACTCTTCGAGCATTTCTCCCCAAGACAAACTGACTCATCCTGCATTTAGCACTCCTAGAGACAAGCAAAGACTCTCCTATGGAGCTTTTACCAATCAGATCTTTGCTTCTACAAGCACGGATTCACCCACCTCTCCAACTGCAGACGCTCCTCCTCTTCCTCCTAGAAATGCTGGCAAAGGTAAGTATCTCTTCAAACTGTGCTTGCAAGCCATCATTTTTTCCACAATTGTCTTTCCTTTAACCAGGTACACTACAGTGTTTCAAGATGCAGTGCATTTTTCTTATTACATAGATGTGATAATACGGTACAATGCCTATTCAAAACATAAAAAAAAGAGGGGGGACAATGCTTTGTAATGGACTCACTCATAAAAATGTACATGAATGGGTGAAAAAAAATAAAATAATACTCTGCTAAATAAAAGTTGGTTCATTTTATGTAGAAATTCTCTTCATGTTTTGGAGAAGCATTTTCAAGCATTTATGGACACCCTGTGTTAGAAAAAGGCTGATGGTGCATAGTACTGCACAATGATGTGCTGCGTGGCAGAGAAGGCAAAGAAACAAAGCTTTGGAGGAGAGGAGATGCAAGAAGTCTCCCCCTCCATGCAGTCAGACAGTGTGGAAAAAGAAAAATACCATAATGACCTGTGAAGTGCTAAGCAGGTTGGTATTCAAGTTCCTTCCCCCTCAGTGCATCAGCACTCTCCTCTTCCCTTTTGGTGAGTGCTAGAGGGCTGTAAAGAAAGGTAGAGAAAATACCAAGCCTATTGCCAGATAGTCAACGAGTCAGTTATGCACTGAAGATCTAAACTAAACATCACCCATTCTTCCCTGAATGAAACAGCCATTTTCCTGTTGTATCCATGAAGAAGGTTTGTGCTACAGTTCAATCAGTTTTGCAGTCTACATTTAGCTGAAATGAATGAGATGCTTTTTCTTGGCAATAGTAGTGACACTCCTGGTAGTGCGTGAAAGGGAAGAGAATTTAATTCCATATGAGGCTTTTGCAGCTGTAGTGGGTGAAGTTCTTTGGCCTAGGTACCTATAAACTTCAAGCTTAGAGGATGTATTTATGGAACAAAGCCTGTTACTTTACCATAAATTGTGCAAATCTACTTTTTAGAACAAAAAAACCTTCATAATTTTTCTTCTTTTATTATTTAATTTAGAAATAGCCAGTTGTGTTTTTACAGTAGACTTGTTAGAGACCTTCAGTTGCGATGAAGGGTACAGTATGGTTTAAGACTTCAGCGGTTATGCTGAAGGATGCTGCTCCTTTTTGTTAGCGCTGCTATAACTTCATAGTTCATTTCCTCTACTAATAATTAACATTGTTTTCAAAAATAATAGACTTGCTCTCACTAAAATGTGAAAAAGGGACAGAATATTCTGTTGGCATCAGATACCTGCTTTTATACATGGTTCAGGTGCTGTGCTTGAGAACTGCTGTTCCACTGTCAGTCTTTGTCATGTACTGGCAACTTCTGAATAAATGCCTTGGCTCACTTATTTAAAAAGGTTTATTTTCCTTCAAGAGGCACAGCAATTTTGCTAGAGTATGCATTTTCACAGTCTGGGTTTCTTTATATCATTGTCACTGGGGACTCATTTGTACTACTTGTGACTTTACTATGTTGACTTTCCTGTTGGCATTACACATTTCGAACTTTCTCCCCAACCTTCATGCTCTAATGGTCTGCTACTGATTGTCCATTGTTAGACACAGGAGGCTGGCATAGATGGTCCTTCAGTCTGACCTAGGATAACTTTTTTTTTTGCCATAAAGTTGCAAGATTTGGAAACTAATCACGAATTCCATTTTCTTAGAAGGGAAGAAGTTTACGGAGCTTGTGTCTTGTATCTGTCTGTACACTACTTATACATTGTCAGCTTTCAATGGATTTTAATGAACATTATTTCTTTATCATTATACAGTGTAGCTCTCATACGGACTTACTCAGAAAGCTGTCTCTTTCTTCAGGAAAGGAAATATTTACGTGCATAGTTAATTCTAAGTGTCAGAAATTCTGAATGTTTTCCTAGGTGTTCCTACAAACTGTTTCCCAGATGATTGAATCAGCACAACACCAAAGCTACTTGGAAAGAAATTAATTATTTTGAGTTTTGAATTCTTTTGAGTTCTTTTGTGTTTTCATTGCAATGATTATGCAGAAGAAATCCTTATTTATATTGCAGCAAAATAATATCACAAAAACAGAGAACCATTGCCTTCTAGTGATAATAGTTACATTAACAGCTTCGTCAGAGTGGAAAATGCCAGACTCACAGTGTAAGTCTGAGCGAGATGTTGAATGAAACTACTGTCAAGTTAAGTCACTAGGCTTCTCTACTTCAAACATGCCAAAATTTTACAGTCTGAGTGATGCTGGATTTTTGGCTGATTTTCATTCAATAATATAAATTATTTAATCAGTTTTACAATTATCCATTAAATACAAGTCAGCGCTGTCTGTGTTTACAAGGACACAAAAGGACAGGGAAACAAAGTGGCAAGTGTGGAGAATATTCATTGGTCTGGAAAAGTCACTCTAGAAGCATCACTGCACTTATGCTTTGCTATAAACTGTGCTACACCTCATTGTCTCCCTGTGCTCTTGCTCTCAAACAGTTGGTTTAAATGAAAAAGTAGAGTCTCTTCACATCCGTAAGAGACTGTTCACACATCTCAGTTTTGAAATAGTCTGAGATAATTGTGTTTCTGTAGGAAAAAAGAATCCTTTAGTATTTCTCTCATCTTTTGAGATTAGTAGTAATAGAGTATATCCCTTACATCAAACTGTAACATACAAGCTTGCTTATCAAATCCATTTTTTGTTAGAAAATTCATTTTAATACCTATCAATTTGATTTAAGATTATATGAAAACATAGTACTGTATTTTGCTTTAAGTTACCTAAATAGCACGAGTAAGAAGATCATTGAATCTGTAATTAAATTTAACCTTACCTTCTGTCCCCGAATCTAATCTGATCTTTATCCCTGCGAAGAGGCCCCAGCAGATACCACAGGACCCTGCTAGAGCCTGGAGGCAGTCTGTAGGGAGCAGGTAGCTGGTGGGATCTGTATTTTAGGAGGCAGAGGATTTTAAAGTTTCATGGTTTTTTATCCTTTGAGGCATACAGATAAAACTTTTTTCCAAAACATACTGTATATTTAAACAAAAACACCTCCCTTTAGCCCTCTGTAAGCTGGCTTCATTCGCCAGTGAAGTTCCTTGGTAGCAAGGTTCCATGGTGTTTGCTGAGATGCCACAGTGGACTGGAAAGCCATCAAGTCTGAACATTGTGTTGGGGAGAGAAGGTAAGTTTAAAGCAATATACGTACTGCACACAACTCTTGCCCGTGGTTTTCAGTGGATTTGATGTCTAAAAATTAGTTTGATTCATTATTAAAATTGTATAGGTACAATTGTTGGAGGACGTGTATATGGGGCTTTTTCAGTTTCTCCATACAATATTACAATGTAAGCCCAGATTTTCCAGTTTGATAACTTCTCAAAATATTGTTAAAACTGCTGGAACATTAGTGTATTCTACTCCATACTGGCTCATTTGTGGATACGTCGTACTTTCTGCTATCTCTGCTACCAAGTTAGTTTAATCCTAATAGAAAGAGAAGTACAGAATGTGTACACTATCTGTGTAAGTTAACCACTGTATGTCCTTTCCAGTATATCTTAGGTTATTCATGTTCAACTTCCTTGTGTTGCCAGTCAAGTTTTTAGTTTGTAACATTCAGAAAATCATATTTTCATTAGCCTTTCCAGCTTATACCTGCATTATGGCTCCGGGCATCCAGCAGGCCTTCTGCCTGTTTTGTTACAAAAGCTTAAAAAAAAATAAAATTCACATTTAAGTATTTGCAAGACTCAGCACAGTAGCTAAATAAACTTTTGTACAACTTTAATTGCAAATCTAGTGTGAGGGCAGTGTTGTTAACTGGTGTTGTAGAAATGTTAAGCAATCTACAGGTTTCCTTAGGCCAGGTTTCCTTAATTTTAGCAGAAAGCTAATTGATTTTTAATGATTCTGCCTATTTCTCTCATACGGAATGAACATGGAGGTTAAGGATCAATTTTATGTAATTAAGTGAAGTTTGGATATTCAATACCGATTTGCATATTTTGCACTCTCTCTCACAGCTCTGATGTCAGGTCCATAAACCCAGCACGCACTTGAATTGTGATGCCAGGCCACTGCAGACACCATGTCACATAATCTACTTCTTCACTTGATCAAACTTCATTTCTAAACAAATTAGCTTATTTGCATTTACTAGTAGCTCCTGGAAGTTGTCTCACTGCATTGCTCACAGGATTAGAAATCTTTTCAAGTCCAGCAAATTACTTTGTTCATGTACCAACACTGTCATTTAGCTTTAGTGTTTTTTCTGTCATTGGTGCCCATATCAAGGCACTACCTAGAGAGCAATCATACAGGTCTCCATTTTTTGTTTTATTAGGCTAAACAAACCATGTGTCTTTCACCTTTTCTGATAGTGTATTGTCATTCTCCTGTCATCCAAGTTGTCCTTTCAGCATACCATCCCTTCTGTGACCTTTGCTGTTTGAATCTGCTTTCTTAAATACTGGAAGTGTAGGAACAGCATTAAAATCTTGCTGTTTCTGCTGGAAATACTGTATCAAAACATCCTTTCATCCTATTTATTTTTTCATGGTTTTCTCATACTGTGGCATATGGGGCATTATATGGGTAGTATCTACTGCCATTTTCAACCAGAGTCCTTAATTTAAAGTACAAATGCCTTCTTAGTCTAGAATTTTAACGTTGTATATACTGTTGTATTTTATCTCATTTCTATTACTTCAGCCTTTGAGGTCATCCAGGTTCTTCTGTTTATTTGAATGCTTTCAGAATTCTCTCTTGCATACATTTAAAGACTCAAATTTTTAAATATTCTTATAAATGTGTTTATATATTTTAGTTAAATAATATTCATTATCTCACTCGAACTGTGTTTTTTTAGTACCATTATAGGAAGGGAAAGCTGAAACTGATTTCATGTGGTTTCTCATATTTGTTCATCAACTCAAAATACAACGTTCTTTCATATAAATTTTAACAGGACTTTTTTTAGCATTAATTATAGAATATACTTCAGATGCTAATGTTGAATCAATGTATAATCTCATCTTGCTTGTTCAGAGTGATCATGATAATTTTTTCTTTGATTATGGTCTTATTTTCAGTACTGAAGATAGATGATCTGAAGTAAGACAAACTGAAGAAGGCTTTTAGTACTACCTCTGCAAAAATGTAATTCATAAGAACATTAAAAATAAGTTAACACCACCTGTTAATGAAAATACTATTTTTAATATCAACTTACTTTCCTTTGCAGTACCTGCTCTGCCATTAACTGGAATACTGGTTCTTCCATATCTCTCATTAAGTGGTAAAAAATAAATACAAATGGGAGGGTTTTACACTCTAAACCCACCATTTCTTGAGTGAATGGAAACAGCTTTGCATGGTTTCACAAGTACACAAATTAATAGGTACCATACTAACTGCACAAAAGCTGAAGGGCAACACACTATTAATTACAGACTTTTTCTAGTTATTTAACTTAGTACAATAAATTTGAGATTTGGCCTATTTGCACATGAAAGTGTGATCCTTGTAGTAAGAAAAAGTGTTAAAAGATGACAATAGCTTTGCTGAAAGCAACTGCTCCCCAGCTAGCTGAAGAAAAGAGATCCCAGTGGAAGCAAAATTAAAAAAAAATCTAGGTCAGGATTTTTTTTTTTGCTTGTGTGAGGGAAAATTATTTACATGAAATGTGAACTTTGCAGTTATGTCAGAAATCATCATTGACTATGGGGAAGAAATGGTTGTCTTACTTGCTGCCTTGTAGATTCACAAAATATCTTTGATCTAGAAAAAGAACTGCTCTGATTATTGCTTAGAAATATCTGACCAGCCTTGGGTAGTTTAAAAATACCACGTGAGATTTTTTTTTGAGAATTTTGTATACATATATGTAAGACAAAGTATTTTAAATAATTTTACCAACACTTTGTACTTCATCAGATCTTTGTATTATTTCACCAATTGTTTCCATAAAATGATTTAGATTCCAGAATTTTTGCCACGTTGGCTTTATTGAAAGTGTGATGTGACTTTATACGTCTTTCTGAAAAGATGTTTTAAAGTTTTTTTTTTATTTTCTATTTATTTGAAAGTAAGTTATTTTGTACTTTAGCCATCTAATCATTAGTGAATGATTTCTAAATTAATATTTATTCCTTCCATGAAATTAATAGGAACAAATGCTAGGAGTCTGAAAAGTTGCACTATTTTTAATACCTTAACACCTTCTCCCTGTAACTGTTGTATGCCATGTGAACTTTTGACACCTATGACATGATAATGGTTTTCAACTCTTCTGTGCTGTCTGGAGTTATGCTGCTAGTCTGAAATGTAGAAAATATATTCGTATAACCACATTTAAAGAGTTTTTAATCCTACCAAATTTTATTTTTGTAGAGAAGAATTTGTCTTTTTATTGGCAATAAAAGTACAAATTTTACTTCATATCTGAAGTTTTATTTTTGCAATAAGCACACAACACTATTTCAGTGCTTTTCCTCCTTTTTTTTTCCTTTAAGTCAAGTTTGAACCATTTGTCACTTGTGGCGGGGCTGGAAACTGTGTTGGCGTTGGGTGGTCAGGCTGTCCTGCAGTACAGACAGCAGGGCACAAGGTGGTGGTAGGACAGAACCTCTGCAGTGTTGGCCAGTCCCACTTGCAGACATCTTGGCAGTGTGTAACTCCTTTTCGAGATGTCAGGACAAGAGAAAAATATACGCTGACATCCTGTGTATGTTTTCTCCGTGCTTTATAAATGTTGCTGTTAACACTAGATACTGAATTTTCCTTTCCCCCTCGCCACTCCTGTGTATACTTGTGAGGTACGGTCTATAGAACAACCTTTGATTCATATTTATTTAAGTGAACTAAGTAGTTTATAACTTGCAGAAATTGAGGGCGTTGTCGGTCAAAATTTAGCATGAGAAAAGTTTTTTATTTTTGCTGGCAGAAGTATTTGAATGCATGGTTTAAATTAGGTTGCTTTCTTAAGATCACAGAAGAAATTAAAATGAGAGAGGGTACAAACTGGGGGACAGTATTAATCTACACTAACATTTGACTGCTTGTCAGTTAATGGTTTTGTGAACTTGGAAGTAAATTGAGAAGAACAATTGCAAAATATGTAATGTGATTTACAAGAGTAAGCAATTAATGGTAAGCCAGGCCCAAAATATCTGCTGGGGTGGTGGTTGAGAGATTCTCTTGAGCAGCAAAAAGCCTTCCAGGCTTAAATCTGGAAGAGAACAGATTGAATCATTAACTCATTATGGGCAGTTTTATTAATCTTTTCTTTGGGGTTAAGAAGAAAGAGGGAAGTCACCTGCTGAAAATATCTGGCAAACATACGCATGCTTACAGGGTAATTGAAGTTATTTTTTTCAATGATTAATATTTTACCTAAGGAATTTTAACAAAGATTTCACTGACTTTATTACTTTTATGATATATAGTAATTTGGGAAGGAAGGCAGGCTTCAATAATTTCCAGTCTAGCTTATAGAGACTGGTAATATTTTTAAAGAGGCAGCTTTAGTTTTGTTTGCATTTGGGGTATATGCTGATGAACAAAATGAAGATTTCTGGCTCGGATAAGTTAGATTTTCAAGAATAGTCCAGACTTGAAATTCCAGGTATATATAAACTTTGCTTTTTAAACTTTATGTCAGTTTTTCTGCATTTATCCAGAGCCTGTGGTGGCAAAGCTCTTGCATGCAAAACTTACTGCAGGATCATGACTGCAGTGAAGTGTTATTTGATGGTTAGATTAAAATCAAACCAAAGCAAAAAAAACCAACAAAAAACCCCCAACAACAAAACTCTTAAAGCTTTTCTGACGTAATGTAAAACTAATTTAGATAAGTGTTACGAGTAATTTCTTTTGGCGGTAATGGCAGCTGACTTGAGCAGTTGTTCCCTCATGGCACATTTGTGCACTGCCTGCTGCCTTGAGCTTCTTATTAAAGACATTTTTGAAGGTGAAGTTGATTAGGGAAAACTCTTGTCTTCCCTCAGGGTTATTTTGACTTTTAATCTGTATCTGTTCCCGTATCTTGTAAAGCATGCATTGTGTTGCAGAATACTTGTGTCAACATTGATGCAGAGGGAAAGAAAGGGTTTAAGGGTAGGGGTGACTGCATAAGCTCTTATAAGCAATGTGACCATTAAATATCTAATCTCCGCCTCAGAGCTTTTCTGATGTTTATTTTATACACGCTGCATACAACAATTTTCATTGCTCTAAAAATGCATATGCTGATGTATTTAAGCGACAGGACAAAAGAGAAAATAACTACAGGAAAACTTAAGCTTACAATCCTATTTTCAAAATGCAAGGAAAATTTGTAGATAGCTTTCTATCCCTCCTCCCTCCACAAGTTTATTAACAGAAATTGTATGTGATGCTCTGCAGAAGAAGAAAAATCCTCACATAATAGAACATCTAGAAAGCTATTTCATTCTGGTATAAATTAATAGTAATAAAATAGTAATTTTAATCCCACATACTAAATATTACTGAATGTTAATATTTCATGCTTTTTTTAAAACAATACCAAAACCTGGAGTGGTTAATCCTATAGTTTTTGAACATAAGTACATGTGTCGTTCTGTTGTCAAGTTGCTGATATTCTCACAGCTAGGATGGTTAAAACGTGGTGAACGTGTTGTTTAATCTACACACTGTTTTGGCATGGCTTGTCTTTTTATTTTAGTCTTTTGCTGTACTTCACTGTGGGTCTGACTGTGAATTTTTCAGTGCTGCTTTGATGTTTATGCACATGTATTTGTAAGAAGATTGTTTGTTATTTTGCAGGCCCACCTTCAACCCTCCCTCTAAGCACTCAAACCTCTAGTGGCAGCTCCACTCTTTCCAAGAAGAGACCACCTCCCCCACCCCCAGGACACAAAAGAACCCTCTCTGACCCACCAAGCCCACTACCTCATGGACCCCAGAATAAGGGCCCAATTCCTTGGGGTGAGTTTTGAAATGCAAACCAAAAGGGCAGGGGAAAACCTTTATGATGGATGATATATGATCTTTGGTTTCTCTTTACCTGGTGCTTGCTTTCCAATGATTGCAGCTTGATGTAATGTCAGCTCAGATAAATCAACAGTTCTGTCTTCTGTCACTCTAGCTTCCAGGCTTCTGTATCTGAGTCTCACTTGAGAAAACTGAAAATATTCCATGCTCCCCTGGGGCCCAATTCAGTCTCCTCTGCTTCCTCCCCCTCTACCCTAGCTGCTCAGGCTGTCCTCACCCGAGCCCCCTCATCTGCTGCATCTACTCTGCATCTGCTTCCTCACCCCTGCTCCTGTTGCGACCAGCTTGTTAATTTAGATGGACCTTGATTTGGGGCAGATAGACCTCAATGAGTATGTGCGGTTCTCCTGGTTGCCAGAAGAGCTTGTTTCCTTGGGCTCTATGCCAGATCTCTCCTGTGAAGTGTTTGCACCTAGCTGTGGGTGTTGTCTTAGTATGTTTTTGGGTCTTGTGATGTTGTCTGTACATATACAAAGACTGATAGGTTTGTGTCCTTCTACCTGCTGATATTATACAAAACCAGCACTTTTTTAAAAAAAAACAACTTACCTTTCTGACAGAAGCTTTTAAGAAACTATTTTCTGGACTACTCAAATTCTTCCTATTTTCAATAAACATCGCTCTATGCAGTCAACTTCTCCTGGTAGCTATAAATCTCAGGCCCATGTAATTTTCTGTAATTTTAGTCTTAGTGGCAGGATTTACATAAATATGTAAATTTTTGGGCTGGAATCCAGTACTTATGTAGGGGGGTCATCCATACACTACTTATATTTTAGGAGTATCCTCTCTCTGTTCTAATATAAACACAAAATTATTAGCATAAAAAAATTGCAAGCCTAAAAGTACCATTTTTTTCTCAGCAAATTGGACTAAATGTGGTAAATCATGGAGTATTCATGTAGAATGTGTGATTTAATCTAGGATTTAATATGAAGGGAAGTCCGGAGTCCAACGAAAAGCAAACTTTTTTCTGAAGGAATACAGATAATCGCAGTCTTTTCAGTTCTTTACTTGTCAGATGTCTGAGATATCAAAAAAATGTTTCTTGTATTCTGGAGTCTAACAGCCCTGTAGTATTTCAGAGGTGGTAAAGACATTTTGAAGAGTTTGGACTTTTAAGAAGTTTTAAGGGCCCAAGTATTTAGGTCCCAAACAGCATCTAAAATACAATATATTGGAATACTACATAATGTAACACTTTTAGAATGAAAAGTGTGGTAGGAACAGATGCTAAGCTAGTGCCAACTTGTTAAAAAAAGTATTAGACAACAGATAAAGTAAAATGAAAATATGTGAAAGGTGCAGGTGTGGAGTTGAGGATGAAGGAACCTTACAGTAGTCAAATACCTTTTCAAAGCAGGGCTGGAGAGCATTGCTTATTCTATCTCTTTTCTGCTCTACAGTGCAGACTAAACCTCAGTGAAGAGGGGCCTCTTCTCCCCTTTTTCTTAGCTAAGATTTGTACAAAAACTTGTTTTAAAGTCCATTTGGATTTTAAGCAAGTATTAAGTTTTGTGTTTATAAAAGAGAGAGTTTCTTGTATCTGCCTCTTATGTTTTTGGTTTAAGAATATTCTCAGATGTTCACTGCTTTCCCTTTCAGAAGCTTTTTCTGTGTTGTTTTTTCTGTTGAGTTTCAGCATTTGTTTTCTTATCTGTGCGTTAACTGAAGTTTCAAGCAGAGCAATCCTTACTTTATGTCTAAGTAAAGGAAGTTACTATTCAAAGAAGTTCTAAAAATGTCATTTAGGTTATTTTGGATTTCCATGCTAACAATGAGATGTTTTTCCTTGTTTTATCCATAGGACCCACATGTGAAGGGTTTGCTGTTTGTCTTACCTTCACTTTTCTTTCTTTCTTTCTTTTTTTTCTTACTTCTAAATATAAACATACTTTTAGCAAGGCTCCACGCGAGCCTTTTTTCCTGTTTCATTTAGACTTCAATGCACTAAGGTGGTGCCGTACTTGATACTTGTCTGGTATGGGTAAACATGTGGTACTTGTGCTTGATGGCATTAGATAAAGGCCGAGGTAAATTATTTATCAAATCAAGATTGATCTTGGCTGTTTTTTCGGTTTTGTGTCACGATATATTTTGACTGTTTAAAAATAAAAAGCTAGGAAATAAAGATAAAAGTGTTTCAACACATTGTTTAGGCAGATATGTCATTCTTTTGCATGGGAAGTATTTTGTGTTCTTGGATCATTAAATGTCACTTTACATCTGTTTCAGTGACAAAATTCACTAATGGCTGTTGAAGTTGGTTCTAAGATTGCTTAGATGTGCTATAATGGAAAAGGGAAGGGGGAATGATAAAGGCACTAAACCAAAGTAGTTAATATAATTGTACCTTGGGAATGGTGATGGTTAATGAAAGAGAAGCCTTCTGCTGAAGGAGTTTAGAAGCACTTGGGTTCGGATTTTGCTGCCTTTTGACAGGATTGAGTTAACCCAGGATCTTTTCTTTACTGACAGTTAATGTTCAGGTTGTATTAACATAATTAGTGATTAAATCAGCAAAGGCTGTTCTTTATGTAGGTTAAAATACCAATCCTTAGAAATGTCATGTTTTGTGAAATAAAATCACATCCATGGTGGTTTTAAAAAGATGTGCCTCATGATGTAAAATGTAAACATCTGCGATAAATTTATTTGATACTGGCCTGCAGTGTCTCCTTCCATTCAGAGAGAATTGAAACACTATATTCAAAACAAATGTCCTACAGCAGTAACTCGGCAATGTCATTCATTCTTTCCTTGCCAGCAGATGTGAGCTACCAGTGAGTTGCTTTAAAATGTGTTACATGAAAGGTCCAGCTGGATTATTATGGTCCCTGCTGCTTTTTCAATTACAAAATTGCTAGTAAAGAATGATCTTCAGAATCTTTAGACTTGTTATATAAAGGATACTTGGAAGAATATGTACTTCATTTTAAGTTGCACCCTCTGCTGATTGCATTTCATTATCCTAATTATTTTTTTTTTCAAATTGTGCTTTTTTTTACCTCAGGTAATGATTTGGGCCCACCTTCAACTAAGGCTGCAAACAAGTTTGAGGGGATGTCTCAGCAGTCAAGGTAAAAACTGTGTATATGAAGGCAAAGATGAAAATTCATCTAAACTAGTTTGCAAATTAGAAAAAAAATGCCCTTCATATGAAGTAAAATCCTAGCTATGTTTCCTCATTAGTTTTCTGCATGCCTTACTGCCATGCAAATACTTTGGCTTCATTGAGCCTCCTACGCTTTGTTCATAGCTGTCCTTGCACAATTCATCCTTTGAGCAGGACGGACAGAACGACTTGTACCAGAATCTACCGCTCCTACAGAAGTGCTCTCTGAGCTGGGGAATGTTGCCTCAGACTGCAGTCCAGCAGGACAAAAGTTTTATTTTCATGTCTCCTGGTACTTCATTTTATCTGCTGCAGTGTGAGGTCTCATGCATGTAGCTGCAGAAGTGTCACTCTGGGTACAGGCTGGCATCAAAGATAGCTCTGTAAGAGAGACTTCATCTCAGTCTTCCAGCTTAGCTGTTTTCCAGACTGTCAAGCTTATGTATTGACATGCAGTCTGTAATAATACAAACTGCTTTTAGGTCGTAATTCCTCAGGTCAGGACATTACAAGTGTCTTTTCCAATAGCTGGAGTAGTAAGGGTAGCCATACATTCCTGTCACTTAGTGTTTGTTACTCCTTATCTGTGTTGTGATTCCAGGGTCCTGAGGTTCAAAGCATGGTAATTCTAATAAACACATGCCTCGGGCAACATGATGGAGACCTTGCATGACCACAAGCGTGCGTGATCAGGCCATGACTGGAGATGGATGTGTAATGTCAAATAAATCACAGTAGATGATATGTAGGTAGTTTCAGGACACTCCTCAGTGTGTGATCTGCCTTGTGAGGACAGACAGTGGACATGTTGGTAGCACAGCTGGCTTGCTGTGTTTGCTGAATCCATCCAGGTGGCGCTGGGTATGCAGGGAAAAAGAGCTGATATTCTACAGCACAAAGAGCTGGTGCTGTACTTGATACTTGTGAGACACGGGTAAAAAGTATGGTACTTGTGCTTGATGGCATTAGATAAAGGTTGGGGGATTATTCATTGAATCAAGATTCATCTTGGCTGTTCGTTCAATTTTGTGTCACGATATATTTTGACTGTGTAAAAAAAGGTTGGAAATTAAGATAAAATTGTTTCAACATACTCATTTTGAAACATTAGCTTCAGAGGCAAATAATACCAGAATCAAGACTGTTCAGAGCAGAGTCTCCTGCATCTAGAACATATTCTAGCAACTTCCTCAATCATTTTTTTCCTTGTTGTTTAAGTAGTTATTTAGAGGTGATACTGATTTTTATTTGAGTATTTATTTTTTTGTGTTTTATGCCTTAAATCAATTGGGTTTCTTCTTCCACAGTTGTTTTCTGTAAAAGTGACTTGGGTGTGGTTTTGGTGGAAGAAATTCAGTGGGTTTTTGTTGAAACTTGCAGTATGCTTTGTCCTCATGTGCCGTGTTTGCAAATTTGAGCCAGCCGAGTGTTAACGCTGAAAAAAGCTGTCTACAACAGAAAGCATAGATGGAAAGTTTGGGCAATGTGCAGCTATCTCAGATTTTTATGCTGTAATTGAATTACTTGACCTGTCCTGCTTGTATTGTTGAGTACCACGACATGTAGCTAACACAGCTGTGACAGAGGTTGATGGAATAAAGCATGTTGTTTTCCCACAATCCATCCATATTTCCTTGGAGCAGCAGAGACTTTGTCTCCCAATGCAGCTGCAGCTTGTGTGTAATACAATATTGTACTGCTACGAGGCATAGGCTGTGTCTTGGAAAACTTCAAACCACTGACATAAAGGACAGATCATGTTTTGAATGCTTCAGTATAGTTAAAGACCAAATTTTCCTTAAAGTTCAGGATCTGCCCACTGAGCTGGTCTCTCAGTTTCACTTATTTTCAAAGTACATTTTTGCACATACCTTAGTTTGTAAAATAAATCTGCCCTGTAGCATTAAAGCTGTGTGGGGTTTGTATGTCGTCTTCTCTGCAAAAGCAGTACATTCTTAACAGTGCTTCGGGTTTTGGGATTGATCCACAGACAAGATGACAAGTTGGTTATACAAAAGAAACAAAATGTTGAATTTATTTTATTTTATTTTATTTTTAGATTATGGATGTGTAAAAGGGGGGAGAAATAGGAAAAGAAAAAGTGTATTTTATAACAGCTGTAAGCAATAATAATTCATATCTGTTTATTTAGCACTGGGACTGCAAAGACTGCACTTGGCCCTAGAGTTCTTCCCAAACTACCTCAAAAAGGTAAGAGTTCTTTTTGTGGGTATTCTCATAATGATATCTTTACATGAGTGTGAAAGTAGATATTTTTTTAAAATATAAGGAACTTTTCAGCAGAAGTTTCATTTCTAAAATGCCAGAAGCCATGAAAGCTTAGCAAAACTGAGAGGATTTTGGAAGACTGGGAAGGTTTTTATTAAACTAAAAAAAAAAAATAAAATAGTTAGACCTATGAAACATAAGGAAGAAAGGGAAAAAAAAAATCATAGACCAATTGATGCTTGGAGAGACCTTAGGAGATCAGCCGGACCAATCCACCACTCAGACTAGGGCCAACTTTTTGACATGAGAGAAGGTTGTGCAAGGCCATGTCCAGTTGCATTTTGACTGTCTCCATGGGTAGCCTCTCTGGGCTTCTGTTTCTGTCTTTGACAACTCTAGTTAGTAAATTCTTTCATTCCTTCTTATCTGTAAGTCCAATTACTTGATATCCTTGAAGCAATTGCCATGTTTTGGTGATCAGGGTTGTTGTCCTTACAGTTACTTTGAAGAGAATCAAGTACTGTTACGTGCTTGCTTATATAGTGGTGACAAACTTGCTGAGACCATCATCCCAATAAACACCTTATGGCCCTTTCTTATTAGAAATATTTTTTATAGTCTCTCTTTAAACTCATACAGCAGGTTTTATTTAGTTTTTTGAGTTCTTGCAGCAGTTGACTATAAAATTGAAAGTAGACTTACCTCGTAGCTCTGTCTAATACATAATCCATCAAAAATAAATTATATCTTTGAGTGGATGATCCCTACAGAGCCTGAATTTCAGAAAATAATTTCTGTCTGAACTTCTGAAGCCAGATGGCTGAAACTGAGACTGCAAATCATTTTAACACAAAATGCAAATGTGAAATTTCAACTTTATTATATTACAATTATGATGACACGGTATCATCTTTTGAAAGAGACACCAATGACATGATTTGGTATCACTGCAAAAGAAATCAACACTTCCTTGGTTTAAAATTATATGGGTGAAAATTTAAGATAGACTCAATCAAAGCACTTTTAAGGGCTCCTGTTGTTGTTTTCATATATTTACTTAAGCCTCAAATCAACATGGATGATCAGTGCTTGTACATTTGCTACTAGGTAAGTCTAGGAGACAAAGTCTTATACAGGTATCAACACAGACATTTTTTTAAAATGAGATATCTTATATGTATAGTATAATATAATCCTATATAATTTCTTTCATGGAAATTATGCCAAGTTTTCTTTTTTTAATATAAACAACCATAAATATAGCATGGAAGTGTTATTGCAGTAGGTCATACCCAAAGCGAGTGTTGCTGCTTTCATAGTAGGATGTCAGGCCACGTTTTTGGATGGTAGAATAGGATACTAAAGCAATGCTGAATACAACAGGAAATTATTCCTTCTAGTAAAAATGTGTTACTTTCACCATGGGTTGTAACTTTTTTCTCTCCTGTCCCCCTTTATCTGCTTAAATATAGAGATGTTTGGTTTGGGGATTTGTTGTGGGGTTTTTTTATTGTTTGTTTTAAGGTAGATTTCAGTCTAGTGTTAGGGGATTTAGCAGTAGAATCAATTCATAACACTGAGATTATATTTAATATTTTTTTGTTTACATCTAAAAAGCCATCGCTTTATTTCACTTTAAGTAGTTAATCTATAAATTGAGACCTGGTAGCTGTTAGATGAAGCCCTCCTGGTCCCCAGGAGGAGCAATGAAATGAGACTTCAGTGAAAGAGGGTTATGTGAAGTTGTATTATTTTGCATTTGTCACAGACTAGGAGGACATATCGACAGTTGTTGGAGCTCAATGAATATGTGGTCATTTACACAATTAGAGCTTTGATATGCGCCTAAGTTCTTTAAAATGAGATTGTGAAAAACCATTGTTATGCTCTTTTGTTTTAGTGGCACTAAGAAAAATAGAAACCAGTCATCATCTTTCGATAGATAAATCTCATCAGCACATGGAAATGTTTCAGAAGCCCTCGCTGTCCATCGATATACCACAGAAACCACAACCTGGAGACTTGCCCCCAAAGCCTCTGCCTCTGGAACTAACTCAGAAACCTCAAGTGGGAGATTTACCCCCAAAGCCTGGAGAACTGCCCCCAAAGCCTCAGTTAGGAGACTTGCCACCAAAACCACAACTTGGAGACTTACCTCCAAAGCCGCAAATGAAGGACCTTCCTCCGAAACCTCAGCTAGGAGAGCTGCTGGCTAAAACTCAAGGTGGAGAAGCATCACCGAAGCCTCAGCCCTCAGAGGCAAATCAAAAATCTCACTCCTTCGATCTTTCTCCAAACATACAATCTAGAGACACCGTCCAAAGGCAAGCATCTGAAGAGTCTAATGACATAACACATACCCTGCCAGAAACTCCTGTGCCACTTCCCAGGAAAATAAATATGGTAGGTATTATTCTAGCTAGTTGGGAGTATCCGTGGAAGGCTTTGAAATTACTGCAGGACTATCTGCGCAAAAAAATCCCTCCCTTGAGCTATGCACTCAAAATAATAGAATGTTATGGGCTAGGATGGGGAATGAGGAGGTCTATTTTTACTCCCAAGCAGCTTCAGCAAATGCTGGAGGTTTACAAGGCCTCTTGCATGCTGCAACAAATACTAGTCACATAAAGCAACAGTCTTGGGAGCATGACAGTGTATTTAGAGATTTATTAGGGAACTTGGGCATTTTTATCTGTGCCAGTCATAATTCTGAATTAATTGGTGGTTTCCTCTGCTGTCTTTGCTCACTGCTTTGTATGCCTTAGGTTACTAGAATATTTATATATTTGATTTTTTGTAATCTTTAAGAAAGAATGTTAGCACCTGTTGCCAGTAGATAAAAAATTTAAAATACAAGTCAGCTATGACAAACTAGTAAATGTTCCTGTCATGAGTATTTAATGTCGGTGTACTTAGGTGGTTAACAAAGGTTCACATATATTGCTGAAATGGCAAAATTGGCATTGCTGGATGGTGTGTAGTGTCAGAGCTGGAAGTATAACTAGATTCCAAATCTCCTTGTTCAACCCCTAATTCATCTTGCTGTTCTTCTTACTAAATAGTGCAGTTTCCATCCAGCAGAGGACTCTTCGTGCGTACATATACTGAAATCACTTTACGAGCTCTCTTAAGATTTTTCATCATTAAGAATACATCAAAAAGGAGATGGCTTTGCTTGTCAAATTGGCTATGCAGAGCACTTAAGCTAAAGGAAGTAAGACTTCTGATCTTGTGCAAGCGGAGGGTAGAGTTTCTCCCTTCTTGTGCTTGTCTGAGGAAGAACACTTTCTCTGGAGTCATCACTCTGCTTGCCTTCTGTCATAGACTTGTCTTGAGCTCCTATCTCAGCTGAGAATGACAGGGTTGTTCCTTGGAATTCCCGAGTGTTCTGGAGATCAAATAAAACAGTAGAGGGATCTGATCAAAAGGTGTCTGCAAGGACGATTTGTTTAATTACATACTTTTAAATATGAGCAGGAAAATTATGCTGGACATCTTCAGCTATTTGTCATTTTATTAAAGATGAAAAGAAAGCAAGTAGCGGATTACTTGTTTTATGTTTTAAACTCTCACTGTACTTTATACAGAAAAATTCCAAGGAAAAATTCAGTGTTCTTCAAATTCAGCCATTTTCACATGTGCAGTAAATTAAATATTTCCACTGTTTTGGAGTGAGCAAAATTACGATGTAGCTGTGATCGTTACTTTACAATTTGCTATATATCATTGCATGCACACTTCTTGTTCACTGCAGTCTTCCTTGCTCAAGTAATAATGTGCAGGAATTCCTCTTAAATGTATCTTGTCTCCATTTTCATACTCTGGCTATAGCCTCTCTGCACAGTGGTGAAATGCTACATCCTGGTGCAACAGTAAGATCTGTGACAGCAGCCACTGCTACTTTCGGGTCCTTCACTCTTGGGGTTGACTATTTAGCCTCTGAACAGATGAGCATGACTTCGTTACTGGAAGTTTTAGAAAATCAATTGTTCAGAATGATTAGGTAAAAAGTACCAATGCTGTCAATATATAAGGACTTGAAAGGATATTTTTAGAGAAATGAAACTTGCTCTGAGTGCTTCTAAAATCACACTGAGTACTTAAGTGTTCTTTTGTGTGTGTGTTCTATAAAGGAGACAAAATGTTTCCTTTTAAATAAAAAAAAGCTGAAAGTAAATAAGAACATGGAGAGATTGACCACAGCAGCTGATTATTACTCAGTCTTAAGCATAAAAAGCTCTCCTTAATAAGTACTAATATTGGATACAAGGAGTTGGGAGTGGAATGCAGGATATTTGTTTTATAGTCACAAATTACAAGTTCTGGAATTGCTTCTATTTCTTTACACACCAGTGCCCCAAAGTGTGTTCTGGAAAATACATACTCTCTTCAGATCCATCCTTTTTCAAACCTTTCCAAGATTAAATACACCTCAGGCTTGAATTCTCCTTTTTACAGCTGTCCTAAGTGAAAGGAGTAGAATATTAAAATGTCATCTGTGGTACTAATCAGAATGAACCAGTAGCAACTGCCATCATTTGTAATGTGTTCTTACAAGCTGAGTTGCATACAGTTCTCTAAGATTAAAGGAATTTAACTTTCTGTAGTCTCTTTATTGAATAAGACAATTTTTATCTGGTAGTTGTTCCCCTTCATCACTGGGGGATTGATTGGAAGTGTTCTTAGTTTGTAAAGGTTCTCTGGACTTGAAGGCTGGGACCGGCCCCAAGTACCTGTTAATATTGAATTCTAATCCCTAGTGATAGTTAAGATTTTTGTTCAAATTATATGAATTTGTTCAAAGAAGAGAGAAAGCATTCTTTGAAGTAACTCCTTGCTGCAGTAATCCCTTGCTGTAAAGAACTTTTTGTCCCTTAGATTCCTCTAATTGTTTTTTTTTTCCTTTATACTTTGGTATGAGTGCTCTTTGCTGTGTGTCTGTTCTGCTGTTGATCTGCAGGGAAATTTTTTTTGCCAAAACATGGAGGTATTTCAAGTGGGTAGGTAATAGCAAAAAGAAGGCTCCCTAGGAAATTTCCTCTATGAAGTTACTTTTGGCTCAAATTCCTCTAAACCTGCTGACTTTTCCTCTGCAGTCCTTCTGTTTCTCATCTCCTTGTGGTCGTCTGTTTTTTGCATTCTTGTTATCAGACTACAGTTCCTTCTTTGAACAGAAGTAGTTTTTGAAGCAGTGTGGGTATAAAATACAGAAATATAAAGCAGCATGAGTGGTTTGCTATGAAAACCACTTCCTTACTCTATTTGGAAATGACATAAAGCATTTTCCCTGACATGAGAAACATAAGTTCGGGGAGGAGTCGATGGCTCATGCATTTTCATATGAATTAGCAGTATGCAGCAAAGTATGACCTAGAAAATACTTGGACTCGGAATGGGAGAGCTGTGAGAATATCTAATGTGAATTACCATCACAAAATAATACTGCTATCTGAAATTAAGAGTCTTTTAGTAAGAAATTGCTAACATTACTGGATGAAAAAATCAGTCAAAAAATAACTTAGCCCTATAAGCAGATCTGAAATCAAAGGATATTGTATTTATGCACTAGATTCAAAACCAAAGCTGTAAGGAATACTGAAGTCTCAATGCAGCATTTTCCTTAGCCCTTACCTCTCTTGTAACACTCAGAGGAGATTCAATTTCATTTTGTTTGTGGCTTGGTTTTTTTTTTTAATGAAATATGTATTAAATGAGAGGATGTTTGTGGACTGGAACAATGTAAAGACATTTAAACTTTCTTTACTGAAGGAAGCATAGGTTACTTAAGCTGTGTATTACACATTAAAGTCTTCTGGGACTTCTGAATCTTAAGAAAAAGAAAACCTATACCTGCATAGGTAATTTTTAATTTCTTTTTATAATATTCTTGTTAAAGCAGATTTTTTAGATTTTACATCCTCTGTTGCAGGGACAGCAGTTTGTTAGTCTTCACCTTCTTGTTAAAAAAAAACCATAGCTAAAGGGCAAAATTTATATATATATATATATATTTGCTGTTCCTTATGTCCTTCATCTAAAATTTCATTCTGTTTCAGGGGAAAAACAAAGTTAGGCGAGTGAAGACCATTTATGACTGTCAGGCAGATAATGATGATGAGCTCACGTTTGTTGAAGGGGAAGTCATTATTGTAACTGGTGAAGAGGACCAAGAGTGGTGGGTATGTATCTTTCCTTTTATATTTCTATATAACTTCTTTATAACTATTAAAGGAAATTTGGGGCATTTGTTGTTACTTTGGTTTGTGGGTGGTGGGTTTTTATGTTGTTGGGTTTTGGGAGTTTTCTGCCTGAGCTAACATCCAGCCCTTAACGCCTATTAAAGAAGACCCTCTTTGACTGGTAGCGTCTGTCTCTTCCTAGGAGTCTGCTAGAACCATCCAGCTAGGTTTAGCTTTATTGCTGGCTCAGAACAACACGAATTTACAGGCGTCACTCTTTGTGATGCACACTAGCCTTTCATTAAATGAAGAGGTGGTGATTTTTACTCCATTTAGCACGGTTACATTCTTCATGAAAAATGAGATACATCATTATCTTCAGTTCACCAGAAATGTTAAGTTATACCCACAGAGGTTGCTGGAAGTCGGAAGAACTATTTGCAATTAGTGCTGTAACCTGAAGTCTTTCCTTTTTAAATGAGGTAGTTAACACTTTCATTCCCTTCTTTCCTCCCATGCCATTGGTTTGTATCATAGTCCCCCCCTACTCTGGACCACATACCGAGTGCTAACATCAGGCTTTTCTCAACCACACTTGAAGGCTCCAACCCTCCCTTGACACTTTTTTTTTGCCTCCAAAGCACGGCTACATCATACCTCCCTATTATTACTTGGAAAATGAGACCCATTTAATTTGGATTAAAACAAATTCTTAATGCAATGCTGCCGATGATTTCCTAATCTAAGTGCAGTGCAGCCTTTGCTGTTTTGGTTCTAGCTACATGGCTTCCTTGCACTCATTTAAGTGTGGAAGATTTTTGACTGAAAAGATGGTATCAAAGGAGCAATGCCCAGTGAAGAGCTGGTGTATTAACCATATCCTTCAGTCCCTGATTATAGTTGCATTAGATGCTGAATCTGTTTCATGAAGTGGCTTTTTAAGATCCCCGGGTACATACCCGAGAAGTTCCATGAAGTGTTCTAGTCTGAGTGTTTCTGAGAAGGGAAACAAGGGCTGATGACTCATATGCTTCAAAAATTTGGCTTTACAAGAGGAAATGGCCAGCCCTACATGTTTCCCCTTCCCATTTTGTTAGCTTGTGGAAGAGGAAGGAGGTACACTATTATTCTGAAAGTTGTGAGCAGCACTGTAGCAGGATGAGAAGATGGTTATGCGGTCAGTCGAGGCTGCTCTTCCAGTGCTGTCAGTTTGACAGTTGTTTATAATTATTAATTTTAAACGTGTGAAGTTCATATAGAACATGCCTTGTTTTTTTTGGGGGGGTTAGAAGTTGCTTGGCTATTTCTTTATAAATTATTATTATGCAAAGCATGTTAAATTGTAAATGAAGGATGCCTAATCAGACAGCACTGTGATTTGTTATAAACACTAGTATGTACATCAGTCACTAGGAATCACACTAGTTGAGTAGCTGGGCCTCTGTCACTTCAAGTGAAGCATGCAGATTATCACGACTTCACAACTGTATCAGACATTTCCCTCAGGTGAGATGTTTAGGATTTACTCAGTTAACTAAGATGAATAGGTTTGAGAGACAGACTAACTTGGAGTAGCAAAGAAAATAATGCTGCTGTTTTGGTGAGATTCTTGAAATTCAGTGGTCTATGTAGCCCTTCTAGGTTTCCATATTGAATTGTAGTTTCATTCTGTTTAGATTTAGTTGCCTTAATTTGTCTTATTTATAATAACTTGTATGATTTTATTTTGCTCTGTTACACAAATTCAAATGTTAACTTAGGTCTGCTTTAAAGTGTCCAAGAACTTGCAAATGCTCTGTGGGATCCATGTGGTTCTGCTGCTTTTGAATGAAGTAAATGCAGTCTATGAACTCCACATGTACACACACATACATATGTACGTTTTTCTCCTGTGTTGCAGATTGGCCACATCGAAGGACAGCCAGAGAGGAAAGGGGTCTTTCCAGTGTCCTTTGTGCACATTCTGTCAGACTAGTAAAAACAAACAAATCCTAAACTTGAGCATTGCACATTCTTCATGCAAGACGGGCTTTTTAGCAAAAGCAAACGCTGCTGCCTCCCTGTAATCCTGTGCACAATTGTATATATAGCTGCTGTTACAAATTAAGAATTCATTTAAGTTTCACCTCATGAGGTTGAATTATATGTATTGTAAATATACTGTGTTATTCTGCCTTTGCCAGTATTATGGTAGCCTTGGAACCTGGCACGCCTTATTGGGTTCGTTGAAGCCATCCTTGGCATCTAGCACTTACATCTCTGTCTATGCTGTTCAGAATACGTATGAACTGCCAGCTTTCCAAACATAGGTGGTCTCCGTCAACCATGTAACTGTACAGAAATGACTGTTCCTAATAACTCGGTATTCTCAATATACAATTAGCAGAAAGTTAGAATGAGTGAATGGTTTTGGACAATTTAAAAATCAGTCTGCAGTTTATAAGTGTATGCAGTTTACAGCTATGAAACCCACTTCGGTATTTATTTAATATAGTGCTCAGTTAAGTGTGATTATGAAGACAAATATTCACTGACTTTACAGATAACAGTAATGTTTTATGGTGTGCATACAGCATTTCATGTTTATATTACGTGGACCTATGCCAAACTGTGATTGCAGTTCCCCTGTGATATTACCTCACTATAAAAAGTTGCAAATTTATTTCATTCAGAAACTTATTTTAATGAAAATTAGTCATATTGTTCTTTAGTAGATATATGTGAAATTTGCTGGTTTCTTTCACTGAATTCTTAGTAACCAAGGACTTCTAGAAAATGTTAACTGTTGACATTATGCATGCATTTAGACGCTTACTTGAAACCTGCCTTTGTACAAAAGTAGTACTGTAGTCATATAGCTACATTTGAAGAAAAGAACATTTTAAATTAATGGCTATTCAGATTAATGTGAGCTTGCAACAGTATTTGTTTATAGCTAAATTGGCTCTTTGAAAAATGATTTTGTGGGGTCTTTTTCCTCTGTCTTCAACCTTGCTAAAAGTTAGTTACCTAAAATAAAATTTCTTAAGTGGTGATATAAGGATAATTTTAAATTATTTTTAATTGCTCTAAAAAGTGGAAGTTAAGCTGACCTCTCATGCATTTGATCAGGCTGTTAATGATAGAACTCGGATCCCAAGTATCGGGCTAGTTTTAGGAGAGTTCACTAAACTGTAATTGTAATAGTCTCCATTCAAAGTACTAAGTAACAGGTAACTGTTATAAAGCTAATTTCTAAGAAAATCTTTGGAAGGCTGCATTTGACCTGATGTTTCTTGAAAGCTGGTATAAAGTTGCATTGCCAGAAAACACTTAGGAAATGAAAGTTTCCACTAATACATTTATGTCACTTTCAACATCCTTTTTTTTTAACTTTTGAAACATAACACAGTTGTGTTTTTCCCATAGTTTGTCTGTAACAGGTTCCATGACTTTCATATGTAGTTTTATATTACTTGCTTTAAATGTTATTTTGGCTTCAGTACCTGGTGCTGCTATTTCAAAGCAGATTGTCTTGGGCTGCATGGAAAGATTTTCATTTCATAAAAGCACATTTTGGACTTTGAGGGCTTTCATTTTTATTTCAGTTTCACAAGACTGTAGTCAGTGAATATTTAATTCTGTTTGTGGTTAATATAGAAACAAATATCAGTCTAAATCCCGTATGGAAGAAATGCAAAACATTTATCAACTGTTAATGGTTTTATCATTTATAACAAAAGTTTATTTAAAAAAAAAAAACAACATGCAATGAGTGAGCGAGCCTGCTGGCATTTAATTTTCAGTATTACCAGCTCCAGTATTTCAGACTTTATTCTGGTTTTTATGGAGAGGAAGTCAGGATTAGCATTTATTTAGCATTCCGTTTTATCCATTACTACAATGTTTTAAAATTGCATTAAAGAACAAAACCTATTCACTTTTGTGGTCAATTGTATTTTTAAGTGATCTTGAAATAAACTGATAAAAGCAAATCATATAAAGAAAACCTAGGCATGTAAAATTATGTAGAGTCAAATGTCTATTCTTTTCTACGCTCTTTAAAATAGTATACATATGCATTTTATAAAATTAAATGAGTTCCATCGGGAACAATAGTTCTGTTTATTCTGGCTTATTGTGGGTCATAAGAAATCTGAAAATGTATGATATTGATTGAGTTTAAGTACAGTATTATATTTGAACTCAATGAGCCACTGTCTGCAATTTTGTACATGACATAGTATTTGGAAAGTCTAAATCTTTATGGAAAATTAGCTGATAAGGGGTTGGGGGGAGGGGCAGGGGAAGGTGCCCCCAGAGGGGGAAGTATGCTCTGCAGATGATGTCTTATTTACTGTTGAACAACAGTTGCTATTTATTTTTTTATTACATAGTACATCAGCGTGTACAGAAATCAGATCTGGTCATGCCACTAGTTAAAATCTTGACTTGTCATTGAATGTTAAGGTAAAACATCAGTACACGTCTATTCACATGTATTTAATGTGACAGTTTTTGAGTACTGTATGTGTTAATTTCTACTTTTTTAATATTTAAAATTGCTTTTAAATAAATGTATTCAGTTGATCCCAGATATCTGAACAAGGCCCTTTTGTCAACTGGAGGATCTTCTAAGGAGAAAGTCTGGTTTCCAAACAGGTAGAACTAAAACACTTGAAATGTTTTCTCTTGAATATAAAGCACCCCTTATATAATGCAATTAAATGTGTATCTCTTTAATAGCTGTTAAATATGGATGCAATTGCCTTTATCTGGAAAACTTTAGTAACTAAAGTTAGCATCAAAACACTTATTTTGTCCATGAGTTTCGATTGCTTTCTCTCTGGCTTCAGTAGGCTCTATGGAAAGCCATCCCGTGTGTCATGTCCTCCAGCTGGCCCTTCGGGTTGGAAAGAAGCGCTCAGCATGGCCCCCTGTCCCACGTGCAGCCTCCCTGTGTCCCTGGGCAGGATTGCCAAACCCAACAGCAGCTCTCAAACCGACTCAAGCAGTACCAACCTTTCCTGGATGGAGTGACTTCATTGCTTAGTATTTCAGTCCTGACCCAGCTTGCAGAGATTTTTCCTGTCCCTGACTTGCTGCTTGGAAGTTTCTCATTTAAGACCTGTTCCTGTCAAAACTGCTCTAAAAAGAACAGGTCACTTGAAATTGCTAGAAAGCAACAAGAACATCCTTTAGCCAGAGGAGAAGTTGGAGTGTGGAGTTATCAGATCTGGTTTGTATCAAAAATAGTAACTGCAACAGCCCAGGGCTCAGGAGACCGCTGTGAGAAGATACCTGTGTGAACACTGAATTGTAGTGCAGACATAGCCTGGGTTCATCAAAGAATATTCTGCTCTGTCAGTTCTGGGCTTTTAAATTTATATAGGCTAAACATATGGGGTGAGGGGTGTGTGAAATATGGATGGGGGCAGGGGAAGCAGTACGGTTAAATATTCTGCTCCTGCTCAGTTTCTACCTTGTTACAGTATCTCACATAACAGCATTCAGAGATCCATTAATTCCGATATCCTCAGTTGTCCTCTGTCCTACCTATATTACTTGTTCTTCAGTGCCATGTATTGATTTCCTTTTGCAAGTCAAAACTGAGGTGGATGTCTCATATGCCGTTTGGAGCCAAAGACACCAAGACAATGCATGCCCAGAGAACTCCCCTGTTCAAAGTTTCAGTCTGCTTACCCTCTTCCTGGCAAACTTCAAGCTCATGGTTGAGCAGAGACTGATTGGTCATCAAAACCAGTGAAAATGATGCAAATTTTAAATACCACTCAGTGAAACTCAGAAATAGCTCTCCCTCCCTGCCCAACAAAACCCCAAACACTCCAACCCTGTAAATATGATTTGTTCTCAGATGGCTTCCTCCCTCCTCCAGACTCTAGTTCTATGTGACAGTTCACCTGAGCATCAACAAAAAACAACTTTAATTTCCCCACACTATTATAAATTTATAGTTTCATGCCATTCACACCCTGGACCAGTAACCCTCCTATGCCAAGAAGCCAGAGTATGACAGAGGAGCAAATGTCTCTAAGAAAATGAAGTTCAGCTTCAGACCTTAAATTCTTACAGACAACAACTTAGGCTTGAGTGTAATGCTGTTGGGTGTGCTTTTATGAGACTTCAGCCCTTCTGAAACACAGCTGGAGGCTTTTCGGGTGGATACAGAGTGCACACAGATGTTTTCATCTCTATAGCTGCAAGCCAAAAATTTTCTTATCTAAATACAAGCTAACTATTTCAAGTTGTCTTAATGATACTTTTATGGTTATACGTAACATGATTTACCGCTCAGTCATCTGCTGAGAAAGTGCTCAAGTTTCTTCCTGAGATAAGCTAAGGGCTGTTTGTCAACTTGCACTTAAGCTTACACCCCCCGTGCTGCGGCGTGCACAAAACCTGCGAGTCTTGACTCATCCTCCTCAGCTGCTGTTCAAATAACACTAAAAATGATAGTGTGTCACAGTACAGGCTTTGCCTTGTTCCTCTCTAAATTACACAACAGATCCTCCTGTCTGCAGAGAGGCAGATGTCTGCTCTGGTCTCTTCTTGTAATGGCGGGGGCAGGGGACAAACGATTTGTGACAGCTGTCACATCTGCTAACCATGTCAGAGCAGAGGAGAAGCTGATCTGGTGTTTGCTGTACCACCTGAAGAATGTTTTGAACAAGCTTTAAGCTTACCTGGAACTTCAAATCCAGTGTTAATGCTACTCTGAAGTTCCTAGCGGTTTGGTCTTGGTTTTGTAGTGTCTGAGCAGAAACATTCCCTCTTCTTGTGCTTGTTGTGTTTCACTGAAAGGCAATGTGGGGCTAGGTACGTTGTTCCCCCATGGGATTTTTTTTTTCCCCAAGGCTTGAAGATATTTCTTGTGCTTCAGTTAACCACCAGAAATCTGATTTAGAAATCTGATTTTCTCTCACAGTCATTGTGTAGATGAATTGCTCTTGAATGTTGAAACCAGACTGCTCTAGAATGGCTGCATTCGAGGTGGTTTCATTGTATTTACCTTTATTCAGTTCAAAGCAGTAGCATTAGGCTTGCTTTTTTGGTAACTAACGAATTTCCCCAGTCTCTTTCCCAGGGAATGCTACAGGAAGAACTTATTACAGCTGCCTGTAAACTCACAGGAGTAAGGAGCAGTGTGCAATAGCTTAAGTCTGATACTGTTCTCAAAGTAGTTTGGTAAAGTAAGTTTACATCTCCCTGCTCCCACATCCCTGCTATGGTTGTAAGTGGAGCTTACTGATTGAAAAGGATTGAAATGTGCTCCTGAACTCCAGACTGAAGAAAGACAAGCCACCTCTGGAGCTGAACATGCACAGAAGAGGTCAGCAGCTGTTTGTTGGTGAAGCAGGGGTTTTCTGTCAGAGCCTGCAGGCTTCCCTAGTGACCTGGTGAAACCAGTAGCTATGTACTGCTTCAAGGACGAAAGCAGATGTTTTTTTCAAATCAGTAAAGATTATACTGCCTGTAATCACCTGTCCATACTGCAAGCCATCCTGTCCATGGCTCTAGACCTACATACATGTGTGCCAGCCTTCCCTGTATTCACTGTAGATTCTCAGTTCAAAGCTGTAGCTCTACTTGAGTAACTAGGCAGGAAAGCAAGAGCCCCAGGTAGCTGAGCAGTAAATGACCTGCAGCCAGCCACATGCTCTCATTTCACATGAGACTTTTTATTGTGTGGAAACCCATCCAGGAGCTGGAAAAAAGCCTTATGGAGCAACTCCAGGACCATTGCAGTAGTTCTTACCTCTGTGGATAGAAGCGTGGGGATGAAGGGTAGATTTGTGATCCAGGATTTTCTTCAGTCTCCATCCTCTCTACAAGCACTGGGCCAGCCTCTGCAGAAAGAAACAAGAGAATAAATGCTAAACCTGCCTCTATAGCATGCGCAGAGCTGCTGGCCTGCTTACAAGGGAAGTTTAGCAGCTTGGACATCTGAAGAGCAAAGGAGCATTGAGCTTCATGTGAGGTGAGCTTCTAGCGAGTGATGCTGGAACATAGGGACTTCTGAGTCTTCTGCAGAGTGTAAGAACAAATCTGAACTCTACATGTGCTACAAGGTGGAGGTGTGAGAAGAGCAGAGAATGGGGGCAACACAAACCACAACTCGGATCCCTTTCAAAAGAGTATAAAGGACTCCATCATTGATGTGAAGATCAGTCACAAGGAGTCGGCAGCTCTCCTGTGAGCAGTGCCTATAGATGGGCCATATACTGACCTCGGAGCTCAAGATAATGGAGACTCAAGTGCTATGAAGAAGTGGAGAACCCTTCTTCAGGAGAAGCAGCAAGATCTTGGCAAACAGTAATGTAGGAGGGAGGGCAGCAGGGCAGTCAGACCATCTGGTCAGCACCATGCACGTAGCTGCTGTAGTAACTGAGGCCCTGTGAAGGAGCAGAAGGTATCGGATGCAGAGGCAGGGTCTGTGTCCGAGATCCAGTGAGCAGGAGCATTTGGCTGTAAGCAAGGAGGTGCTGCTGCCCTGCCAGACCAGTCCCTGGCAGCAGCCTCACACAGGGCCCAGGTACTGCTTAGACATGGTTCTGGTACTCCCACCACCTCTTTGGAGCCGGGACGGAATGGTCATTCTGCTTAGGGATGGGTTTTCTTAGGACCATCCTTTAACTCAGCACCTGTGTTCCCACCACATCTGTCTGGGTGCAGTGCTGCCGGGTCCACCAGGAAAGCTCCTGTTCCCCCTCCCCTGCTGGGATGCAGAGAAAGTTGAAAAATATCAAATTTGGGGGTGGAAAAACCCTCGCTTCTTCAAAACCTTTGAGAGCAAGATTTTGTTCCTCTCACTTGTCCATGGCAATATTCTGCCTGAATGTTTTTCATGCCAAACGTGGCCCCTGGTACTGTTTATTTAGACTGGGTCATCACCACCCTCTCTCTAGAGCAAGCGCCTGGTCTGCCCATGATCTGTAGCTTTAGCTGCTTGCCTGGTGGAATATAGAAGGAACTGAGTGCAGTACCTCTGCAGGGGGGTCCTGTTACCTGTGTGGCTTCTCAGCACCCCAGCTTCCCTGCTGCCCATGTCCCCCATCTGCTTTGGGCCAAAGGCAGGACTTGCAGCCATTGCAGTACAACCCATGCCATGGTGTGGGGCTTGGAGGGCTGCAGAGCAAGCTGAAGCATCTCAGCTCTTCACCATGGACTGGCAGTAATGCCAGGCAGCAAAATGCCAGTTGGAGACATTGCCTTCAGACACGGTGCCCCCATCTAATTCCTGCAAGGGTCTGATGCTGCAGGAGAAAGACAGCATCTGTTGTTGGGAGTGTCCTGGGTGGCAGGTGGGGATGGGGATCCTCGCTCCTCCTGTGGCAAAGCCGCTGTTGCTCATCAACACAAGGCAGAGGAGAAACTGAGCAAGGTGCCTCAGGGGTGTCACAGCTGCTCGGGTGCCTGAGGGCAGCGCCAGGGGTTGAAGGAGATGTTTGCGTTTGAAGGAAGAATTCAGCTTTGGGTGTTTTAGTGTGGAAGGGTCAGTCCTAGGGCAAGGTCTCGCTGCAGGGGTTTGGCTGCCAGGCCCTGACTGGGGCAGGGACCAGTGCCTGCTTCTGGAGCTGCCACCAGCCCCGGCCTGGCAGCAGGAGCCCCCGCAGCTCCGGCCCCTTGCTGGGCTCCAGCAGCGGTGGCAGCCCCGGCTGCTGGGGGGGGTGGGCCCGGGGTGCCCCCGCTGGGAGGCTGCAGGGTGCCCCTGGCCCCTCTCGCCCTGCTCTGTGTCCTGCCCAGAGCTGTGTAAGGACAAGGACAGGGCTCCTCCTGGAGGGTCCCTGCTCCCCCCCTGGGCCGCGGGCACGGACCCCCGCCCCGGGCAGGCTGAAGGCTCCGACCCGCGCTGGTCCGGCCCCAGGGC
>VZRW01008194.1:14034-34194 GCA_013398125.1 Aegotheles bennettii | reverse complement strand
GGGCCGGGGGGTCGGGGCGGGAGCAGGCCCCGGGCTCGGGCCGTGCCTGGCGGGCGGTGGGAGCCGCCGGTGGCCTCCTGGGCCGGGCCCGGCGGTGACAACGCAGCTGGCGGCTTCTGGCACGGAGCTGGGTGCGCTCGGCCGTGTCCCGATGCTCGGGCGGGTGCCGAGGCTCTTCAGCCGCCGTCCCCATGCAAATCCGGCACCTGCTGCTGCAGTGGCCGTGTGCGGGCTCGGCCGGAACCGCCCGGGCTGGCTGCGGGGCGGCGACCGCTTCGCTTCGGGGACCCGGCACTCCCTCGCCTGGCGAGGCGGTGGGGTGGCTGCGATCGTGGCTGGAAACTGCCCCTCTCTTAAGCAAGTTGTAGCGTTTCAAAAGGCTGAGTGGTGAAACGAGAGGAAGCGGCACAGAGCACCCCTAGACCGTGGGGGTTTAGTGGCTGCATGGTTGGAGCAGCACTGCCCTTTGCCATTGAAAAATGAACATCTCCAGCTGCCATCCCTGAATGTACCTGACCACAGAGCCAGGAGGGGGGTAGCTTTCATTTGGTGTTTTTAGGCGTGTGACTAAAGCAGGAGAGGCCCTTTTATTCATTCAGACAAAGCAAACCCCACATCTGCACACCGAAATGGGAAGTGTTTGGGGACGTGTGGGGTTCCGTCGGAAGTGCAATGTCCTCTGTGTTTCAGCACTCGACTGAAACCAAGCCTTGGTTAAACATCCAGGGTGCCACTGCTGCCTCTGCAGGTAGGGGGGAGGCATTCAGGGTGCCTACGTGAGCTCTGAGGGACCCTCAGGTGCACATGAGCACCCTGGGTCGTTTTGGTGCTTCACCCTGCATGGAAGAGAAGCTCAGGGTCATCTTGCCTTCGTGAGAGGCAGCACTTTGCTGCATGGCTCCT
Organism: Aegotheles bennettii; assembly: GCA_013398125.1. NCBI lineage: Eukaryota > Metazoa > Chordata > Aves > Caprimulgiformes > Aegothelidae > Aegotheles > Aegotheles bennettii. The sequence goes on along the minus strand of VZRW01008194.1, from coordinate 33,291 downwards.
GCTGTGTCCCTGCTCAGCAGGAACCAAGAGCCCATGCCTGTGCAGGCAGCAGGACACTCTCAAGGTGCTGTTTCAGGCACAGTTCCCACCTGCCACTCTGCTCTTGCTTCGAGCACTGATCAGACTCAAAAGCCTCTTCAGCGTGTTCTGTGGCAGTTGTCACCACTGGCTCTCCTGGGGCACACCGGAGGTTGGTGGCGTGGTTTCCTCCGTGGCTCAGCAGGAGAAGCACCCCCAGCACGATGGGGTCCCTGAGCAGTGTGAGGTGGTGCTCTGCATGGAGCGTAGGAGGTGCTCGGCACCCAGCACGGACGGTTGTACCAAAAGGACTTTAAAAACATTTCTAATAAAGTCTACAGCTTCATTTCTCTTAACGAAGATCGATAGTTCAGGCTGCTCAGCCAGGAGCGTGTGCGATGGATTTTCCATAATCTGCACCACACAGCTCAGGCTTGAGGAAAAAATAATTGGGCCTCATTCTGTGCCTCTAAATGTGAGTGTGCCCAGGGAGAGCGGAGGGAGAAGCTGATGCACGGGGGGTAATCAAAGGCTCAGTGCTGCCCGTAGGGAGTGGGAGGGCATGGCCACTCTTCACTGCTGTTTCTTTCGACTCAAAGGTATCAGAGGATAAACAGCAGCTCACAAGAATAAGGGCTGGTGTTTGACTGAGATGCTTCCTGTGCTTGTTGGAGGAGAACAAGGCCAGGAGTATTTTGAAAGTAAAAGCTTATTTCCTGTGAAAAACTTTTGCTACCGTGAAGGGTGAGATTGTTCTAGAGCTGGCTTGGCCCCTGCGGTGATTCAGGCCAGGCACGCCGGCAGCTGGATGGGGCTGGTGGGAGGCAGAGTGGAGGGCACCGAGCACTGGCCTGTCTGAACCTGCAAATGGGGAACAGGCAGAGCATCATGTGCTCCTCTTGCTTCACCAGGAGTGAGAAGAGAGGCCGTGTCCTCTGCTGTAGACAGCCTCCAGAATCAATCAGAGACTGCAGGCGGGTTGGTCTGCAGGTATAAACTGGGCTGCTCTGGCTGACTGAACACACGCTGCAGGGCTCAGCGGGGAGCCAGCGTGGGACTCCTGGCTGCCCAAGCAAAGTAGATGTAGGAGTGTCACCTCATCGTAGCAGGACCTGTGAGCTGAAGGTCATTCCTGCAGCACTCTCTCAACCCTGACTCAGGAAGGCTTGTCTCTGAGGCCAGCCCAGCCCAAGACCTGTCCTCCCAATCATCTGGTTTAGGTTCTCCTTCAGTGCTCCCCATGGCTGTGAGCTTGCTTATCTGCTGAATCACTGCCCTCCTGCAGACCCGCAGGGTTCCACCGGGAGCTGAATCGGGCGCCCAGGCGCTGCCTCTCCCCTGCAGCTCTGGGGAGGAGGCGGCCAGGAGCAGAGCTGAGCGCTGACAGGCTCCTGGAATACAGCTCCTGGAATACAGCTGCTGCAGCAGGGATTTCGAATCTGCAGCCAGGCTGTATCTCGCAGTGGGTAGGAAGCACTTTGCACGGTGTCTGCAGTTACTCAGCTGTTGGAAACCTTTGTTCTGTGCTGCTCTGTGTGCAGCTTGATATAGCTTGGATTTTCTTTTGGAGCCCGAGTTCTATTACTGTCCTTGCTGGGTATATTTTAAACTCTCCCCGCCCAGTAGGTTTTTTTTTTTTGCTGTTGGTTTTTGAATACTGCACACATGAATTTATTGCCTTAAGATCTTTCTGTGCCAGAGATGCTCAAACTGAGTGTATGTGTGACCTTGTGGTATTATGTGGGATAAGCCTAATAGATGACTTTGATTTCTATTCCCAGCAGTTTTTTACATGGTGCAAGATGCTCTTCTATCATAAAAATATGCAATTTTTGTACAATGCTGGTTTTGATACCTGCTTTGCAGAAATGCTGTAAGATCTGCTCCAGGGTATCTAGTGGACAAACTCTATTTCTCAAGGGCTTGCTGGATAGAAAGAGAAAAATACCAAATTTTCTGACTACAGCAGAAAACTCGGAATTTTATCTGAGTCTTGCCAAGACAATCTCTGTCTCAGCCAGGATTAACAACCTCCCCCCACATCTGCCTGGTTCCCAATCTTGCGGTCAAACCTCCCAACCATAACCCTCTCTATTTAAAAAAAAAATATAGACGCTAGTTGTAATCTGTGCTCTGAAAATCTAATCTGTGACCTAATTTGTTGTGATACCATGAAGAACCTGTCAGGAGCAATCACTGTAACCCGTGGCATGAACGTGCTCCTGCTTTCCGAGCGCTCGCTCCGAGCGTGCCGAGTGTGTGCGCCTGGGCTGCTCCGCTGCCGGGTTTGGGGAATGATACCCAGGCACCTCTCGGCTTGCCTTAGTTATTCCTTTAAAATGAAAGTGGTGTGGGTATTCCTACTATGTAGGGAAGTGAACCTCTTCTGCAGGCAACCCTGGCAGAACCTGCTGGTTTGAAATGCGTGGGAAAGAACATGAGATGCAACCAAAACTGGGCAATTTTCTGTGCACGTCCTAATGGGTGTTTACCTGTTAATCACTCATTTGCCTTGTCTGTGGCAGCAACTGGGATGCAACCAACTCACTGGGTGAGTGGTTAGAGGAGGGACTTGTCTAGATAACTTTTTGCAGCAGCGTGAGCTGAGGTTTCATGGATTAATTCTCAGAGCAACACTGGCTGGCTTTGGGAACAGCTCCTTTCAGTCTGTTGGCCTTTAAGGAAAAAAACATAACCTTCTGTGGTGTGTTACCAAAACCATGGTGCTGCCGGTCCTGCTGTGCAAGGTTAGAGAAGGAAGGAAGATTTTACAGGTTGGGAATGTACAAATGATAGGCTGAAGAAATGGGAATCATATTCCTAGGTCCCTGCACTGCTGCATCTGAGAGGGAGAGATCTTAACTGAGGAACTACTGCTGTATCAGAAACGGGCAGCGGAGCTGGGCTTCCTGTTTGATTGTTCTAGAAATAACAGTTCCTTTTTTTAAAAAAAAATAATTATCTTTAAAATGCTTTACTTGAAAGTACTAAACTAAAACATGCAGGGGCATGCAGACTATTAATAACTGCTCAGTTCTGTGTCCGTGCTTAGTGTGACACGGTCAGTCCGTTTGGACTCTGACAGCCTGCCGGGTTCCTAGCTGGGTTTCTGGGATCCAGGAAGATGCATGTCCCAAATGAGGCCGTCACCTATGGTCTGGTGCCTTCTCTGCTCACCCTCACGGGCGCTACCTGTGCTGCCGTTAGGGCGGGAGCTCTTACACTTGTTATTTTGAGCCTCCTCTTTGGTATTTGCACACCTCTTGTTCCCTGGCGTACACAGTCGTGTACAAACACACACATTTCTGGGGTATTTCATAAGCTCCGTGTCCTTCGACCCATGCTGAGCACTCGGTGCTCAAGTTTCAATGCCTTATCTGTTGATTTTTGTTCACTCCAGGCTTTTCCCTCCACCCACTCACTTCCTCTCACAAATGTTTCCTCACTTCACCACTTTTCACACATTTCACATGCCCGTTGCGGGCAGGCTCAGTGCCTCATCCACCTCTGTGGGAGATGGGCAGCAGCTCGGTGGGCACGAGAAGGGTGGTGGTGGGGGGGAGCCGGGGCTCACACGCGTGCGAAAGGGGCAGCGGGGGGGAGAGGGGCTCTGGGTGCTGGTGTGTGGGGGGGCACAGGGAACAGAGGCTGGTGAACAGGGTGCATGTATGGGTGGAGGGGGTGAAGGTGGCAGAGGGAGGATGGTTCTGTGTGTGCTCAGGGATGGGGCACGGTGAGATGGCTGTGTGTGCACAGCTGGGAGGCAGCAGGCACACGGGGCTGGCACATGTGAATGGTTTGAGGAAGGTGCCCGTTCCAGACCAGAACACAGCCAGGCCAGAGGCCACACTCCCTTCCCCAGCCCAGCACCCGCAGGCTGGTCTGCCTCCAGCACTTGCTCTTTGAGCTTAATAGCATGTTTCAATGTGCATTTTTTGTCTATCTGCTTCTTATTTCTAACAAAGGTTTCTCACCTCCCCTTGGAGAACACCAGTTTCTCACAAACACAGGGTGCATCTGGCAGCTTAGAACCTGTTAATATGAAAAAAAACCACCATGAAAATAGCATGTCTGTAGTTTTAAATTAGACAGGGGCTAAAATTAGTAAGAACAGGCCTGTCTGTGGCTGTGCAAACTGGCAGGGAATTAATATTCATCTGATCTGAGCAAGGCAAGCAGAGGTTTGCAGCTCACGCTTCCTTCGCTTTGTCCCACTCCTGTCCTTGCAGTTCCTATTCCCTGAGGGCTCAGTCAGCAGAGAGCTGTACAGCCCCGCTACCCTTGTGCCAGTACCAGTGCCACTTCCAGCACTTCACAGTTCACATGTTAGCAATCACCAGTGTTTTTACCACACTCCTTTCATTTCTCTGCTCGGCTGCTGTCTGTGCAGCTTGGGGTGCACTGTGCTAAGGTCACTTGGCAGAGCCCTGGGTGCGGCCCGAGTCCCACGCTGGGGCCTGCGGCCACCCACCATTTCCTTGTCAAGAAAGGTGCCCCGGAGACACTTGTTCTTGTTTCCTTTCCCCAGCTGTGGTTTCCTTTCCTCCGCTGTAATTGTGTTGCTGTTCATGGGGCTGCAGTATAAACCAGTCACTGAAACCACTGATGTCGCGAGAACAGCTCTGGCTTGGTTTGGTTCTTTGCCAGGTCCATTTTTCATTTCAAAAACTGGCATTGTTTTCATTTGCAGTATGACCCATGCAAACAGGTTTGTTTGCACAAGTTAAAGTGGGCAATAGACTGGTAGAGAAGGGTGGAACCTCGCTTGTGGAGGGGAAAATGATGGGGAAAAAGGATCTTGAGTTGCTGGGGAAGGGAGGTACAGGAGGGGTGGTTGAGTTGTTTGGCCCTGCTGGTGGAGGTGACCTACGACTGCTGATCTTTGCAGGATGGGGAGAGTGTGATGTGTTTGAAGGAGCAGAGGAGAGCAAGAGGCTTCACCTCTCCCTCCCTCCCCTGGGAACCGCTGGGCTAGGCCCTGCGCTCGCCGCCAGAGATGAACTCCGGGCAGTCGATGTTCTTCCACCCCTAGCACATCCAGAGGAACTGGAGGTCACTTGGAAATCAAAATTAAACAATGCCTCAGCGCGGCTTTGAAAAGTTTACTCAAGGGGCTGGCGTTACTCCAGCACAGTTAAACTGATGACCTCCCTCCCAGAGCTGCGAGAGAGCGGGCTCTGGTTTGGCTGTCAGCAGCCAGTGGTGAATGCAGAGCTTCACGTTAGGTGGCAGGGCTGGATTCCTGCCCCTCTCCCCTTGCTCCCACCAGAGCAGGCAGGGGGCAAAAGCAGGGAGGGCCGGACTGTGTCAGGCACATTGCTGCCCAGGAGCTTCTGGTGGGGATCGTGCTGGAGGCTTGTGAAGTGCCTGGGATGCTGCAGGCAAGGGGCAGTGCTGGGGGACCATCCCAAAATGGGAACAGCCATGGGGAGGACCACAGCAGCCCGCAGAGGACCTGGAGTTGGCTTGTTTCCCTGGGCCATGCCTCCCCTGAGCTGGCCCATGGAAGGACAACCAGAGCCTGCCTTTGTAGGCATCATCCAGTAGCGTGCTCCTGGCAATGGGCAGCTGCTGCCATCAGGGCAGAGTTATGTGATGGGTGATTTATTTTCCTTCCTCAACTCAGTGTCCTGCCAGAGACACAGGGTCGGGGAGTAGTGTGATGGGGAGGATCTCTGCAAACTGCAGGGACCATTTGAGTTTTCATGGTAGTGGGTCTAGATGAGTCAACTCAACTCAAAGGGAAAGAACAGGAGCCCCATTTCCAACACTGTTCTGCCAGTCCCATGACTGAGGAGGGCAAATGTTCCTGCCCGTGAATCCTAACTCCCTCTGAAGGACAAAATATGATCTTCTGTGCATTAGTAGCTCCGTCTGGCATCCTGCTTACGTTGAGGCCTGAAGAAATATTTACTGTATACGGCAGTGTTCTCGTGTTAGTGCACTCTGGGCATCGCAGAGATCCACTGGCAATGGCCTACAGCAATCTGTCAAACGAGAGCAGTGGTAGGATTCCCTGTGAACGAAGAAGCTGCTCACATCTCTATTTAAGGGTTGGGACCAAGTTTCTTTCCCAGGATTACCCCTTTGGAAAGGAATTGTTTGTTCTAGGAATGGCACCGAGTTGCAAAACTTGTACCAGGACTTCTTGTGCCCAGGATCCACAGCTGGTCAGACATCCTGGTTATTTGCATTACTGTCATTGATTTCATGAGCCAAAATTGCTTTAGGTCCACTTGCACCTGATCTGGGTCTGCTGCTGCCCGGCTGTATGCCTGGACGTGACATGAACCACATCACCTCTAAAATACATCTATGCATTCAAGGTATGATTACACCTTGTAGCTCCTGGTCTTTTTAACTTGCTGAGGTTCTGTTTGGTCTGTCATGTTTTTTGTAAACTGCCTGATGTGAGAAGCAGTTGGTGGATGTACTCAGAGCTCTTGTTCTGTGGGAAACACCGCCCGGGTGGAGGCTGTGAACCCTCTCATGCTCTTGCACAGGCTTCCCGGGAGATTCCACAGCTGATGCAGAACCAGTGAACTCTTCCCCTCACAGACTCCTGCAGACCATCGGTCAGTTTGAGGAAGCAAGAGAGGGCAGTGGGGACCCAGGAGGAAAATACTATGCTCAAGTGAGCATGTAGAAAAGGACCCATCCTGATAACCTCGTGTACCTGCTGATCCCACTGGCAGCTGGAACGCTTATAGGACCATCCAACACAAGGCTACCAAAAAGGTGGTGGCTTATCAGCACGTTGCCCAACACTGCATGGGTTTGGGGCTGTTCCTGGGCAGGTGTTTTCACAGAGCTGAATGCAATCGTTTGCACATTGCACAGGGTTTGGACTCTTCCCCTTGTCTCTGTTGGGCACTGTTGTACGTGTGGGTGTGAGGGAAGTCGTGTTCCCAGCCAGGGCCCAAATTGCTGTAACTTCCCCAGGGCAGTGGCTCCCAGAAATGCAACCCCTGCTCCACCAGCCCTGCTGGGGAAGGGGAAGGGCAGAGGCTGCCCGGCGGGGGGACCTCAGCAAGGAACTTCCCCTGCGTTTGTTCTCCTCCCTTGGTTCCTCATGCGTTAGATGATCCAAGTCCTCATGCTCCCGCTGTCATGGGACATTCATCAGCTGGGGTTTCTGGAACAGGGGATGCTCGTGTCCACTTCAGAGGACCTATGGGCTTCCTGTGAAATCTCCCTGTGAAATAATAACACACACCCCGTTCAAACTACTACCCATGTGTCCAGCATGCTTGGGCCTCTTGTCAGTTCTGCCCCTGGGGAGACTCTGGGGGCAGCCAGAAGGTGTCCTTGCTGCTGGGAACCAGAGCCGGGCAGCACGGGGAGTGAGTGCTCCTTTCCCTCCCCTCTGTTGGAAGCTGCAGCACCTGCTGAAGCAGAGAGGAAGAGGAGGAAGGTGAGTCTTGTTTCTGTCCCGAGTACCCTGCCTGCAGCCATGCCAGTGCATCCCAAGCCTTAGTCCAAGCACAGGTGGTGATGGTTAACACCCAACTGAGACCCAGCAACTGGCCGAGTTGATCCTTCTCCAAAGCTGCTCGAGGCCTGTCCCACCCTCTTCTGCAGGATGGAGCCCAAACCAACACTCAGGCTTCATTGGGTTTTGTTAAGGTTTGACCTGCCAGGAACTCATGATCTGTAAGGCAGTTGTGGATGTGGCCTAAGTGTTTGTTTAGATCACCCTTCTCACAGTGTGCTGAATAATTTCTGAGCTGGAAGAGTGGCCAGAGCCTCTGCCTGGGAACTAGGCAGGTGACCCCTTCGTGGTGTGTTTTGTTTTGTTTCCTGGGCTGTTTTGCTGGGCTCCAGTCCTACTGTGAGCTTCACTGACATCAGTAAAACACTGGCAACTCCCCCAGGTGGAGCTCAGCAGGCTCAGGGCTCTTCAGAGATGAAAGCAGATCCGATAGTGCGAAAGTCGTATTTCCAGAGGTCGCTGAAACTCGGTCCTTTATCTCAGCGCCTCCATTTGCCCTAGACACTATTATTGCAAGTGCAATAGGTGAATTTAGGTTCCAGCCCCATGAGAGGATGTACCAGCTAATACAGAGAACTTCAGAAATTGCCCTTCCTTTCTCTGATGTCGCTTTAATCCTTGAGTGTAGAGATTAAAAGATATTCGATGAACATACTAAACATTCACTGCGCATTTCTCTTCCAGTATCCAGCTGACCTCAAACCCCCAATGAAATTAATTTGCATTTATTTCTAAAAGTGTCTCATTTTGCGAATCAGAATGTCAACACATTTGAAAATGGTCCCACGTGAGACGTTTGTATCTCTTGGAGTTTAAATTGCTGGATCAATTTCCCATTAATACTAAGGGTATTTAAAGGACAAATTCTCTGCCTACTGCAGTGAAAATTTACCCCGAGGTATGACATTTCACCTGCCACTGAGTGTGAGATTGTTGAATATAACAGGCTGGAATAGCTGGATTTGCACATACTGGTAACAAAAGAGGGTGAGCAGCAGATCCCATTACAGAAAACCTTTCATTTTTCTCCTTTTTTAGCCATCAAAACTTGCATGCTCTCTGCAATTTGTATTGCTGCACTATCCAGAGGTCCCTGCCTGAATCTGGGCATGGTTTAACCATGCACCATGAGTGGATAAAGACAGCCCTGAAGAGCTTCCACTCAAAAGGGCGTGAAGAAATGGGAGGCCCAGGGTATGTCCAAGGTCTCATAGCTGAGCAGCAGCCCCAACGCCTGGCTCCAGCTTCACCAGTTCCTGCACTGGACCGCAGAGCTACGAGCCCCATCACATGTGCTTCTGGCTGCAGCTATGCCCACTGACGGGGCTTTGCCACAGCTTGTCTCTGCTCCTCAGCACGGCTCTGTCCTGAGGTAGAAGAAAGAAGGAGGACAGTTGGCAAGTTTCGACTTCCTCCTCTTCAGATGAAATACGGGGGCAACTGGAGTGAGCTATCAGCAAGCTAACTCAGACAGTATAGCTGCAAATAATTTGAACCCAGGGGCACGGTGAACCTGAGCCTGCACTAAGGCGTGTTTACCACCTGAGGAAGTGCCAACATAACCCAGGAGAATATACCATAAAATTGCACCATACCATCCCTCCCTTGTGCTGTTGCAGACACCAGATGCCAGGGTGGAAAAGCACCAGGAGCTGAATAAAAAAGCTTCAAGTGTCAGAGAGCACTGCTCAGCCCTACCTTCTGCTGCAGGCCGTCTCTGCTTCCCAGCATTCTCTGGTCTCTTGCCAGTTCCCATCAACAGCTGTGGTTTGTGGTTGTAACGCTCAGCATTTGTCTCCTCTTCCTCCTAGCAGACCTGCATCAAAGCTAGACGTGCAGCATTTAGCAGTTGAGGAGTCCCAGGACTCTCAGAACTGGCCTCCAAGCATAAAATCAAACTCTTCTTTACTCCTTTATCTTCCCCAGGGTCTGAGATGCCGCAGGTGTGGGTTTGAAAGTCCTCTGGGCCCTTCTGATGGAGTTTGTGAGGAAGGGTTATAACAAAGTGCTTTGTAATGCATTATTTTGTTTCTTTTAAAGAACAAGAAAGTGCCAGTAGTAAATCTGAAGCTGGATCACCAGCCCAGAAGCAGTATACTTACTGCATTTAGCAGATAAAATGTTCTTCGCTCTTCTTATTCCCAGATTCTGTGTCTGTGTTACTGTTGCGAGTGCAGTTTGAGTAGGAGCGGCTCCAAGATGTAAGTAAGTGTCTGTTAGGAATCCTGCTCCTTGTTTCAGGAGGCCCCAGAAGTTCATTAGATGTTTAATAGCTTCTAGTCAGTGCTGTGCTGGATGGACCTGAACTGGTGACTGAGAGGGGAAAGGTTCTCTCACACATTTACAAACCCTGAGGCATCTGTTCCCCAGACACAGATTTGTCTAATTTCCCTAAACCACTGATGACCTGCCCTGAAATGATACTGTCATTCCCTTAGGAAATCCCTTGGGTTGATATCAAGTAGATAGTTATTTTTGGGTTCTTTCCCAGAGAGAGTGCACTGTATTGCTCTGAACCCTACAGGCCAAATAAATATATCATCGGACTGTGGTAAAGATCCAAAAAGCTTTATTGAAGGGGAAACAGATTATTAATAATTAAGGGTAGTTCACTGTATTGTTTTTGAGCCAAGTAAAGCTAATAGAGCTTTTTTTATAGCAGAGATAGAAGTGTAGAATATTGAGACTGAATTGATTGCAACATTTAATGGCAACATAAAATTCAATTAATGAATTGCAATGGTTAGCTCTGCATTAAAGTGAAACACGCAGCTCACAAGCAATGTATTAAGCATTTTTACAGATTACTAAAAGCAAAGAGACAAAAAAACCAACCCAAACCTTGTTATTAACCTGTAATTTCCTGTATTATTTTTTCCCCGAGAGAAAAACTCATATGACCATGTTATTCCTCCATCTGAGAGCTCTGGGTGGGTGCATGCATGCATGTATGTGTGTATGCTTTTCCCTTAGCACCTTTCAGAATTAAATAAAGCCTTTGCATGGAGTTGATCAGTGATTAGTTCTAACAAATTCTCTCGGGACTGCCTGAGTTTCTCGTGGCAGGGAGGACAGTAGGGTAGAGAGAACAGGCTTCGACAGATGCCTTTGTAAGAAAGGGTCTAAAAGAGGAGAATCCCAGACTGCTGTGTTTGAACCGCCCCATGTTGTTTATTGCCTACCCAATACAGTTTCCTAAATTAAAAGTGTATTTTCTGTTTCTCAGCAATAACAGAAGAACAGAACATTTAAAAGAGAAAACGGGATCATTCGGTGGAATAGCTGCACTTCTGGAGGATGAGGAGGGTTTTGAAATGTTCTGCATTGAACAAATTAAAGGTTTATTGCAAAATAAACCTGCAGCCATTCTTTCTCACCAAGTCATCATGTTGTTATTTCCTCCCTTTTCAGCCTTTCCAAAACCACCCATTTGTTTCTGAAACCTTTGTCCAAGCCTCAGTCTGCAACGAGGTCTTTTCCTGCACTGTGGTCTCCTGCTCTCTGCCTCATTTCATGGTAGCCATTCAGTCTTCCAGTGGGGACCCGTGCCCCCTCTTTGCCATCTGGCCACATTCAGGTCTTCTGAGTGCAGTCCTCTCTGTGCTAAGCTCAAGCTTGTCACACTCCTCTGCAAAACCTTTCCCAAGATCGGGGCCAGAGTCTGTCATCCGAACAGCACTGTTATGCCTTAGGACAGGGGTGACCCCATTAAAACCATTCAGAAGCAGGCATACTTAGGACTGTCTCTGCTCCCACGTGGTTTCACGAGCCCTTTCACATCCCTGATAAAGCTGCTCATCTTAACAGAGTAATGTTAGATTCTCTACATCCTCCTCCACCATCCTTTGAAAGTAAAATTCAGCAGATAAATAATTAGAATTAAAATAATGACAGGAACATGAAGAAGCTAGTACCCTTTGCCTTTTCTTGGAAGAGAAGATTTAACTGAAAAATTGAGAGTCTTGTGAGCAGTGTAACTAATTAATCCTAATTTTCTCCTGATTTGGGTTTTGTGTGCCCTGTGTTTTCTCACTGCAAAACCTCTGGGCCCTTCCCTCTTCCCAGCTCTCCCCTGCCCTGTTCCCAGTGCCTCCTCTGCAGTTCCCCCCAGTCTCTCTCTTATCCAGGCAGGAGATGACAGTGCAGGCTGACTGGGCAAGTGTACACATGCTGTTTAGTGTCCAGCATCATAAACCAGATTTCCAGGGGACAGCAGGCTCTGTGTCCTGCCACAGGGAGAACTGCTACCTGGCACAGGCGGAGGGCTCAGCAGCGAGCCAGAGCCGGCTCGGAACGATCAGTGTTGCTGGGAAGCATGTGGTAGAGATGCTGTACTGCTCCGTCTTTGGTATTCAGGTTGGTTGGCTTAGGACCAGCTTGGTGACCACTGTAGGACATTGTCTTTTGCCAGGTGGAGACACCTTGCTACAGTGGTAGAAAACCAGTGTGTGCAAGTGATCTCAGTATTTGTGTTTTCATCTGTGACTTGGACTGAGATGCTTGGGGCAGGAATGGCACCAGCGTTTCTGCATAGCACCATACATATGATGCTATTGAGGTTTAACAGTATCACTTTAGGCACTTAGAAATTATCAGAATGGGAGGCACCACTGACAAGCTACCAGGTCTTCTCTTAAGAAGTACAAGTACTTAAGTACTCTCTCATTGTACAAGAACTCCAAATTGAGGAACATGGTCTAAGCTTCTCTGAGTTACAGCCTAGCACCTCACAAGAAAAGACTACTTTGCTTCTTTCCACATTTTAGCTTGTTCACTGCCTGAGACAGGAATCATTTAGAATAAGGAGTACATGACCATGTTTTTGTACCACTGGTGTGTGATGCATTCCTGTAGAGGCAGCGTGGTCATGGTGGGAAGCTGCTTGTTCTAGTCTGATCATTAACATGACACGCGCCGAGGCTCTGACTCCAGGAACCCAGATGTCTCAAATGGGACTGCATCCAGATTGGTATAAACAGGCACAGAATGTTTCCCAGCTCATGCGTGGGGTTTATCAGCTGTACGTAGAAAATATTATCTTTTCATCAGTTGGGCAAGCTCAGAGTAAGTTTAAGTAAATGCAATGTGCAATGTCAGGTTTACTCCCTGTTCTTGCTGACTGGTATTAAACAGCTGCCTCTGGTGCTAGATTTAGTCCTAGGTGCCATATTCATGCTCAGGAAAAAGGAAGAGAAAGACGTCTGGTGTGTAGCGTTTCAGTTGCTCAGCAAAGGAAGTGTTTAAGGTCATGCCTGAATGCTTTGTTTTAAGGCAGCCTTCATCTGCACCCAGTCTGCCCCTCACAGATTATGGTGTGGGGAAAAGTCCTGGCTTTCCATCTCCTCTGCTAACAAACTCTTTGTTGCAGTTAGAGAGACTTTTGCTTATGTGAGCAGTAAGGACTCCCTTTCTGTCCTTCCAGCTACCCAGGCTTTTTAAAACACTTGCTCTCAAAGACTTTACTTGGAAACCAAATATACCTACCATGCAGGTGATGGGTGACTGGGAATTTCCTATGCCAAAGATAAGGAGTGCTACCTACCCACTTCATATGAGGTCACTGGGTGGTCTTCAAGAAAATGAAGGGAACTGTACTGGGGAACGGTTTCCTCAAAACTCTTTACATTTAGCAAAAAGGCTGAGGGAGCTGGGTCTCTTTGGCTTGGAGAAAAGGAGACTGAGGGGTGACCTCATTAATGTTTATAAAAGGGTGAGGGTCAGGAGGATGGAGACAGGCTCTTCTCAGTGATGTCCAGTGATAGGACAAGGGGGAATGGGTGCAAGTTGGAACACAGGAGGTTCCCGGTGAACATAAGGAAGAACTTTTTCACTGTCAGAGTGGCAGAGCACTGGGACAGGCTGCCCAGAGAGGTTGTGGAGTCTCCTTCTCTGGAGACGTTCAAAACCTGACTGGATGCATTCCTGTGTGACCTGCTCTAGGTTGTCCTGCTCTGGCAGGGGGGTTGGACTGGATGTTCTTTCCAGGTCCTTTCCAACCCCTGACATTCTGTAATTCTGTGATTCTGTGAATTGGTTGTCCTAAAATGATTTTAGTATCTGCTGCTCTTTAGAGCATAATGATGGAATTGCATGAAGGTAACAGCATAATAGGATACAGCAGATGACAGTATCATAACAGTGATATTTTAGAGGTAGATCAAATTGGTGAGCCAATCATAGTCTTTTTTTTCTCATTATTCAGTAACCTTGTACTCAACATCATTTAGGTTGCAAAAGAAGATGAATTTGGTTTATAGTAGTTCAAGTGAATGTTGCAAAACCACTCCAGGTTTTGTTCAGCTAAATCGGATTCTGCTTTTCAGATGGGATTCAACAGCCATGTCCTTTGAAATCAAACCAGTGGTGCAAGGAGAGAACAGTGGCATCAGTGCCACTGCAGCCTCGTGGGTGCTGAGCACCCTCAGCTCGCGGTCGTGCCACCCAAGATTGAGGACCACATCCTATGGGATGCAGCCTGAGGTGCTTGTCCTTGCTCACGTCTCGCCCAGTGATGCCTGGCACTGTTGTTTTGTGAAGTCTGTGTTTGTTCACTGAATTTTGAAACTGGCCCCTGCTACTCTCCAGAGGTGCTTTAATTAACTTACCTATTTCCCCACTGAAAGACTGCAACGTCCCGTGTGGTCTGAAGAGGAAACGAAGTACTGCTGTAGCGAAGGAAACAGCTGAGACAAAGTGAAATGGTCTCTTGACAATGTCCCTTGGCAACACCTAGACACAGCCCAAAAATCACTTATGAGCCAGATGCTATTCTGAGGGTTTCTAATAACAAATGAATTAAGCAATTTGGGGAAAAAGGAAAAAAAGTAAAGCAACAAACAAAACCCCTCCAATGTTTACATCACTACGAGGGCTGTGATCAAAGTAAAATACCAGTCTCATGCTCCTGAGGTAGGCAGGATTCTCAATTAAATCGATGAATATTTGTTTCCATCAGGGCAGCACAATTGTCTTTACTCAAAAAAAAAAAAAAAAAGCCCAAAACAAACAACAAAAAAAAAGGTTCTCTTCCAGGGAGTAATGAAACAGTCTGGCCCTCTTAAATATTGCCCTCCCTGTTCCCTTAAACATTGATTCTGTCCATTAACTGGAATACTACTGCACTGCTGATTGATCTGAAACGTTTTTTTGGGGGGAGGTTGGGGAAGAGGCTGGTGAGAAAGTTCCAGTTCCGATTTATGGTTTATTTCCTGCCCTGGTGCTGGTGGTTTACTCTGTTTATCAAACTGGTTTGACTGAGGGCTAACGGGAGGTCAAGTGTAACGCCTGCCACTCTACATCCCCCCCAGATCGCAGCCTCCCTTGACTTAGTGAAGCCCTTAAAGGCACTGACTGCCACCCGGAGTGAATAAATCCAGTGACATTTAGGAGATTTGCTGGAGAAAAGTGCCTTGCATACAAGCAGAGGTGGTGACCCAGCACCTGTTGAGGTGACTGTAGCTGTTCCACGGCACTGAGCAAACCTCTCCTGGAGTACGGGGATATTTCATGGTTATTCCTCACCCGAGCACCATAAATTTGGAAGCGCAGCCCGTGGCCATGACCTTGGTAATGCTGGACTGTCTTGATTGCTTAGCAGGCCTCTTCTCTCACTGGCCAGCTGACCTGCTTGCCAGTTCCACCACTGCAATTGCTCCAAGTGCTGCTCAGTGTGTCCATGTGGTGGTCGCTGAAGAACTTCTGTATTTCACAAACTTTAGTAAGGGTCTTAAAGATCCTGGTGTCTAATACTGTGTTCCACTCTATTCTGTAACAGGTCTACTACTCTAATCTATCTGTTTGCCAGTGGAGATAAAACATGATTAAAATAGCTGCAGTTCCTCTTTCCACCTTCCCTTATGCTTACTGGTCTACAGTCTTCTTTCTAACGCAGGCCTAACACCTGCCATTTTCTCTTTATTCCTCTTTTTGCTTCCCCATCTCATGCGGGTGAGCTGTACTGTTGAGGAAAGGCAGCAAAATGTGAAAACAGGAGCTTTATATTTTAAAATCACCATTATCTTTGATCACGGCCCAACACTGAACCCTCCTGCATCCATTTGACTTAAAGAAGTGTTTGTCAATTGAGAGCGTGCTGCAGCTCTGAGCTGAGGCTCCCATACGAAGAGGCCGTGCTGATCATTTGCAGGGAGCAATTGCATCAACTGATGAGCAAACTTGAAAATAACCTCAGACTTTGTAGTGGCAGAAGAGGAGATGACTAATGTAATTAGTCACGTGAAGTGGCTGGGACCCAGCACGAGGAGAGGACAGACTTTCACCAGTCTGCCAGGGTGAAAAGAATGAACTTCTGAAGCAGCTCCATCTCCCCACTTGCCACCTCAATATCAAAATGACCTTTTTTTTTGAGAAAAAGGCATTTTGAGATTGCAAGTGCCTGTCTCCGTGCAAGAATAAAGCAATGTAATTGTTTGGCATTACAGTATCTGGAAGCACTTCAGGCATCTTTGTAAGCATCCAGTGATTTGACCTTGGCTTGTTGTTTTGTCTGTGCTTTTGAAAATTTATGTAGATCATTCATATTTTGTTTCAACTGTTTATATTTCTGAAGAGCTACATTTATGTCAGAGGATTTGTACTATCCAAAGTGAAAGCCCTAAAGGACACTGTAGTGTGAATGTGACTGCTTCTGCAGTCCCTCCTCTACTCGCTGTGCACTTGAGAAGTTGGAGGAGTCTGGAAGGGGGAGGGCAAAGCTGATGTTAGCGTTATCGGAACTGAAAGGTGCTGTGAACCACGGCAGCGTAACAAAGGATCACTGCAGAGCTGCCTCTCTTTGCTCTCTTTTTCATTCTCAAAATTCTGTTGAAAGAAATCTCCTGTCTTTAAAAATTAAAAAGAAACCTTTGGATATGGGATGCTCGCTTTCTATTTTCACCCATGTAATGGAAAAGTCAGTGGTGTTCCCCCCTCCAAGACAAACCAGGCTGTTGTCAGCAGCCAGTGGGCCCTATTGTCCTCACTGGGTACAAATGGGAGAGGATGACCATGACTCCCCTTTCCTTCTTTTGACTTTCTCCCTTAGGCTACCATTAAGCTTAAGAGTAGCCAAAGTATCCTAACTGTGCGTGGCACCTAAGGGCAGGTTTGCTTCTGTGGTTTTATTTACCTGTCTGGCTGTCCATATAGAAAATAGGCATCTTTTGTCACTGGTATATATGCACGTGTATACAGTACGTATACCTCCAACAGTACGTTTGGAGCTGAATAATCTCTGCTCTGTGAAAATGCTCTGACCTCTTTTCTTTCCTAAGTGTCAGCTATACCTACCTGGCAGCAATACTCCTACTAACAAAAGAATCCACAGACATTCAGCAACATTAGAGCAATTATGTTCTGTTACCACTCCTTTATTTTATGATACTAGCTGACAAATATAATATCTAATTTTGTTTTTTAATATTTATCACAGTAATAACCTACTAAAATAATTCTCTATTCAGAAGAAGCATTTAAGGAATTCAAAGCAAAGGCAGAACTAATAGAAAATTGGTGGGTTTTTTAGTCATGCAACATTTTCCGGAGTGTTCAATAATTTTTTATGCTTCAATTATTATGTGGGATGTGGATGTCTTGCGGATGCACACAGCTGCTGTTAAACCGTCGGTGATGCTCAGGGTCTGGGCATTCTTGTAATTCTGAAAGATGAGAGGTCCAAATCAAGGGTATGTTACAATTCTGGGGAGTCCTAGAGAGTAAATATTATTATAAACCTACTTATGGTTTCAGAAGGAGATTTTCCTTGTCTCACCCCACCCTGCCAAGCTCCAAGATTGTTATGAGCATCAAAAATTGTTCATCCCTGAGGCCGGTTGTATGGTTTCCTTAGCTCTGTGTAACAGGACAAAGTTCTGTAGTATGAGGGGTGAGAAGCTCCAGGTTTGTGTTAAGCCCACACACGGTAACAAGTCCAAGGTAAGCTCAGACCATGCTTCTGCTTCCCTTGAATTCAGTTTAGTGGGACCTGGATCGCTTCCTGCCTGGCACATAGACTTTCAAAGGTCTGCAACTTCAGAGGAGAAGGAGGTGTGGTAGGTAGCTGCCATTGTCTCAGGACAGAGGGTGCATCAATCTACAGTTCAACATTCATATTTGCTAGTTGCAAAAACCCCTTTCTGTAGCAGAAGTGAGAAGTCATGTCAAGCACTTGGTTCAGCCTACCCACTTGCACAAACCAAGCACAAGCAGAACTGCGACTTCTTGTCTTCTCTCATTCTGTCCATAAGTTGCTTCTGTGAAAATCCTATTTTGTATCTCCTTGGACATCTCTCCTGCTTGCTCCAATCTACACTGACCTCCAGGAGCCTCCAAGGCTTGCCTGAGCTCTCCTCTTGCCCTGCTTAGGTGAACTCAGCAGACAGGTACGGGGTGTACCAGGCCTGGTCTTGCCTGAATGTTACCCAAGGACCACAGCTGAAGTGCAGTGACTTCCTTTGAGTTCATCAAGCAGATTTTGCAGCTGAACCGTATTCACAAATGGCTTCCTTTATATCCCAGGATCCTCTTTTACCTATAATACTTCTTAGTGTAGTGAATCCATATGTCCCGAATCCTACCACATTACGAGAGGAGCCAAGTTTAGCAGTTTAATTCAACATACACACAGCTATGAAAATAAAAAGCAGATAAATATGTTGACATACAAGTAAAACTCTGAGGTCCTTTCTGGTTTTGTTCTTTCTCAAAGTGGTTTGGGAGGAACTTGGTATTCACTAATATTTGGCAGTGACCAAACTGCTACTCAGCTTCTGAAGAAGAAGTAGCAGAAGTGGTTAGGCTTTCAGGTGGTTGGTTTGCCTCTTTCAGATTGAATAATCACCTTTGCTAATGAAAATGCTCTACTGTTTGAGGCTGCATGAGTTTTGTCTTGGCTGGATCCATCTGCTGATGCCCGGTTGTCCGGCTCTGAACTACTCCTGGTGCAGCCCGACCGAACAGGGCATGGGCTGTCCCTTGGCTTCAGAAGGACCATCCAACGTGAAAGCCAGATGGGGCTTCATGGCAAAATGTTGAAAGTCGGTGCCTAGATTCCAGGTTACTTTAAGGAAAAAACAAGCAGAACTTCCTATTTTTCTTTCTCCGTGTGTCTATGTGTTTTACTGAAGAAGCAAGCCCCAAAACAGGGCGTTTGTGCTAACTTTGGGGTATTTATCTGTGCCAGAAGCAGTTCAGGGTATGTGAAGTGTGATGTGAAACGACACCAAAACGTGAGAGTTACTGTACGGGTGAGGAAAGGGAAGACCTTCACCAGTAGGATGTGATCAAGCCCATGTAAGTGCCCCTAAGGTGTATTCTTGTGTTTCTGAGCACGTTTTGCCTGTCTTTCCCGTGTCAGGGTGATGGAGAGCAGGGCAGCACCGGCCGTGGGAGCTGTGGGATGCTCCTCTGGCACTGCGGGGCTCACTGAGGGATGCAGCTTCCCACTTTTTTTTGCTTCATGATCCACCTGGGGAGAAATGCCTGCACATCCTTCAGCCAGCACCCCTGCTTTGGGCAAATACACCCCATTTTCCTTCCATCATGGCTTTGCCAACAGCAAACATTTCAAGCCCCTGACTCAGGCCTTAAAAGAATATCAGAATCACACAGCTGGCTTAAGCAGCGATCCATAATGTTAAGCCAGTGGCTTTAGTGAGTTGCTAGCGGGAGCTGGGGCGGGGGGGTGCTGCGGGAATACGGCTGCCCCCTCCCAGGGCCCTTGAAGGGGCCTGACCCGCTCCCCGCCTGCC
>VZRW01008194.1:0-13264 GCA_013398125.1 Aegotheles bennettii | reverse complement strand
GCGAGGATCAGGAAACCTCTCGGAGGGACATCGGCAGCCTCAGACTGTGGCTGGAATGTGCAGCGAGTTGGGCAGAGCACAGGGATCGCTGCGGGGCGGCCGTGGCGGGGATGTTGTGCTGCAGCTCCGGGCGCTGCGGGGCTGGGGCGGTCAGTCCGGGCAGGGGGAGTTCGGAGGCTGTGACAGGAAGGGGTTGTTTCTAACCCATTGGTTAAACAGCTGATAAAATCAAATTTGAATTAGATTTGAATTCTCTCCTGTGCGATTCAAGAATAAGGACAGGTGCAGTTCAGTTCTGTTTGGTTACTTTTTAATGTGGTATCATATGTGGTAATAAAATACAAGAAGCTGCTTCACAGGAACATTTCGGATACCAAAGAAATCAGGATTCTGTATGTTGTGAAGGTTTTGAAGTGTTTTTCTGTTCCATTGCATCAGCATCCTGGATCCAAATGTCAGTGACAGTGCGACAGCTGCCTTTCTGCTGTGACAGTGGCTCTTACTAGCATTGAAAATCTGCCATTCGGAATCTCTGGTAGCGTAGTGTGGAGACAGAAGTGTTGGTTAGCATATATGTTAATCCTCAAACCGGTAAGGTATTTTCTAGATTGATTTAATGATTTGTGTTCTTCCTTATTACCATTTCTGTTGTTAAAAACTGCAAAGTCTGTTTCACTCAAACTTCCCTCTTGACACAGTATTATTTCTTTGTGCTCTGACTGCTTGGACTTTAAATATACCTTTAAGTTAATGGGCATTTTCTGTTGTAGGTTGTGGCAGATAGGGGTCTTGGACAGGAGACATTTAGTAACTGGCCTGAGGTTACTGTTGTCAAGGTTGGAACTGAATCCAAACTTGGAAGGTTCCACCTGACAATACCTTTGTTTAGCAAGGTGTGCTGTTTTGCAGAATAATCTTTGGTTCTGTGTGGCAAGTTTAACAGCAGAATCCTAAACCATGTGAATAAGATACTGCTGCTCCATAGAGTGGGAATGTTTTTGCCTGGTGTGCAGAGAGTATTCCGCTGCTGAAACAGAAGCTTTCAGTAGAAGAGTAATAGCTTTTTATCCAAGTCAGGTTTCTTACTGTGTATATTAGCTGTCAGAGAGTAGGGGCTATAGAAAGAAGTGATCCCAGAATCTGTTTTAAAATCTCCCTGCCAGGAAGTGCCACGGTTGTGTGAATGTAAGGAATGAATTTGATCCTGCCTGTTATACAACTTCATTTGTTTTCAGGTGCTCTAGATTTTCTTCATTGTTTGCAGTTTGGCTGAGGCCACCTGAGGTGACGGATTATTAAAGAGATCGTCTTCTGAAATTTTCTGCCTTTCCATATGGAACCTTTCCTGTGGGAACCTTGCTGGCGGTGGAAATGTGATGTTAGCCAGTTCTGTTCTTGCAGACGTAGCTGTCCTGACCCCCTTTCTGAGTTTTGTGGGAGTCTTAATGTCTAGATAAAGAGAAAAAGGAAACAGTTTTTTATTGTGTCTTTCAGTAGTTACATATCTTTGCAGAATAATTAATTTTGAAATTATTTGAACGCAATAGCTAAAATAGGCTAGGGACGTTTGTGTGGGGAATTTAATTCAAGGTGTCTGTCACTGGACTTCTAATGTCTTCCTAGACACCTGGAATTAATACTGTAAAGAGACAGAAGGGTGAGGAATATTGTCTTGCTAACTGCTGAATTATTGAGTAATACACGAGCAGAAATTGGCTCTGTCATTTGGAAGAGCATATGTAGGGGCCACTTTGGATTTCTGTAGCAGCTTAGGCATGGTGAACGTAAATGCGGGTTTTTTGCCCTCCCTGTGAGTACAGATACACAAACAGCCTGCAGTACCTTCTTGTTTGTTTATTTGTTTTTGCCTGCCAGCTGGAGGCATAGATGGAACTAATGCATACCCTGTAGCAGAGACAAGCAAAATTAAAGCTTATGCACAAGAAGTCAGATTTGGTTTTTAGGCAGTCAGGCTTGTGTGTGTTTGTTGTTTTTGGTTTTGTTTTTTTCTGAGGAATAATGGCGCTGGTGTAAGTTAAGGTTATCTCCTTTGCCTGCCCTCCCTAAAGGCTTTTATAGTTACACTGAGAGTTTTAGTCACTGATGTAGATGGGCTTAAGTTGAGAAGAATCCTTCCTGTCTTTTAAATTAATGTTTAATACACTGAAGTATACTATAACTCAATTTTATGAGACTTATTAATTGTAAAAATGTTTGAAAATACCTCGTCAAAGCTGAAATCTTTCAAGTGTTGTCAAATTGCATCTCACAGACAATCAGTTGCCAGGCAAATGTGCTACAGGCGAGGTATGCAGCCCTAGTGAATACATGTGCTGAATCCACACAAGGTTTGAATGTCAGTGCCACGCTCGTGTGCTTAGTACCAGGGTGCAGATTCATCCTGGTAGGCATTTTGGTCCAACTGAATCCTTCCAAGTCTATCAACGTGGCTTCAGAGGTGATGAGAGTGAGGGGACTGGGGATGCAAAGGAAGCTGTGCTTGGGTTATGTTGATTGTCACATTTGCAGGTGCTAGGTTAACAGTTGGACTTGGTCATCTCAAAGCTCTCTTCCAGCCAAACAATTCTATAGATTGAAAAGAGTTAAGTGCTGGCATTGGCGCCGTTTGCTAGCTGTGGCACCAGAAATACATGTGTCAATTAGGCTGAGTAAGATTTATTTCAGAGTATTCCCCAGCTGTAAATGATGGCAAGGTGTATGCACCTTGTGATGTCTTTTCCACTCCCGTTCATTTGTGTGTATCAAGCACTTACGAATAAACAGACAGTAACTCTTGCATACCTCGTAAGTCTTCCTTTAATATTAATCTATGAACGTATAAACATTACTTAAGAATGTTTGTATTTCCTTCCTTGTGATTGTGGAAAATTGGACACCTCTAACTACCCAATGTGGAGAAGTCTGCTTTTCTCTTCTTGTGTATGAATCATAGAATCATGGAATGGTTTGGGTTGGAAGGGATCTTAAAGATCATCTAGTTAGGTTGGACCTAGATGGTCTTTAAGGTCCCTTCCAACCCAAATCATTCTGTGATTCCAACCCCCCTGCCATGGGTAGGGACACCTCCCACCAGACCAGATTGCTCCAAGCCCCATCCAACCTGGCCTTGAACACTTCCAGGGAGGGGGCAGCCACAGCTTTTCTGGGCAACCTGTGCCAGCGTCTCGCCACCCTCACAGAAAAGAACTTCCTAATATCCAATCTAAATCTCCTCTCTTTCAGTCTGAAACTGTTCTCCCTCATCGCTCCATGCCCTTACAAAAAGTCCCTCTCCAGCTTTCCTGTAGCCCCTTCAGGTGCTTGGAAGGCTGCTGTAAGGTCTCCCCAGAGCCTTCTCTTCTCCAGGCTGAACAGCTCCAACTCTCTTAGCCTCTCCTCATAGGAAGTTGGGTTTATTTGATCTATTATAAATTCACCTCAGTTTCCCCCCTTCTGTAATTCAGGAATGTTCTCTTGAGTGCCACAAGTTGGCTGCTGCAGCTGGCAGAGTGCTTCAAACTGTCTAAATTTGCTGAGAGCACATAGGTGCTTATATAGGCGCTGCTTTACATTCTCAGTTCCAGTGCTTACTGGAGGTATGTGTGTTGCAGTTGCACAAACAGCAGAGCTTAACAGAAACCAGTAACAATGAACAGTTTTAGAATGGACTAGGTAAAGCTGAAAGTAGTTTTAGTTGCAGCACTTTCTGCTGTGTTTCCCATCTCCTGCGGTTTTAATTGCATTCTCCTTTCTAGAAATGGCATTTTGTCTTCTGTCATGTGAAAGCCTGATGCACAGAGAGTGCCTTCGTTGTGGAAGTAGTGAAAATAGTTGCAGACAAAGTATATTCAAAGGTGCAAGTAAAATGATGCAGTCTTTTGCCTTTTGCTCATGGTAATTTGTATTGTAAGATAGTTGTAGATGTGAGCTAAAGACTGACAGTGTCCTGCTTGGTGTGTGTGTGGCTCATGAACTTACATCTGTTAGAACCTTTGTCATCTGGTTATGCTGTTGCCTTCATTTACTGTTGCTACTGGATCAGGTGATCTTGGCGAAATGTTTGGTAATTTATTTCTGGTTAACTCTGGGAATGTTAATACTGGCCATCAAATTGATTTGTAGAAGGACTTTTGGTACCAGACTTAGTATTTTGAGTGTTTTTAACACTACTTTTCCAGCATGTAGAATTTTTGCGTTTCTCATACCTAGACAAGCACTGGGTGATTTGTATCAGGAGGGATTGGTTTTTGCCTTATTTGCACTAACGAGGTTTTAGTACTGCATTTGGGGAATGTTGCATGACTGACCAAACCCAGTGGTTTTTTCTACTATGCAAAATTGTTGTGGGACTGTAGGAAAGACTGGAGACTGACTATCTCTGAAACAAAGTGATCGTACTTGTGTACAGTCTGCAAGTCTATAAAACTGGTTTCCTCTAACCATGTTTGTATGGGAGGATTTATATTTATTCTTTTACTCCTGTTCAGTGGAAATGCTCTATGGTTTGTGGTCTTGTTTACTAAGTGCTCAGCTGATTCTCTGGTTTATATCTACAGCATTTGGGATTCCCAGGTGATCTCTGTGCAAATAACATAACTGGGTCTGGGACACCTTAGCTTGTGAGATGGAGCACGTTCAGTTTGGTGTGGCTGCAGCTACAAAAATAGCATGCCTTGCAGAACAGGCCTCCTGTCTGCCACCCACACCAAAACCTAACGCTTCATCCTGTAGGCAGCTAATATGTTTGCCTGGAAGGCTGGTTCCCATCAGCACATGCTCTACCTGAATCGGTGACCACCAGGCAAAAAAAAAGTTTTGTATCAGTAATTGCTTTATATGTAAGAAAGTGCAGCAGAACACTGTCCTAGATACATTTTTAAAAGCACTTCTTACTTCAGACTACAGGGCTTAACCATTCCTCGGTTGCAGGAGGCTCTTCTGTGAGCAAATTCTATTTAACTGGTGTAGTTCAAAAGACACTTAAATTCAGCCATGAGGCAATTCTGGTTCTCCTTCAGTGCTGGATGATTAAATTAAGTGGAGTGCTAGCGTGAGTAACTTCTGGTGTACTATACACGGTAATAGATGAGTTCCTGGGAGCCCTAGTTGTAAATTAGCTGACTGGAAAGCCCTGTTTCTGTGACTGGTGGCTCTAGCAGTTGTGTAATTTCAAAAGTTGGATCTAATTGCGTATTCTTCCAGTCAGGTGTGGCACTGGATGGTGGCTGGTTCTCCTCTTTGTTATAGCAGTCTGGAGGGTAACCTCCTCGCATGGAAAGGGATTTTTTGTCTTTGTCTTGGACAACAAAGGAGTTTATTTCAGCTTCTGATGTACAAATCAGTTTGACCTTTCTACTGCAAAAAAAAAAAAAAAGTACTTCTGAATTCTTGCACTTCCAGTCTGGGGAAAAAAAAAGCTTTAAGAATTAATAAGAAAGATATTAATAGCTCTTATTTTTTAAAAGCAAAACCTTCCTGTTCAGTGTCCCTGAAAGTGAAACTTCTCAGGCCAAGTGCATTCTGGGTGTGAGAAGCTAGTGTTTTTCTTTTTGTTGTATTTGCACCTTTCATGTGCTGAGGCGTGGGGTTATTTGAAACTGTTCCTCCTTAATGTAGAAGTGAAATATGTAACCACTAGACTTCATGAGTCTTCTTCTCAAAGATCAAATTGCTGACCTTTTATATAAATGAAGATCATCCAGACAAAGCAGAGCGTTATGTGAGGATTGCTTATGGATGGTAGTTAATTGGTTGAGAGCTTAGATTTCCTGCTTGTGTGTCTTATGTGGGGAGATGTGGGTTTGTCAGCTGAACGGGCAATTGAATTATGATGATAGTTTCAAAATTTTTTGCTCTGGGTACTTTTTGAGGAAGCTTACTTGCTGCTCGTTCCCACATGCAACTGGCTAAAGTCGTACTCTTCTGAACACTAAAATAGTACCTTAAGTGCTTTAACTGTTCTTGCTTTTGAATCTCAGAGTTCAGAGCTGTGAATTAATTTCTTAGCAGTAGTAACAGAATAACATGACCTAGTTGATACCTCCTAGCTTGAAGTTCAGAGGATGATCTTTCAAGATCTTTTCTGAAGTTTCTGATTTTAGCAACATGCAAACTTGTTATGGAGAAACTAAATCAGTCACAGAACAATGAATATTAATAACCAGAATTGTGTTCTGGTAGGGAACTTACTGTAGGTGGAATTAGCGGAAAAGTCTAGTAAATAAATGGCAGTGTAAGAGACCATTTATTAAGACCTAATACTTTGAGCAAATAATGTTATATAATATTGATGTTAATATTGTGTCAGGTTTTCAAAGGAATTTCAGTCAAACTACTTGAGTAGCTGCCAAAAGTGATGCTTGGGAACAGATGTTGTAACTGTAGTCTTAAATTTTTTTGTCAGCTCTTCAAATAGCTCCAGTGTGGCTCAGCTTTACAAAAGTGCAGTGTTTTTGCAGGGCTTGTGCCTCTTGCTTTGCTTCTCTCCCCATCCCTAGTCCAGAATGGGCCTCAGTTTGACCCCATTACAGTCCTATGAAAACTCATGCTCTAATAAACATGTATCCAGCCAGGCAGCATGGGAGAAGAAACAGGTTTGGATGGAAATGACAGCTGAGGTGAGGAGTGATGGCAATTAACTAAGAGGGGGAGCAGCTTACTTTGAGCTGAAGGCAGGGAAGAATACTAATTGGAGTGTGAGACTGAGTTGGGGACAAGTTGTTCAAAAACTAGTGGAGAGGCTGGATTGGGAACATGTTGGCTATGTGGAGAATATTGGTCAGGTACTGAGGGAGTGTGCAGGAGTGATGCTGCCTCTTGCCCAGCACCCTGGGGCCATTGAGGGAAACAGGGACTTGCTGGACAAAGAAAATATGGAAAAGAGAGCTGACGGGGAGAAGGGTGGACAGAAGTAAGAGTGGAAGCAGGGATTTTGTAAAGAAGCAGATAGGTCAGGGTAGTGAAAGTAGACTCAAAAAAACTATAAGGAAGGGGAGTACAGTGAAATAAAACATACTGAGTTTTGGCCATGGCCATTAGTAGCCACCATGTCTTCACTGCTTTAGCTTAATATGTATCTCTAAGTGATAGAAATTGGTGTCCTGAGCAAATGGTTCCGATTCTGGTGATATGCCACGTAGCTACGAGGATGAATTGTCCAGGCTCATCTCCTAGTTTAAGAGTTTTTACTTGGTCTTTTCTGTTAGGCTGCAAAGCATAGTGCTCAAAAGTAAGAAACTGCAGGAAAAAAGCCAGCCATAATTGTATGCCATTTCTTCCATTAGGGCGCTTATTTTATCCCCAGGATGAAGTGGCTGACGCTGGTTCAGTGAACAAGTGCTCAATAGTTTGTTGGTTAATACTTTACTATGGTCTTGCTAGATTTTTCCAGAGATGCAGTTAATTTCCTCTTGGATGGTCTGGTACTGCTTTCTGTACAGTTGCTTATTATTAGAATGGTGTAGTGAGATGAGGAAGTGGTTTGCTTCCTATTTTACAGACGAGCAAAGGCACAAAGAAGAGAAGTTCAGCTAGTTTTGCATGGTTAGAAATGACTGGAACATGAGTCTTGTTAGATTAGTTTACATACTGCAGCCACATCCCCTTTAAACTTACTGCTTTTCTCTTGCTATGATTCCATTTTAATACCATATTCTAACCTGACAGTTGTTTCTGGTGTTGGTTTATAGTCTCTTTGGACACGTAGCTACCGTAACTGAATTGGAGAGCACGGCAGCACTTGAGGTCATTCTGTTTATCACAGCAGCAGAACACAGCCATTTCATTTTGTCAAAAAGGCAGAGTCACTTCTAGTTTCTTCTTGTGTAAATATGTTGCTTGTTCAGAGAAATGAGGAAGGATTAATTCTGGCATTGTGTGACTCTCAAGAATTCATAGTCTGGCATTAGGAACTCCCACAAACTTTTGGTATTGATGCGGATGGTGTTTCCTGCATTCCTTTGCTGTGCTGCATTCACAGTTTTAGGGCCAAACTTACAGGATCAAACTGCCACATGATGTAAAAAGACACCTATTTTTAGTGTTTAAATCTTATGGAAAAGTTGAAGTGGGGGTGCAGCTCTGATTAACAGAATTGTGGGCAATGAATTTCTTTCTGTTATGGTGAAGGGAGGAGGAATTAGCTGATTTTTAGTTCTCCTTTGGGACTCTCTCAATTGTCGAAGTTGCTCTGCTTAGCTGTTTAGTTTGACAGATAGTTCTGTCATACTTTAGCCACTGGCAGGAGGAACCAGAAGCTCTTTCTGTTTTGTAGAGCCTTGTGGCTTCTCAAGTTTCTCCTCAGGAGCGAAACCATATCAACCCATGTAAGAAGTACAAAGCTGCTGTTTCTCCTATCATTAGGAGGAAGAGTAAAAAGCGTTTACTACCATATTGTTTTTTTGTGAGGGTGGGTTGGTGGGTTTTTTTGATCCTCCTACAATCTCATCACTCGAAGTTTTTTCTTGGGAGCTTCTTTTTTAAGGGAAACACTATCAATGAGGCTTATGCTTGTTAGAAAAATGTATTAAAAAAAAGAAAAAGAAAAAAGTGTTTAGGGTAAAGAAAAGAGCAGCAGCCTCTGCTGATGGAGCTGTGTTTTTTTGCCTTTTCTTGCCAGGCCTACTGTGTTGGCTTATGTTCAGTTAATATTTTGGCTGATCAGCTTTGCAGCTAGCAGGACTAGGAACACTTTGGCTGTAGATTAAATTTAGTGGAAACTTGCTTTCTCTTGAAAGCTTTACATTCATTGCTAGAAAATCTCTCTTTGGGTCTTAAGTTAGAGATTTTTTTTTTCCCCCACCCCTGTTAGGGAGGGGAATGATCACAGGAGTGGTTTTGATCTGAAAACTCTATCTGTAGTCTGAGTTTCTTAGAAACACAGCTGGTTTCAGATGTGTTATTGGGTAAATGACAAACATTACTGTTCAAACTTGAGTTACTTTCATGTGGAAAAGAACACATAAACAGAGATTTTAAGCAATGAGAGCCTCAGTTGCTCTTTTCTGGACTTATGTAGGCTTTCTGTGTGTTTAGTTATGTGATCTGTCAGCTCTGCCCACCTTAACCTCTGTGAGTAGATTTATGCAATTTAAGTATCTTCAGTTTAAGTAGGAATTGTAGTGACACTTTATAAAAGAACATGAAGTGCAACATGCTGAAGCATAGCTACGTGTGGGTGAGTCAGGAGAGAGCTGGGAGTAGCAGCACTAAAAAAGAAAAGGAAGTACAGTCATGATAAAACTTTGTTTAAGAAGGAAAATAAAAAAAAAGAAACCAACAACCCAACAGCCATCTGTCTCCAGAGGATGGGAAGGCAATAAGGTGATGTAGTTAGTATTATAGTAACTCTGTGTGTGTGTAGATTTTTATGTGTGTGTAAATACCTGTAAAAACACATGTGCACCCATGTACTTGCATGTGTGTCCACACACTGTTCAGTATAGTTAGCTGTATTACATCTCAGCACAGCAGTAGGGCAGTTTGTATCCCAAGCAAATTGAGCTGGTGTGGATCCTACATGTATTTTTAGGAAACTAGTATTGTAATTGCTGGTCAAAATACTTAAGTGATTCTCAAGCCTCTGTTTTGGTATACCAGTGATAAAGGCTTTGCTTATGCTCTTGTTCCATCTGTTGAGGACAGATCCTCTCTGCCAGGGGACAAACATGCATGCATGCACTCACTCACTCATCAGGGCACACTATGTGCTGCTGACAGTTGTCAGGAAATAAAAAATACCGAGTGCAATATAGTTCAATTTTCACAATGTGTTGGCTTTACAGCACTGGCAGAATGATTCAATGCTGCTTAATTGTGTGTTGTTGATGCACACGCAATAGCTTCAGAAAAAGAACGAAAAATCACTTCAAGTAATTCAGCTTCAAGTAATTTGTGTTTAGCTTCCACAATTACATAGCTTTAACTTTCTCAGAGAACATGTCGTCTTCAGCCTTAGTATTTTTGCATGTTAAAAAAAAAATTTGAAAACCAAATGGTTTCTTTAAAATGAAAAGCACGGTGTTTGTGCTTGGTATCGGTCTGTTTCCTGGTTCTGAATGAGAGTGTTACAAAAAAACAACTCAATATATTTACTTCAGATCTGGTAAAATGCTGTTCTCGGCAAAAGGATTGGATGTTTCATTTTTATCACATGTTGTAAATGAGCACAGGTTTGGTTTACCTGTTCAGGGTATTTCTTAACACAATCGTAAGAAAAATAAGCTATTTTATGTTGGTACTTAAGTGTGTGGGTTTTTTTTCAAGAACAGTGTTCTGTCTTGATTTGTGGTAGTGTTAAAACTCATCTTTGGAAGTTCAGAGAAAGAAATGGAAGACAGCGAGTGAAGGTCTTTTTAGATATGTCTGAATAGTCATTTTAGTATTTTATAAATAATTTAATTCTTTGAAGTACATTTTGATGCTCTTGTTTAGTTTTTTAATTGATTTAAAGCTGGTTTAGTTAAGGTATTTTTTTTTTCCCATCTTGCCTTAGGGGGGCCCAGGGTGTGGATTTCTGTGCTTCATCTGCTGCCCTTCACTGAAGGAGGGGAACTCATAAAAGTTTTTTTTCTCTTGTCAACCAGTTACTGTGTGTAACATCATCTCTTCCTTACTACTGTCGGCTGTGCCCTGCGTCGTAAATTGCTGAGACTGCTGTTACAGGATAGGCTCGTAACGGAAACGTGAAGCGGAGCTGTGTCCTGCCTGTGAGCAGTGTAATAGAAGTAGCTGGAAGGTAGGGTTCGTGCTCTTGTCTTATGTCTGATCAGATAGTTTCATTCTTATTGCTCTGTGCTTTCTAATACTCTTTTATTTAACATTTATGTACAAAACTCTTCTTGCTGATACTTCAGGAAATATCTGGCATAGGTAACATACTTTGTTTTTTTTTTTTTCTTTGTGTTTTGCTTTGACAAGCCACACTTTTCTTTGTTCTCCCCTGAATACCCTTAAAACCAAAATGTTTAGAGTAGCTACTACTGGTAGCATCTAATTCAGTAGTACAGTAGCTCTGGTTGTTATCCTAGTGCTTCCTTCATTTAACATAATTAATACTTGTAATCATCTCTACCAAGTTGAGGCTAGAAGTACCTGAAGAGGAAATGGTTTGAATTTTGTCTTTGCAATTTACTACTTTTTTTTCTTTTTTTCTTTCTTTCTCCTCCTCCTGACTGAGCAGGTTCAGAGATCGTGGGAGGATGCTTGTTAGGGTTTGTTTTTCAGCTCTTCATACAGGGCCAATCGCACCAGAAGTTGAGACAGGTTTTGTTTGAACTGTGCTTTGGAATTGGGGACAGCTTGTTGAGACATGGCTATTTTTTTTTTTCCTTTACACTGTGGTTCTCAGGGTTTCTCAGTACTTGTAATTGGGGCAGACTGCGTGCCTATAGTCTGGTTTTCTGACAAGTACTCCTCTACAGTGCAGAAGCAAACCTTTATTCTTTATGAAGAGCCATGAGCACTAGTCTTACACTTTCCAAAACAGAGCTTCCAGAAAAAAGGATAAAATTCTCATTTTTGCAGTGAAGCTGATCTTCAAGATCAATACTTTACAAGGCCAGTAGCTTTTCCAGTATCATTTGAGCAGAAGTAAATTCAGCACCTCCTATTTTTTTTAATTCTCATTAGGAAAAGTAGTGCTTATCAGAGGCTGCAGATAATACCTGTTGAAAGATGCAACTCTCATTTGTCAGTGTCTGTTATTGCCTGAGACTTTATAATGGCATGAATTTCATAGTTATATGGGAGTAATTCTGGAAATCTGGATGGGCTTTTGTAGAGTTTGTCTTGAACAAGTTTGAAAAAGGTGATCTGTTTGTAGGCAGGTGGATGCCGTCTGTCCATTCTGTGGTGTCCCCATTCCCCCCATTTTGTAGGTTAATTATGAGAAGAAAATCTTTGGGGAAGTTTGCCTGACACAGCAGTCATGTCCTCAGGCCAAAAACTTAGTCATTAGTTCCTCCTTTGCTGCAGCACCTGCTCCAAGTAGTTGACTCTGTGTACCTTCCAAAATGGCACTGATTTTATCTTTAAATAGAAATTGTGTGGTGGTGGGTTTTAAGTATGCTGCATTGTTACAATAGTTAGCTAGACTTCAAAGAAATAATTTGGAAAAGATCTCTGAAAGCTGCAGCCCTGGAACTGTCCCATGCTCAATGACACTTGCACCTCTTACAATGAGCTTATGTGTATTAGCTTTATCTACACCTGTGTTCATAGAGGAGCACAGTATGCATTGAGATTCAAACAGTGTCTCGGGGCCTTTAGCCTTTCCAGAGCAGAAAGGATGGAAACATGTTGTCTAGTCTTATTTGCTGGTAATGGGATCAGTTCCATCTGCTTATCACATTTATAAGAAAATGACTACATTTGCATTTGTCTCACTGTCCAGCTTCTGACTCACTGGAAGCATGGACACTAATGCATAATCTAATGTGTAATACATATAAACATGCCGTTTAAAATATATCGATATAAAAATATATGTAAACACACAACATTAAATAATGTGATATGTGACTGTTTCAGAATCTGATGGAGTATGCAGTTGAAAGTTGCACCGACAAAAACAACCGTATCAGCAGATTGGGGATGTTATTTCATTGTTTTTGTTGACTGAGGTGCTCTAATCTCAGTTGCTTAACTGTTCTGATCTTTCAGGTGTGTAAGGTAGATGATTTGAAGAGGTCCATCCATTTCAGTGTGCTGAAATGGACTGTAGTAGTACAGTGCATAAGTAGAAGTGGCTATCTAAAGCTTCAGCTTACTGAAGTTAATAGTTTTGCTTGTCCCTCTGTACTGGTTAATCTGCACAAAACAGACTAGGGAAACTCGTCCGGATTTCAAGCAAATGACTTGTGGGGTTATAGTAGTTTTAGCCAGAGAACTTATCCATGTTAATGTAGTGGTGTTAATGTTAGAAGAATAGAGGAAATAAGGCAGGAACTGTTTCTTCTGCTGGCAGTCATGGCTTAAAATATAATAGGATAAAAACTTTATTTTATATGAAGGGATAGAGACACCAAAGGAAACAAAAAACCTTAATTTTATACTTAACTTGCTTCTGTTGTCTTTAAGTTCTGCTTTCTCCTGTATGTGAGGGTTTGGTTTTCTTTTTTTAATACAGTAATTTCAAGGAATTTGTTTGCACTAATTCACTCATAAATGTTAACGCTTTTCATTTATCTCTGAAATCCTTTGAAGTTGTCTGGTTGTGAAGAGCATCACATTTGCTTCTAAGAGAAAAAAGGTGTGCAGTTCTCTT
>VZRW01008193.1:32479-43159 GCA_013398125.1 Aegotheles bennettii | reverse complement strand
GTGCGTTCTATGATTCTGTGATTATGAAATGGACAGGTTCTCAAATTATGAATAAAGACAATATTGTACATCTGAAAGGTCAAACTTCTTTCAAGTTGATTTTTCCATACCCACATTGGCCAGAATATTGAAAGCTGATGGAACAGTGTGGTACATTATTTTGTCCTGTTATGTGTTTTAGCTAACAGGTTTTAAGACAAACAAAAACCAGTATTGAAATAAGGCAGTATGAAAAGCATTAACAAATGCACAGCAAGTGTCTCACAAGCACACGGAATAATTTTCACTGCATTATAATATCTCACCAGATCCACACAGAAAGTGCAGCCACATGAACAAAATTATTTAGGGAAGCCTTTCTCTGGTGTGACTAAAAAGCCCTGCCTTTCAATTTGTTCTAACTTTTGGACAACCATGTGTACCAGTTTTCTTGGAGATATTCTGAGTATGCGTAAAGCATGAAGTTGAATGTAACAGAGGTATGCTCAGCTAGCTTTCAAAATTTTGTCTACTTAGTATTCACTGATTTTCATAGCAAAAATTTTCATAGTGTGTTACCTGATTGTGCAACAGTTAAGCTGCTTATGGGGTGAAATAGTCATGTTATTCTCTCTTGCCTTTTTGCTCACAAAAATTATTAAATTACAATTCTTATGATAACTCATTCCCTGCAGTTGCCCATGACTCTAAGCTCTACAACTGTTCTGAATTTGCATGTTTGCAGCTTTTAGGTACAAGATTACTCTCAGTGAAACAGTGTCCCATTAGCTTCCCTGTTCTCATTTCTTGTTAGCTACTTTTGTTTTGTTTGTTATCTCAACAGCATGAGCCGCTCACCCATATTCCTTGTTCCTCAAAGGGTTTTCCCTCTTATATAAACACATAAAGCGGTGTTTTCAGAGACTACTCTTCATTCCTTGAATTCTGCTATCAGAAAGAAACAATTTTGCTCCAGTGCCTCAGAATGCACACCCTTATTTGCCAATCTTTCCTATATTTAAACAGGTATCTGAGAGTGACTGCAGTGTAGGAGAGATGGAAAGGGTGAAGCTGCCTTCTGCCTGAAGCCAGGCTGGGTAGGCAGAGCTGTGACAGCTCTCCACTTTGCCCCAGGATCAGCATCCACAGTTGCACTGTTTATTCTGCTGATGGTGAGGCAGATGAGGAAGTACAACTTCTTCATCCAACACTTTATATAAAGACAGATGTTTTCAGCTTACTCAGACGTTAGAAGTAGGACATAATAGCTTGCGATGGCGAAGAAGGATAACAAATTCAGGTTATGCCCGAACAGCAAAATGAGGGATGTTAATGCAGGATGGGTAGCCATAGCTTTAATGTAACTGTCAAAGTCAGCAACAGCATCAAAGATGCAGAAGCAAAAGATTCAGTATGACTGGCAACTGGGATAAAGTCATGGGAGCTCCACTCATATCCATACCTCTACATCACCACTGCTATTGTCCCCATGCTATACAGTTAAAGGGTAATTTAAAATCCTGCTTTACGATGTAATCACTCCTGCTGCACTGAGGAAATAGCTTGAATGCTTTCCTTAATCAGCCAGAAATCCCTTTGGGTTGTTCTGGATTAGCTACCACCCAGGTAACATTGCAACAGGCAAATTCAATAACCTGACACTGTTAGGGCACTTGGACAAGGTTCCCTGTTAAATCAGGCCATTTTTCTAAGACTATAGGTGCAGCAAATTTTTCAGTTTGTTCCAAGTGTATTTTTCATATATCTAGGTTTAGTCTAAAAGGTAACAATATCCTAGAATCTCTTCAACTTTTAGGATCCATTTTTGTAGTGTTTATTTGCTTAAACATATATATATATATAAAAATCTTGTATGTGGTGTGTACCTAATGAGCTCCTACTGATGACAGGACAAATTAATCTTCACATTTATTTCAGTGAATTCTAAAACAACTACTGCTTACAACACCTGAAAAGCTTTACCATTTCTCTTATTTAATAATGATGACAATATTTGCGGTTTTACTGCTTACAGATAGGTTTTGTCAAGGGGAATTGATGTCAGGGATCACTGAGTTTTATCAAGTTTGACATGGGCATCTGCCAACCTTGCCAGTACAAGCCACTTAAAAGTGTCATGAAAGATGCCTGCACAACCTTTCTGATAAGTGTAGCATGTCCTCAGTCAAATATAATCTGCTGTGAAGTAAAGATTGGAATGAAAAGGCAGATCGAACATGAACAATCTCAGTTTACCAAAATATACTTTTTGATCTGAAATGGAAGTGGAAAAACAGACTGAAGCAGGGCATGTGATCCCAAAGAGCTAGAAACGAAATTTGGTTGGTGCTATTGCTGAATAATCTACAAAAACATCTTAGATGTTGGTCAGGAGTGATATCCAGTTGTGGTGGAGATAAATTCCCAAACTACTGAAGAGAAGACATGTTTACAGTAATTGAAGTGATTGACTGTCATACGTAAGTATACCAGTCTGTTTCACAGAATCACAGAATCACAGAATTCTAGGGTTGGAAGGGACCTCGAAGGATCATCTAGTCCAACCCCCCTGACAGAGCAGGTTCACCTACAGAACATCACACAGGAACGCATCCAGGCGGGTTTTGAATGTCTCCAGTGAAGGAGACTCCACAACCTCTCTGGGCAGCCTGTTCCAGTGCTCCGTCACTCGCACAGTGAAAAAGTTTCTCCTTATATTCACATGGAACCTCCTGTGCTCCAGTTTGCATCCATTGCCCCTTGTCCTATCATTAGTCATTACTGTAAAAAGCTTTGCTCCATCGTCCTGACAACCACCCTTTACATATTTGTAAACATGGATGAGGTCACCCCTCAGTCTCCTTTTCTCCAAGCTAAAGAGACCCAGCTCCCTCAGCCTTTCCTCATAAGGGAGATGTTCCACTCCCTTAATCATCTTAGTGGCTCTGCGCTGGACTCTCTCAAGCAGTTCCCTGTCCTTCTTGAACTGTGGGGCCCAGAACTGGACACAATACTCCAGATGTGGCCTCACTAGGGCAGAATAGAGGGGGAGGAGAACCTCTCTCGACCTACTAACCACCCCCCTTCTAATGCACCCCAGGATGCCATTGGCCTTCTTGGCCACAAGGGCACATTGCTGGCTCATGGTCATCCTCCTGTCCACCAGGACCCCCAGGTCCCTTTCTCCTACACTGCTCTCCAGCAGGTCAGCCCCCAGCCTGTACTGGTGCATGGTGTTGTTCTTCCCCAGATGCAAAACTCTGCACTTGCTCTTGTTGAATTTCATGAAGTTTCTCCCCGTCCAACTCTCCAGCCTATCAAGGTCTCGTTGAATGGCAGCATGACCTTCTGGTGTGTCAGCCACTCCTCCCAGTTTTGTGTCATCAGCAAACTTGCTGAGGATACATTCTGTACCCTCATCCAGGTCATTGATGAAGATATTGAACAACACCGGTCCCAGTACCGACCCCTGAGGGACTCCACTAGTCACAGACCTCCAACTATATTCTGTCCCATTGACTACAACTCTCTGACTTCTTCCCTTTAACCAGTACTTTATCCACCTCACTACCTGATCACCAAGCCCATACTTTATCAGCTTATCTACGAGGATGCTGTTGGAGACAGTGTCAAATGCTTTGCTGAAATCAAGATAAACCACATCTACCTCTCTAAGAATGATTTGAGGAGACTTGTTTTAAAGACAGAAAAGTAATTAATTCTCTGTGGTTTGTTTGGGCCTTGGCCTTACTGAAATACAAATTCCCAGATGCAGCATTTTATTTCTGGGAGTATTAGCCTGATAGAAAGAATATTTAAACTTACAATGTTAATTTGAAATTACTCATGAAGTGATGAAGATGTTCTTCTGTTACCAGTCCAGGCTGGATTTAAAATCCTAAATTTACTCCAGAAATAAATAATTCTGTAATCCACTGCAAACCTTCTTAAATTATTACAACTAGTATGGCATCACTTACATCACATTATTTTCTCTTATTGGGAAAGATATCACAAAGTACACTCTCCAAATTTACCTGTATTCACGTCTGTCTTTGGTTTTTTTGACGTTTTGTTTTCTAGATTTTTTCCCCTACCTGAGCAACAGACACACCGAGAAACATGCCTGAGCAAAGCAATGATTACAGAGTTGTTGTTTTTGGAGCTGGAGGAGTTGGCAAAAGTTCTTTGGTCTTGAGATTTGTGAAGGGCACTTTCAGAGAGAGCTACATCCCTACTATTGAAGACACCTATCGACAGGTGATCAGCTGTGATAAGAGCATATGCACTTTGCAGATAACTGACACTACAGGGAGCCATCAATTTCCAGCCATGCAACGTCTTTCTATTTCTAAAGGACATGCTTTTATTTTGGTTTACTCTATCACCAGCCGACAGTCCTTGGAGGAACTCAAACCAATCTATGAACAAATATGTCAGATTAAAGGAGACATACAAAGCATTCCAATAATGCTGGTGGGGAACAAAAATGATGAGAACCAAAATCGAGAGGTGGACAGCAGTGAAGGAGAAGCCATGGCTAAGAAGTGGAAATGTGCCTTCATGGAGACCTCTGCCAAGCTGAACCACAATGTGAAAGAGTTATTCCAAGAATTGCTAAACCTAGAGAAACGCAGGACTGTGAGTTTACAAATTGATGGGAAAAAAAGCAAGCAACAGAAGAGAAAAGAGAAGCTGAAAGGCAAATGTGTGGTGATGTGAATTTGCACTGTCAGGAGCACTGTCAGTCTCATCTGTGTGACAATACCCATATGAAACCTGTAGACAGCAAACAATCATACAAGACCCTATTTATTAGTGACTGTTTTGAAAGAAATATTTGGAATGTGAAAAAATTCGTTACTGAGAAAAAAGCCAACAACTAAAACCGCATGTACTCTAGCTATGAGCAAAAAAAAATTAGGAACTAAAACAAAGATAGGCCAGCATATCTAATTTTGTAATTTACAGAAGAAAATAAATGTCTTCCTTAGCATAATGTGGAAGTTTTGGGAAGTCATCTTCCTATTATTTATGTTTGCATATAACTGCAAGAGAAGCCAATGTATAATGCTAGAAGATAAACAAGGAAATGGCCATGAAGAAACCTAGAACAGATAAACGCATGCTAGGTGGCATTATCATGCCTTTTAGGAATGCTATGGACTAGCAATTCTGTGCAATTTTCATTACTGACTGGTGAGGCAGTGTACATAAAGGTAGTCTTGAATCTGCCAAAAAAATGAACTACTTCACACTAAAAGGAAGTGTGGGGGTAGCACACTTAAAAGGAATAGATATTCTCTTTATCCCACCAGCAAGAGATTTCTTTCTAATATGATATGATGTTTGAACTGAAGGATGAGGCAAAGCCAGCGCCTGTGGGAAAGGTGAAGATCATCTCCTTTTCTGGACCCATCACTTCAAGAATACCTGTGCTTCTGGCCCTGATATATTTGAGAAGAGCAGACATATGCCTGTGGAAAATGTCAGACTGTATAAAAATGGTGTACGTATACATACAGAAAGTTTCCCTAAGGAGGACTGGCTGGGGAGTCCCCTACAAAAGCCTCTATGGGAAAGGCTTAGTTCAAATGCTGCTGATGGTTAAATGATTAGTTGGTGTGATTAGTGAATGCGCAGCAAGTC
Organism: Aegotheles bennettii; assembly: GCA_013398125.1. Taxonomy (NCBI): domain Eukaryota; kingdom Metazoa; phylum Chordata; class Aves; order Caprimulgiformes; family Aegothelidae; genus Aegotheles; species Aegotheles bennettii. Next base: position 37,531 of record VZRW01008193.1, on the reverse strand, counting down.
TGTTTAACCAGTGATACATTTGGAGAGGGGCTAGTGTAGTATATAATGTTTTTATTCAATTTTCCAGGTTAGCTGAGTGAAACTTCTTTACATTATATTCCAACTAGAATGGTTTTGCATTCATGGACTACTAGATCAATTGCCTTTATATTGTCTGAAGGATTTTATATTTACCATTTAAACTCATGATTTAAACTGCTGTGACTCTTTATAGAACCAAATTCTATGTCTGGAGTTAGGGCCCACAAAAGTCTTTAAGAGAAGATTTGCTGAGACATGTACTACCAGATCTGGCATGTTAAGAGATGCAGTCAGTACTGCATTACAATACAATATGAAGTTCAGAACAGAAAAAAACTGGTTTAAACAACTCTGTCAGGGGAAACTACTCTTCTCAAAACCTTTGGAAGGGGAAGAAATGTACGAAATGTGAGCATTTTTTAATTTCTCTCCAAAGCTTTTTTAAAAACTAATATGAATGTGTATAATATGTATCCTGCTGATAACAAAAAACATCTAAGATAAAAGAAGCACATGCATTTTTTAAAGGACACATCAAAATTGTCTAAGCTACAAGTTGCCTACCTTAGGAACTGTTTTGAAATAAAAAAAAAACAAACTACACACTATATTTTTGGTAAATATTTATGTCAAATCATACTATGGGAAAAAGCAGCCAAGTACTAGTATTATCAGCATGCATGCTGTTGCATTGTAAAAATCTTCTAGAAGCTGTTCAAATGTAGTATTTACATTAAAAATTGCTACCTTTTTGCTCTCGGAGCTTTTGCTTGCTTACCTTCCATCTCTCAAACAAAAGTCTAGACATAGTGATAGTACATATTTATTTGATCAAGAATTGCTATTAGCACTGTGTATAAGAAGCACAACTTTTGTCAAAAGAAATTCTGGCACCATTAAAATCAAGCATAAAACTCCTACTGGTTTAAAAGAAGATAGAATTTTGTGAGTTTACTTCATAGTATTAGAAGAGAAAACTGGAGACAACATGAAAAAAAGCTAAAGCTCTTCCTTAGCAATAAATTTCTGGCTCTTACATGATGCTTTTTCTCCATAAATCTCAAAGCATTTTACAAAAAGGACAGCATAACTTTCCAGGTGAGGGAATGAAGGCATGAAGAGAGGAAGCAACTACACATAGGTTCCCCAGCAGGCTAGTGGCAGACCCAGGAACAAAATCAGATTTCCTTAGTCCCAGTCAAGTGCTTGTTCTGTATTTGGTCAGACTGCCTCTTCACATTCTTAAATAGTTTCTGAAACACATAAAGAAACCCGATATTACTTATATGGCTAAGTGCATCTTTTTTTTGTCAGTCTGTCAATAGATCAAGCAGTATTTCCAGATCAGAGTTGCAAAACATTTAAAAGCATTACGTTTAGTAAGACTTTCATGCATGTTCATGCATCTACTTTGTTTGTAAGCAAATGGCTGACATTACTGATCCTTACAGCACTGGATTCCACTAATGAAACCAGAAAATCACAAGAATGATCTCACTTAGGGAGTAATGGGTCACATATGAAGGTCAGCAGTACAGAGGTCTCTCACTGATGCTACTACACCTAAGTAACCGGGATGGAATAATGATAGAAACTCAAAGAAAAAAGGCCATGTAAAGAATTAATTGCATAGTAAAGAATCTTGCAGAAGTAGAATATACGGGATCTGAATTAGTCTCAAAACGTTATGACTATAAGGATATTGCAGGTTGAAATTTGGCCCTTGACTTTTTTTTAATTTACCTTATAGCAAAAAAGAGTAATTGTGTAGGAAATGTGGAAATAAAACAAGTACCTGACAGTTGTTAGGCTTGAGGACCGTTTTCTTTAATTCCCAGTTGATTCCTCATCTGCTACATAATAAGCCATGAATCGTTTAATAGACTCGCATAATCAAAACAAAGCCAGTACGGAAGTACAGAAACAATATGTACTCATTGACCACAGAACGGAAAGAGTACATATTTTATACCCTTACATTGTCATCCTAGTTTATACAAAGAGATTTTACATATCTTACATACTTGTGAGCTGGTTTAGAACATTTGTTTTGCTATTACTTATGCAATATTTTGTTAATACAGGAAAAATACTGTAAGGTAAATAAAGAAAATATACAGCTTTATTACATTTTGTGTTTTATTTGGGAATGTGATGTCAGTATAATAAACTCTTTAAAATGTATAGAAAAATAAGACATATTTAAAACATGTAAGATCTACGGTGAATTTTAGTACCCAGAAAACATGGTCTAGACAAAATTACTCTTTACAATGCATGACTTTTATGTGTATATATGAAACATGAAGTTATATCGTTCTCATGAAAATGTGTTGCTGTAATTTCATTAGCAAATATTTTATTTATTCTGGATATGAAGTCATTTGTGCCTACAAGTTTCTATGTTTCTGGTGATGTTCTGAACATATAAAATAAAATTTTAAATGGAAACACAAGTTTGGAAGAAGCCTTGTTGGTGCCTGTATTGTGTTTGTTTCATAACTATATGAAGTATGTATTTTTTGAAAGTTATAAAAACAATTCTCTAAATCAGAATAGAATCTTGCATCTTACATTCTTACTTTTCCTCTGCTCTGCTCTGGTAAGACCCCTCATGGATTACTGCATCTGGCTCTGGAGTCCTGAGCACAAGAAAGACATGGACCTGTTGGAACAAGTCCAGAAGAAGACCACAAAAATCATCAGAGAACTGGAACATTTCTCCTATGAAAAAAGGCTGAGAGAGTTGGGGTTGTTCATCCTGGAGAAGAGAAGGTTTAGGGGAGACCTTGTAGCAGCCTTTCAATACTTAAAGGGGACCTATAAGAAAGAAGGGGACAGACATTTTAGCAGGGCTTATTGTGGTAGGACAAGAAGTAATGGTTTTAAACTAAAAGAGGGTAGATTTAGTCTAGATACTAGGAAGAAATTTTTTACAATGAGAGCAGTGAAACACTGGAACAGGTTGCCCAGAGTGGTGGTAGATTCCCCATCCCTGGAAACATTAGAGGTCAGATTGTACATGACTCTGAGCAACCTGATCTAGTTGAAGATGTCAATTCTCACTGCAGGGGGCTTAAGACTAGATGACCTTTAAAGCTCACTTCCAAATCAAAGTATTCTATTCTATGTTAGACAGTGTCTTAAAGGTTTCAGCTTTACAAATCATCTTCCTGTAAAGTCCTGAGACAATTGGAGCAGTATTACCTTAATATCTTATTATATCATCTTATTATCTTATCATCTTACTGTCTTATCATCTTATCTTATAATTCACATTTCTTTTATTATATTGTGGCAAACACCTACACTTTCAAAGCAATCTACTTTCATCAAACACAGATTATCATCAAAATGGAAAACAGTTCTGGAAGCTAGTCTATATTTTCTTGTTTACTTGAAAATAACAACAGATAAAACTTGATACTTGTGCAAAATTGAAACTTACTATATGGATCCTGCTACTCCTAATTTCTACCAGATTCCTGAGGTTTTTGCAAAACTTTCCTACTACTGCATATTAAATTACCACCTCTTGCAAGAAATATCAAATAATATACTTCAGTGCTTCTTGCAATTCAGAATACGTGGTAACAGTCGTTCAGTTAGTCATTTCTGTATACAAGCAATAATTCATACTCAGCAAATGGAGGTATCAACAAACAAGATAGAATACTTAGGCATATTGGTAGGTGTTTGACCCAGTAATGAAATATTGAGTATTGAATGTAAATTTCAGATCACTGTGAAGTAGTTGAACATGGCACTGCACAAAGCTTTTTATTTTTAATAAAAGATATCACAGAACTCCTAATAATTCCTGTATTCACTTTTTTTTTCTTCTAATGTCCCATCATTTACTACTGGTCCTGATTCTGACACACCCTACTGTGGAATAGTAGATGTACAAAGTCAGTGTCCTAGGGTTTGCATAATATAGTCAGTAATTGTTTCATAGATGTTTGTCTTATTATATTCCACAAAAGCATCACAAGCATTGCTAAATTTTTTCTGCGTCTAATTTTTTTGTCATTGGTTATTACTCCTGTTTACCACTGGAAAATATTTTCATTGTTAACACATATCCTCATTCAATGTTGTGAATACATAGTTGTCATATCCAGTTCACTGACATTTTAACTAGAATTTTAACTGGTATGTCCCACCCACCTACTAGGTACATTTTGTAATTATTTCACAAGTTTATTTCTTGTAGTCAACAGTGTCTAAAATCCAACTTCACTAAAACTGCAGAGAGTAAATACAGAGCTTGAGGACCTTTGAAAGTATGTACCTGGATGTTCCTTGTGAAGGATAAAGACTCTTCTATAAATTAACCAGAGGAATATGGGGTTTAGAGAAAGCATTACGCTTCTTCTGTTCCAGTTTACTGTGGTCGAGTACTACTTTTTATAACGAGTCATAGTGGACCTAATGGAACTGAAGCACAAAGGAGTATTTGTTGTTCAGTCAGATGTATTTATTCAGATGCCAAGAAATGGCCCACAATAAATTCTACAAGTGCATTTCTATATTGTTGCTCTGAATGTTATGGATGGCAGTGTCTGTCACATGGAAGCTGCCATTGTATTTGGATTTGTTTCAGTTATATAAAGCAGGAAATAATGAAGCAGAAGAGGTGTTTTTCCTTAAAAGGTGTATGGTAAATACTTTTTTTTCCATATGTAAGGTGGGGGGGATGATTTTTCATTGCCTTCCAGAGAAAGAAAGGGAGAGCACTGAGGTGCCGATCACTGTAACATATATCTGCCTTACAGCAGCTTTTGCCTAGTGATGTTGCAAAGATATTTTGCTTTGAGTACTTCCCCTCCCTATTTGGAGGTTGCTGCTGCTAGTCAGCTTGGCCCTTTGAAACAAACTGTCAGCCTATTTACTAGTTTATTCAAGTTTAGGCACTCTTAAAATCACAATACAATGGCACTGTGTGCTTAGGCATATGAATTTAATTCCAGATTTTACCTGTAGGTGATTTGTACCCAGCACAGTTGGATCATTGTGATAAAAGGGGGG
>VZRW01008193.1:21317-32309 GCA_013398125.1 Aegotheles bennettii | reverse complement strand
ACTTTACATGGGTTGACTAGTTTATATGCCTGTGTAGAAGAACATATTTTCTAGCCACAGGATTTTAGCTCTCTTCTTTCCTCTTTAGTCCAGGGGGTTCCCAGCTCTTCAAAAGCAGAAGCTTCTAGTGGATGTACAATAACACCCCTTCCATGGGTTAAGCAGATAGACACCAATGGAAAACATCTGTATAAAGCCGGAAAGCAACTAAGCAGTTACTTCAGGTGAGGAGCAGGCAGCTGGGAGGAGGGTGAGTGCAGTTCTACCACTTTGGAAGAGGCAGATGTTCCCTTCAGCAAGAGATGACCTCTACAGCCATGACCAGGCAGCAGCAGAAACACCAGATCCTTTCCTTCCACAAACCTCACACCGATCAAGACTTGTCTTTTACAATGAAATTAAAAACCTACTGAAACAACAAAGTCTAATATATCAGCAAGAGAGAGGAATATAATTTTATAGTAGCATGTCTGTAAGTGTACAAATAGTCATGTCTTTATATATGGCTCTGTGGAGAACATGTTCACGTACCAACAAAGGGTGAAGAACTGTGTTAGAATAAAAAGGCAGGATTATGGACAGTGGCTTCGACAAGACCAGTAATCAGAGGAATAGAGTAGATCTGTTAAATCATCTCCGTGTAAAAAATAATTAAAAAATATCCTGTTGCTTCTGTAACAGCACATAGACTATGCCCAGACTGCAGAACTGGAAAATCCTATCAAAGCCAGGTGGGTGAAAATACAAAATTTTTTTACTGGGAGAATGGGGATAAGAAGCAGCAGCACCTCTAGTTGTTTTTCCTGTTTCTCCTCTCCCTGGGAAGAGCAGTCAACCAGCCTGGCTTTGCCACAGCCAAAGCACTCCCTTGTCTGCTAGAAACGGTGTATATAGCAGAGAAAAAAGCAAGAGCACTGCTAGGCTAGAGGCATTGATGTGCTTTCTCCTCTCCTCTAGAAATAGGTGCTGCTACACAGGCAGCCTTGTCTGAGAAAGCAGGAAAGAGCAGACCCTGGGGCCAGCACTGTGTTAGACACCCCAGACACACAGTGGGGCTTAGGATTATCTCCTGTACAGTAGATAGGAATAGGGACACAGAGCATGAGCAATCGTTTCTGACCTGGCAGATACTGCCTGTGATGTGATAGACATAGCAGAGGTGTTAACACTGAAAGCTCATGGTTAACATTTATGGCCTAGGTATAAATTTGTGGAAATACAATTTAGCAGGTAGATTAACAGATGCAGATGCCAATGCCTCACACAGGAGTAACATCACAGCTACTGAAAAAAAAAAAACATATCTAGTCAACAATTAACAGGTAAAGAATATGTGTTTATATAAATTAATTATTTCCTGACTACACAAGGGACTTCCAGTATTCACTGATCAAACCAGTGGATCCACAGCTCCACTGTATCTCCCAGTGGTAAATCTAGTACAGACCAGGTCAAAATCTGTACAGCTGATGATGTGGGATAAGTATATATGGTATGCTAGTCCAGGGGTAAAAATAAGTGAGATTCGTATATTGTGGGGTAGTATGTTGTTGTGAGTTTCAAAAAAGGATGTGACTCAAAAGTAATACAATTTAGCTTTATCTTTTGTCCTCCATTGGCTCCATTTTTAGCTACAGCTTTGCAACTCTAGAAGTCACTGTAGTCTAGACATTGTTGGGTCATTTAGGTTACACAGCACCACTTCAAACTTCTCATGGAAGTCAGATTACTTAATTAAAAAATCAATGTTACATTGTAGTCAGCAAATCATATTATTCTGTTACTACACAGGTATATGAGATACTGTATTTTTGAATGCAATTTAGTTGTGATAACTGTGTTCTGTTTATTGTTTTGATTTCTCTAGCCCCTCAGTTGTGTTCCTTCAGAAATTTCAAATTGCTGCTCTTCTACTGGGTCTTTTAATCTCAGCTAGTTTAGGAAAACAAGCTTCCACATTAGGACTATTTTCAGCAAGATATTTTAAAAGTGCATTCAGTGGCAATTAGAATTTGAAGTTCCACAGAAAAATTAAGTCATTTTCAGAGACTGTATTACCCATCAATTTCCCACACAAATATGTTTTTGACATGAAATATCACAAAAACGAGTATCTTAGAACACAAGCTAGAAGCTTGAACAGGAACAGCTTGAGCTTCTTGTATTTTGACTTTCAAATACATGAAAGTATATGCAAGTTAACTTTTTATAAGTGTCAGAGACCAAACTCATTATTGCTTTAGTCTGCAATGAAGTCGTCCCTGTGTTTTCAAGTTTGTTTTCAAGAACACTGTATTTGGTGTGATAACAATGGACTTGGTGTGGTACCAGACAGCAGGTTTTTGGACTCTATGATATAATATTGTTGATTTTTTTCAGTATGGGAAACCAGCAAACCAAGAGAAAGATAAACCTGTAATTAAGTTACTAAAGGAGAGTTTTAGGAAATGTTTTCCCTTTTCTAACTCAAGCCTTGTTCGATTTTTAGCAAAATTACTAGTATCCATGTCTCCAAATTCCTTATGTGTAAAACTGGAACAACTTTTTCTTCTCAAAGATGCAAGAAAGTTGCAGAACATAGGAAGCAAAAACTTTAATTTTCTATGTTCTTTTAATGTTGTTTTATAACATAGCTGCCAATTTTTTTAAACTTATAATCTCTTCCAAACTTACATCACAGTGTGAAAATCTGTTTCCTCTGGACACATCAGAATTTACTCCTTTGAGTCTCATGCTCTCTTTTTCTAAATTCTCCAGTATCAGAATAAAATAACTCTCCCTCCAACTTCATTTGCTAAGTCCCTCAGCTTGTCAGTAATGACTGCAGCTCCACCATGGTGATGATATCACCACAGAGAAACCCACAGGAGATGTAAGGTGAGTGTAGAAAAGCTGTACTCCCAGGTCTTCTGTGTTTGCTGAAGAAGAAATCTGCAGTACCTCCTCAGTTCCTCTGAATTTGGTTGCTTGCAGGTCACGTATGCTGGGCTCCAGCACAGACCTCTGCACAAACACAGGTAGGTAGCTGACAGTTCACATGGAGTGTGCCAGACACCGCTATGTGCATGGAGAACATTTCCACCACAGTCAGCAGATGCATCTGGCCACTCTGTTCACCCTAACACCCATCACACACTATTGCCCCACTGCTGTTTTAGAGACTATAGGCTCCTTCCTTTTCACAGGTCTAAGGTAGTGGAATTCATCATCGTGTGTACCAGTGTAGACACTGACCTAGAAGTTTTTGATTGTAGACATGAAGTTTTTTCTAGGTATGATGAGGTTCTATCTGTAATGTATAATATAATTTATGTATTCTTTGCAGGAGTTTATTTTTTAAAAGAAAACTCTCCAGTGATTGGTTTTATACTTGAAATTTAAAGAGGAAAGACCATGTTAGATGAAAACTTTCTGGAACATTTTTTTAAAGCCAAATTTCCTGTGAAATAAATTCAGAGTCCTCATCTCACTATTGAAAGGAGCAATAAATTGCTACATAAAACTATTGACTTTTGCTTTCACTGACACATTTGTCTCTGCTTACTAGGAGCAGGACTAAAATGACAAAACGGTCTTAATTGCATCACCATGTGAGAAAGGGAGGGAGTAATTGAAGAGTAAAAGTTACCTGAGGGGGATGATTATGTCTATTGATTTTGCTTTTAATTCTCTTCTGGGGGAAAAGAGACAAAATTCCCATTGGTATCTTTGAATTGTAAAGAATAGATGTTCAGTCCTTGAGAGAATTCAGGAGGAAAATACAGCAAATTAAGTTTGGTAGGTTCTGGCTTAGATTTGTTCATTGATCAGACATTTGCACTGAGCGACATGTAGCTCATTTGGTCTTTGATGAAGACTGGCTATTTTGAAATAAATAAACAAATAGGTAACTCTCCACGTTACCTATCCTGTGACTTCATTCATGATTAGAAATAGAAGACCCAAAAATTAATGGGAATGGCTCAGCTTGTCTGATTTTTGGAATACAGTATTTCCAACCAACAAAAATAGAATTTCCCTGATCTACTGAGAAAGCTTTCAGTGGTTTCTGACACATCCAGTTAGCTTTCAAAGAGGGACAACGAACAAATCTGAATGGCTGACCTGAGAATAAGTGACTAATGACCTTCAATTAAAATTATATTCTGAACTTCTTCCTTTTATTTTCTTCTTCATGAATAATAAGATGATCAGATAAAAGCAATTTCTATTGATGTAGTTGAATGAGATATATACAGCATAATATTTTTATATGACGTTTTACATCAACAGACCAACAAGAAACATTGTGCTATTTAGCACATAGGGAAAATCTCACACAAAGACCTGATTAGGGATTACAAATGACTAAATAGTCAGATGTAGTCCAGGTTTTCTGCCTCAGTCTAGTGCTTTCTCTCCAGTGAAGAGAGAAATGACTTGAAGACCATGTCAGTATGTAATTACTTCCTTGTTAAAAAAGCAAAGATGTAGTGTACATCTGGAGGGATTGCTGATAAGTATTATTTGTTCCCTATTTACACTGCTCAGATTTCTAAGGAACATTCTTTTTTTTGAGACTAATTCTCATAAATTACTTTTTAAGTGTTTGTTTTAAAGAATATTTACTTGTGTAATAAAGAAGGTAAGTTGAGGCTGAGTGGAAGGAAAATATTGCTCTTCATCCTTCCCAAAACACCTGACCAAACAAAAAGAGATTCTGAAACCCTTTTTTGCCAGCTCAGATTAGATGAATGCCAAGAGGAATGTACCATTCACAGTTCCAGTGCCAAATGCTTTCAGTCATGTTCATTCCCCTTAGGTTAAAATAAGTAAGTGCACACATATGGAATACCACCATGAGGCAGGATTTTGCTTAAAGAGCATATCTGAGTACTTTAAGAAATGCCAGCAAAAGAAAGGCAGAATGAACCATTTGATAAATGGATTTACACAGGCAGGGAAGATACCAACATGTAGAGCTTAACAACATAGGAATTCACAGTTGAATCACAGTTACGGAGAGAGGAGATGCATTTGTTCTTACTCAAAACAGTGACACCATTCTGAATTTGCATATGTTAAACCAGAATAAAATCTCACCTGGGAAGTGAGACTGGTGGAAATGTATTTAATATTAAGTGAAATTATGCATATTTGATGAATTTTGGGGAAAAGTTTTAAGTATTTTGTGAATTTGTGGGATGTAAATTAAAGTGAAGAGGTATCTTCTAAATATGACATTTTAAACCAAATCTCTGGAACTGAATGCTGGCTGAGGGGACTGGGTTTGAAATGTGGGGAATTTTACCTATAAATCATCTGGATTTGAAGGCTGAATGTACGTGATGTCTTCTGGTTTTAGTAGTTTATATGGAGTTGAAAATTCCAGCCTAGGTCAAAGAGCAAACAGATGTCCACATTTCAAGAGATGTGTTATTTTCATTGGCTTTTTGGCTAGCATGAAGTATCTTCACTAATTGATGCAGTTTTTGAAAATCCTGAAAGAATATATCCCTCTTAAAAGTAGATACTGTCTGTACAAGAGTAGTGATTTTATGTATAATAATCTCACTTTCTCTGATATTCATGTTCATTCCTTTTTATTTTAACAATAATTTTAAAAAACTATAATCAGAGATATGTCTGATGTCTGAGCATGTGGGATGAAAATAATGGTTCAATGAGTGAAAAAAAGAAGAACAAAATTGAAGCTTGTAGCCTGATAAGTATTTTTGCTTTGCAACTACTTTGTTTCAAAATCAAACGATGCATCTACAATATATCACGTGAAATTTGAGGTGTGTTGTCTGATGCTACGCTTTCATTATGTTAGAATTTTGTAATTGGTATACATGTGGTTTTTGTTTTGTTTTTAATTTGCTGTAAATATTAACAATTTATAGATGTAAGAACATCTTTAGGAACATATTACATTAAAACAAGACTCATTTTTAGTCACTTTGAGTGATTTTAAACTTTTTCAGTTAAAGAATTAGGTGGTAGAGTAAGGAGAAAAGTGTTTTTAAAACCTAAAATGTTATAATGGGATCGCCTACAGCAAATGTTGGAGACTTTAGCAATCCAAAGGCTAGCTGAGAAAAGAATACAGCAAGATACTTCAGTCCATCAAGTCTGAGAAAGGATTGGTGGCAAGTTCTCTTTCTTTTTATAAAGCAGGAAGTAGAGAAAATTACAGTAAAGGGAGTATTACTGTCTGTAGTTACTGTCAATCAATAGGAAAGAAACAATGGAGACTAAGATAACAGAAGACAGTAAGGGTGAAAGTGATTGTGAAATACAAAGAGAAAGATCAGTAAAAGATCAGCTACTGAAACTTCAAAGTATTATCTCCAGATTTGGGTCAAGAAATGTACAGACCATTTGAAGAGATCTGGAGAAGAACAATGGGAATAACAGGACATCTAGGAAGCCTAATCTATGCTGAATAGATGAAAAAAAATTTTGGGCTTGTACAGAAGATCCATATGGTAAGAGCCATAATAGACTTCAACTATGCTAATAAATTAAGAAGTACAGAATAAACTCTGTTCCACATTCACTTCTGCAATTTTTTTCAGAAGTCTGAGCAGTGAAGCACCTAAAGGGAGACTGAGTATAGAGACTGACTGAGAGATCTGTATCCCTTTAACCTCATCATAGGTGATGGGTGGGGGAAAATGCCCACTGAAGGGAAAGACGTATACTAAGGACATTGCTGATACAGCCCTCAGACACATCCTGAAAGTCATTACCAGTGTGATTTTCTGTTGCTTCTGTGGTCCACCACAATCACTGAAGATAGCTTATAGTCACCCTTGCACAGATACAATTAATGCTGTCCCTCTAATGCATTATTTTACAACAGGTATACTGTTACATTAATACTACTATTAGTAGGAAAAATGGTGGCAGTGAAATGCGTACAGTATAATAGCACATGATATAGACAGTAGTTGCAATAGAACACGGTAACAGGTGTATGAAGCAACACAGGACACCACAAGGAGGATTAGTGGACTTTAAAACAGTGTGATGTATTGACTGGACAGTACTTTACATACATGTCATACATTGTAATGAGTGATTATGTTTTAGAATATATTTCTGAGGTTATTTATATTTTTAGTTAAAGTTGTTACTTTTAGATGTTTTGTATGCTGTTTTGATTCATTATGAAGGGGAATGTCCTTATAAATATTGAGCTTAAGATAGGCACTGTGTGTTTTAACTTCTTTTCTTCTTTCCAAAATGCTCAGCTGAACTGTGAGTATTCTCTCCCAGTAGAGTTTAGTCATTGCTAAAGATAAAATAGAGAAAGACAGAAAGACACCCCCGAGACTGGTATTTTAAATGTACTTTTTTTTCTTTAAAACAGTCTGGATGTTGTTTAGTTTTTGACCTTTTGTATTGCCCTGAACTAAAAAGGAGACTATATTTTCCTGGGAGATCCTCATAACAACTCTTAATTGGTTTTACATTTTTCTTCAACCATTCCTATGGCTAAATATTCTGGGAAAAAATAATACAGACAAGGTTGCTTTCTTCAGGCATTATAGTTTCTGTTACTATTGTTATATATTTTGCAGAAAAAACTCATTACCTACCATTTTCTCTTGGAGGTTTGTACTTCACCAAGTAAGATTAACACTCTAAATATTATTTATTTTACTTATCCTGCTAAAAATATGTTATCCAACAAGACAAGCTACAATTGGTATATAATCATTAGTATAACGTATTCTCTCTCATCCTAGAACTTTTTATACAGAAGTTGACATAAAAACATATTGTAGAAAGTCAATACAATAAGTTTTGGACAATGTACTATTAGGATTTTTGTTCTTTCCTGTGAGATTTATTAAAAAAAAAACCAAAACCAAAAACAACCGCCTGCTGTAAGTATTAAGATATATACTTGAAATTTCAGTTCAGACTGATTAAAGACTTTTTTTCTGGCATTGAATTTTAATTACTGTAATGTAGGAGAAAAATCCCACCTGGCAACCGAGATTGCCACCGTGACAGCAGTCTGGGCAAGAAATACCGTGTTTCATTGCACTTTTTATCTTTCAGTTAATCATTTTCACAGAAAAGAATTGTATCTGGTGTAGGATTACTTTTCAGGATTTTTTTGTTATCTTTATATTTACAGATATGAGAAAAAATAGATGGATCTTAGTCCAAGTCTAAAAGAAAAGTTCTATTTGCATTTCTCCACATTGTTAATTGTGGAAAAAGACAAAAGGTGTTTGCCAGCAAAAACGATTTATTTTATGAGAAGTCTGAAGCATGATTGAATAAGAATCTTACTTCTCTCTAAGCTAGTTTAGTGCCTATTACTATAGCAAGAAATCTCAAAGGCAGATTAATCATTATAGATTCACTGAAAAAACCTCAACCCAGAAAAAACAACAAAATACCTTATCTAGACAGTTGATGGTGTGTCAAAGTTGTTGATAACTGGGTGACTTACATTTTTCTAAAAGCATTTTTCTTCTATAATTTTGTTCCATACCATCTTTAAAACATTCTGGGAATTACGTTTGCAGGGCAGATCCCAATGGAATTTGAAAAGACTCATATTTTTAATTTTTTTAAAATTCTGTTTTATTTCTGTTGACTGGAAAACTAAAGATTTAATTTGATTGTTTTACACCTTTTTTTTTCCTTTCCTTTCAAGAAAAATTCTTGGTGTACTTGAAAAATGCAAATCTTAAGTGCAATGCAGTTGGTTCAACACTATACATCTTTCATGTTTGAATTAATATGCATTCAAACACATAATTCGACATTTCCAGTTGTATACTATTCCACTGGAGACTATACCAAAAAACGTAGCAGATAATGTTGCAGACTGAAGACTGTAAATTTTGTGACAAGTTTTATTTTTTAGTTTAGAGACAGTGATAATAACTAGAGTACACAATTTCATTTTCCATTCCTATTAAAATTTGTTTTCTGTGGCCTATAATTACAGTGAGCTATTAAGTATAATTATCTAACATCTTTGAAAGCCAGTTTGCCATGAAAAAGTAATGTGTCTATTAAAGTAACATTTTTTATGTACAGATTTAAATGTACTCTTTAAAACTTAGAAAAAAGCAAGAGCTGTACCAAGATTCCCTCAATATGCATGAAACAGGGGCAACTGGTTATATATTTTACACAGAATATTATTGGTGCCTAAAAGGCAGAAAATTTATGTCAAGATTTTGTTTCATTTCTGTGTGATTTCTTTTGGGAAGAGTTACAGTTGTTTCTTAACAGCCACAGTGTTCTTCTGCCAATCTGAAGAATAGATGGTCAGATCATATTCTAAATTCATATGTAGTTGAGAAGATTTGCAGTATTTGGGGACAGGAGAAGAATGTTCAGAACCTTCTCTGAGTTCAAAGGTTCTTGTTTTCTTATTCATTGCTACTTGAGTGTCTGGGAAAAAGTAAATTTCTTTTTCCAAGTTTGGTATTATCTGCCTTTGCTGAAATAACTATTGATTGAGATGTCACCTTCTAGTATAAAGCAAACTTATCATTTAACTCAGACTTTCTGGTCAATTATTCAGATTGCAAAATAATATAACTTTCAGAAACAACTCTTCTAAATGCAGTATTTTTTTAGTGTTTGGGGGGAAATATTGGTAAAATATATCAAAACTAACTGAGGAGTTTTTTCATAAATATTTTTCAAAAGGTCATTGACTATAATCATGAACAGTACTGATAACTTAAGTAGCAATTTTCTCCCTAGGTTATTATGGGTTTGATGTTGATGCAGCAAAGTAGTATTGCCAGAACTGTTCCCAAGATAATATGTAAAAAAATTTTTTTACAAAATCAGAAAAAAAAGGTCAAACCTTGTGATGCTTAACAGAAAAGAGCTATGGGCTCTTTAGGAAGGACAGGCAGGGGAGACGAGGAGGAGGTGTTGACCTCTATGTCAGAGACCAGCTGGTGTGCATGGACCTCCACCTGGGGATGGATGAGAAGCTGACTGAGAGTTTATGGGTCGAGATTAAAGGGAAGGCAGGGGTCATTATAGTAAGGGTCTACTACAGGCTGCCCAATCAGGAAGACCAGGTGGATGAGGCCCTTTGTAGATAGATAAGAGTAGCCTCATGTTCACAAGCCCTGGTCCTCATGGGAGACTTCAACCATCTGTTGGAGGGAGAACACAGCAAGGCACATGCAATCTGAGAGGTTCCTAGAATCTATTGATGATAGCTTCCTTTTTCAAGTAATAGAGGAGCCAATGAGGAGAAGTAGTGTGCTGGACCTTGTCCTCACAGACAAGGAGGGGCTGGTGGAGAATGTGAAACTCAAGGGCAACCTTGACTGCAGTGACCATGAGATGGTGGAGTTCAAGATCCTTAGGGCAGCAAGGAGGGCACGCAGCAAGCTCACTACCCTGGACTTCAGGAGAGCTGACTTTGACCTCTAAGGGACCTGCTTGGTAGAGTACCATGGGATAAAGCCTTGGAGGGAAANGGCACACAGCAAGCTCACTACCCTGGACTTCAGGGGAGCAGACTTTGGCCTCTTCAACTGCTTGGTAGAGCATCATGCAAAAAAGCCCTGGGGGGAAAGAAGCCCAGGAAAGCTGGTTAATATTCAAGAATCACCTCCTTCAAGATCAGGAGTGCTGCATCCCAACAAAGAGGAAGTTAGGCAAAAATGCCAGGAATCCTACACGGATGAACAAGGAGCTCCTGGACAACCTCAAGCACAAAAAGGAAGCCTGTTTAATATCTTTATTGGTGATCTGGATGAGGGGATTGAGTGCACCCTCATTAAATTTGCAGATGACACCAAGTTGGGTGGGAGTATTGACCTTCTCGAGGGTAGCAAGGCTCTACAGAGGGACCTTGACAGGCTCAATCAATGGGCTGAGGACAACTGTATGAAATTTAATAAGGAAACAAATAATGCTGGGCTCTGCACTTGGGCTGCAACAACCCCATGCACTGCTACAGGCCTGGGGAAGAGTGGCTTGAGAGCTGCTCGGCAGAAAGGG
>VZRW01008193.1:1188-21071 GCA_013398125.1 Aegotheles bennettii | reverse complement strand
GACCTGATGAGATATATCTGTGGGTCCTGAGGGAACTGGAAGATGAACTTGCTAAGCCACTATCCGTCATATTTGAGAAAGCATGACAGTCTGGTGAAGTTTCCACTGACTGGTAGACGGGAAACATAACCCCCATTTTTAAAAAAGGAAAGAAAGAGGAGCCGGGCAACCACAGGCCAGTCGGTCTCATCTCTGTGCCTGGTAAGATCATGGCACAGATCCTCCTGGAATCTATGCTAAGGCACATGGAAAACAAGGATGTGATTGGTGACAACCAACAAGTTTTCGCCAGAAACAAATTGTGCCTGACAAATTTGGTGGCCTTTTATGAACGGGTTACACAGCTGGTAGATAAGTGAAGAACAACTGATGTCATCTAGGTGGTTGGACCTGTGTAAAGCATTTGATACCATCCCACATGACACCCTTGTTTCTAAAGTAGAGAGTCATGGACTTGACGGATGGGCCACTTGGTGAATAATGTTGGATGGTCACACTTGAAAAGTTGATGCCCAAATGAAAATCAGTAACTACTGGGGTTCCTCAGGAGTTGGTATAGGGACCGGTTCTCTTTAACATCTTTGTCAGTGACACGGATGGTGGGATCTGATACAACCTCAGCAAGTTTACTGATGACACCCAGCTGTGTAGTGTGATCGAAGTTTTGGAGGGAAGGGATGCCATCCAGAGGGACTTTGACAGGCCTGACAGGTGGGCCCATGCAAATCACATGAAGTTCAACAAGGCCAGGTGCGAGGTCCTGCACTGGGGTCAGGGCAATCCCATGTACGAATACAGGCTGAGTGAAGAATGGATTGAGAACAGCCCCAGTACGAAGGACTTAGGGGTGTTGGTTGCTGAGAAGCTCAACGTGACCTGGCACTTGCAGCTTGAAAACTCAGAGATATCCTGGGCTGAATCAAATTAAATGTGACTAGCAAGATGAAGGAGGTGATTCTTTCCCTCTGCTCTGCTCTCATGAAACCCCACCTAGACCACTGTGTCCAGTTCTGAGGCCCCCAACATAAGAAGGACATGGAGGTGTTGGAGTGAGTCCGGAGGAGGGCCACAGAGATGATCAGATGGCTGGAGTATCTCTCTTATGAAGACAGACTGAGAGAGTTGGGGTTGTTCAGCATGGAGAAAAGAAGGTTCTTCAAGTCATGCCCTATCCAATTATGTGCTATCAAATGTAGTGCTGACAATAGGTGACATCTGCATAAGGTTCTGGCCAGCAAAGCATTATACTAAATGTCAGGAGAAAGATACAATAAATCTGAAATCTCTTGTATCACATTCAAGGCCATCCAGTCAGCTATTCAAAAATCTTTAGGAAATATACTGGGTGAACATAACTGTTATCACCCATCTAAATTTATTTTTATGGATTTATTTTTACTCAACTGTTTAACTGGTTGAGGTGATCTGAGACAACACAGTCATTACTAATATATTCCTTTTAATTTGCATGTGTGTTTCCAATGTTCAAGGCAAAATAGTGGTGTCTGCTGCTCTTGTAGGGTAGCAGCATCATTACAGGTGTGGCAGAACAGCCAGCCAGTTAAAATATTTTCTGTGCCATAAACAATATATGAAAACAGTTGAGGCTGAAGGTGAAGATTACATGAAACATAGTGATCTACAGTGCAAAAATCTGTAACTTTCATCATTTTCTTATTACATTACTGAGGGTGCAACTCTTGCTCCTCTGTCAATGGACTTGCACACTCAGTGTTAGAGATATAAAGTTTTGTAGTTAACTTCAGAAATAAATTCACACAGGAAATTGTATGTAGAAATCTCACCACAAATACAAAAAGTGAATGTTGAACACAAATACTGGAAACCTTTGTTGTTGGTATCTGTAAGATCTTTTCACTAATGAGAGGTTATATGACTAGTACCTTTAGTTCATACCATGAATTTTCCTAAATTTTTTTCACTTTATCTGAGCAGTTAGAAAACTGCTAGCAGCACTTTTCAAGTTATCATGGAAAAAGTTCACTTTGTTTTCACAAGGATTATACTGGTCTGTTGCTTTTCTGCTAACATCTTGGTGATGTTTTCCATTAACTGCAGACTTTAAAACTGAAAGCAAATTAACAATGTGGAGAAATGCAAACAGAACTTTTCTTTTAGACCGGACTTGCAAAATGTTCACTTTGTGATGAATAAATTTATATATAATCAAGATAATTAGAATGAATAAGGACATCCTAGAGATTAACTGCTGTAGTAAAATCAGACATATTTGCATCTAAAAATCTGAAAATGAGCCAACTCATCAGAAGTTTGCTTAGGTGTGCAGTATTCCTGCTATGTTTAAAGGATCAGACTAATATTTTTCAATACCTGAACAAGAGCTATAGTTCAATGAAAAACAAGTTTCATTTCCAATTTCACAATCACAGAATCGTTATGGCTGGAAGAGACCTTCAAGATCATTCAGTACAACCGTTTACCCAGCACCATCATAATAACCCCTAAAACACTAAAGCATATCACCCAGTGCCCCATCCAGGCACTTCTCAAGTATCTCCAGGGATGGCAACTCCACCATCTCCACAGGCAACCCCCTTTCAGATAGTTGTAGAGAGCGATGAAGTCTTCCCTAAACTTTTTCTGCTCCAGGCTAAATAAACCCAGCTCCCTAAAACATATATGACATACTTTCCAAACCTTTAATGAGCCTCATTGACCTTCCCTGGACACACCCCAGCACTTCAATGTCCTTTTTGAATGAGGGGCCCAAAAGCGAACACAGCACTCGAGGTACGGCCTCGCCAGTGCCGAGTACAGCGGAACAATCACTTCCCTATTCCTGCTCGCCACACTATTCTTGATACAAGCCAAGATGCCATTGGCCTTCTTAGCCACCTGGGCACACTGCTGGCTCAAATCTAGATGGCTGCTGACAAGCACCTCCAAGTCCCTTTCTGGCAAACAGCTCTCAAGCTACTTCCCTAGGCTTGTAGGAATGTATGGGGTTGTTGCAGTCTAAGTGCAGAACCCAGCATTTTTCCTTATTAAATCTCATACAGCTGTCCTCAGCCCATTGACTTAGCCTGTCAAGGTCTCTCCATGGAGCCTTGCTACCCTCCATCTGATCAACACTCCCACACAAGACAGTGTCATCTGCAAATTTACTGAGGGTGCACTCAGTCCCCTCACCCAGATCATCAGTACAGATATTAAACAAGACTGGCCCTAAAAATGAGCCCTGATGAACACCACTAGTGACCAACCACCAACTGGATTTAGTCCCATCCACCACAACGCTCTGGGCCCCGTCATCCATCAAGTTTTTGACCCATCAAAGAGTGTGACTGTCCAAGCCACGAGCAGCCATTTGATACTAACTAATTTATGTGGTCTTCTTAAAAACATCATTGTGAATTAGACATAGGAATCTAACAGCAAAATTAATTTTCATGCCCATTTAGCCTGTTGGATAATCCAACATAGTTATAATCCCAGATTACTGATGATTGGTGACTGCAGGATTTTCTGCAAAATGAAGAAAAAATTGAACTATTTTTTATTAATAGTAATACCCTGTATGCACAAATAAGTATGTCTTAAGGTTGTTACTACAGATAAACTTAAAATATTTTAATTTTACAGTCTTTGCTTTTACTATTTCTTCAAGGTCAGTCTAATAAACTCCTCTTACTCTTGAAAATAGTTATTTACTGCCTTACTTCACAGATTTCTCTTATGAAAAAATACTGTAAAACCCAATGACAAATCATGTGATAATCATCTTAGTTTAGATTTTTACTGTATTTCAGAATAAATTATTTCTGTATGCTTAATACAGATTACACTATTTCATTTTTGAAAAAATATATCAGCCACATCTTTAATAAAAATTACTTTTTATATATTTCAGATTAAATTTTTCCTCTTAAAGATCTTAGAGATTAAAATATGTAAGCATATGTGACAGTACAATTTGTTCATACTGTTGACTGTCCAGGGATATCCTTAAAACTACAGTAATGTGGATAAGGACTTTGCCATAGAATTTGGAAGTGTATAATGAATATTGCCAGTAGACTTCCAGTGTTGAATCACCACAAGACCATAAGCTTTGTGCTAGTTACCAAAAATCCAGTCTAGCAAGATAATAAAACACTTCAGAAGCGTAATGTTTTTCAGATAAAAACTACTGCTTTATAGGGCAGTATTTGAAGGAAGGGTGTTAAGTATTTTTTGCACCTTTCTGATTATTTTTTCAGGTTATATGTCATCTTTAAATGTCTAGAACAGAGATGAGAATTAATCTATAGTGAAAAAAATCAGGCTTTTGATTCAATTCTGAGAAGAGAAAATGAAGACTCTAAAATAGAACTTAGCATACCTGCAAAAAAAAAAATTACTAAGCATCTGTTAGCAAAAAAGCAAGTGCATATATACCAAAGACAAATACATTGCATGTTACTACAGCATGCCTCTCATATTTAGCACTTTTTACTGTACTACTACTCTTCCTCACAGTTATGAAGAGTTGTTGAACAGATAACAGAAAATCTGTAACAGATGAAAGGACTTTCATCAATGTAATGCAGCTACTGTGATAGTGTTCTGCACACTAAAATTGATTTTATAAGGCTATAGAAAAAAATCAGAAGAAAATTAGAGCCATGATCCAGTGCTAGGTGGACCATGGTACTACAAACATTTTATCTCCCCAAAAATGTGACACTGAAGGTAGTCTGCTTTGGGCTGTGTTTCTGAGGTGGACCTACAGACTTAACAAGCCAGCACTCTCAGAGCCCTGTGCAAGCTGCTTGGATCATGCGCAACCTGCCCTTCCGTACCTGTTGACACACAAGGAAAAGGAGAAGGCTAGAAAAAAATAATAAGGGCTAAGAAAAAAGAGCAAGTAAACTGCAGGTGCAGTTCAAGGTACAATGTACAGTTAAAGAAAGGCTTCTATTTTCAGGACTTTTTGGTTTTGAGCCTGAAGGTTCACATAGTTGTACAAGTGTCTACTCAGAAATCAATATCCCCTACTAAGTGGAAAAGGATGATATGCTGGGCAGGTAATGGTTTCAGCTGTATATGGAACCTGTCAAAGGATGAAATAACATAATTTATGATCCTGTCTGTATGTGAGAACCAGATCTTGGCTAGTAGGAGCAGCTGGTTACAGTTGCAGTGCTGAAGTGGGCAACAGCATGCAACCAGTTGCAGCATATGGGTTGTTAAAGTCAGGGAGATGGAGATGGTGGATGGAGAGGGGGAAATGCTGCTAGCAAAAATTTGTTCCATCCAGGCAGCCACTGGGTGTAACACCAGGAGTGTGGTTTGGAGGTGCTGCAGTGCAAAATCACAGAAAATATAGGTTGGAAGGCACTTCTGGAGGTCATCCAGTCCCACCTCCTGCTAAACGCAAAGAAAAATTCCAAGGTATACCCTTTTTCAGTCAGATTCTCCACATCTCTTAGTTTAGAAGTTCCCCAGTGACAACCTGCCACAGTGGATAACTTTGGGGTTTTTTTCTTGTATATGACTGAAAATTCTCTTGCTGTAATTTTAGCCCGCTACCTTTCATTCTGTCACTGTGTTTTGCTGCCTCCTGGCAAGTCTGGCTCTACAGACTCCTATACAATAGTTGAATATATTAAGATCACCCCATTAACTTTCTCAAGACTTGCTCTGGTTTTGCTGGGACAGAATTCTAAAATAATATTTCTGTTCAGAGAAAGTGTAGTTTTGAGAGACTGCAGACTCCAGTTCTGTGAGAACAACAGAGATAAGATGTGTTTTTTTCATTTATACCCAGATCTGGTATGCTGGTTTCTGTAATGACCAAGGTTAAGGGTAGTTTTGAACCATGCAGGTACAATGGGCCAGGAAGGGTGAAGCCCAGGGCAGCTGACTCAAGCTGACCAACTGAAGTATTTCATACCATAAACATCACCCTCACTATAAACTGAGAAGTTTGAGAGAATGTCTGGGGGTCTTCTACCATGGCTGCCTTCCTGGGACGGTCCCATCTGTCTTGTCTGTTGTCCCACATCTGAAGTTGCTCCTCCACTTGTTGTGAGCACCGTGTTCTCACTGGACCTGTCGTGCTCGCAGTGCTGGCATTCAGTCATCACTGCTAGAAGTGCACAGGTTGCGTGTGACTACTATATGGAGCTGAGTATAACTTTGTATCTTATATTAGCATTGAGATTAATATTAGATCATTATTATTATTCTATTAGATCTGTGATCATTTCAAACCACGGGGCTTCTTTCCTTTTCCCGATTCCCCTCCCAGGTGGGATCAGGTGTCAGAGCAACTGACCAGACTGTGACAAGACCAAACAAACCCAGTTGTCTCAGCCTCTCATAGTGACTCCTGTGCTTCAATTAGCCAGCCATTATGGTGGACATCTTACAGTTTGCCAATATTTTGTTTGCACTGGGAGACTGGAAAATCAGTATTATAGTCCAGTTGAGGACTTGTGAATACTGAACAGAGGAAAATAATTACTTCCTTAAACGTGCTTTCTATGCTTTGCCAATGCAGCCCAGTATGTAGTTAGCCTTCATTACTGCAAGGACACACTGCTGATCCTTATTCAACTTGTTGTCTTCTAAGACATTCTCAACTTTCTATTCAAAGTCCCTTTCCAGCAGTCAGCATGGAGTATTGAGCTCATTGATCTCATAGACACGAGTCTGCATGTGGTATTTGTTGAATTTGATGAGATTCCTGTCTGCCCATTTCTTCAGAATATTGAAGTCGCTTTAAATTCAGTTGATCCCTTATAGCAGCACTGCTCTCCAGTTTATCAGTTGTTCACCACACCTTATTTTTTTTTGTGAACTTAACAAGGAACTACACCCTATTGTGTGAATAGTTAAATATATTAAATAGTATCAATTTCAGGATCAGCCCCTAAGGAATTGTTGATTGACTGTTACAGCCAGAATTTTTCTTACTCCATTATTTCCACCAGATAAGCTCTTATCTAACAGAATTACTTGGTATTAGTTTCTAAGAATTTGATCCTTGTGTAACTGGATGCTAAAAGCCTAAAACAGATGTACTCAAATCTCACGTATTTAGGTCAACAATAGCATGCAAAGGAAAACAGGATCTTTTCAGCTAATCCAATGATTCTAGTAATGTACACATCTCAGTATTGACTGACTACATATTCTTAATGTATTCATCAAATTTTAACTGTTCTTAACTTGCCTCTTGGAAATGATAGCCATCATAAAATACTGACTCAAGAAAACCCCAGCCAACCACCCAATTACATTTTGGGACTCATGAAAACATATTCTCTACTAAATGCTCAATCTAAATATTTAGGCTTTGTGTTAAGGTCCCTATCAACAGCCATGAAAATTATATATCAATGTTTGCATTAACATAGTGTTGCCTACATTCACCAACCACGTTTTTACTGGAGACAAGACTCCAGCAAGACAATAGTGAATTTACTGAGGTAACAATGTTAGAGGGAACATAGTAACAACATGGTAAGCTTTGACATATGCACTGTGCATTTCACAAATGAGTCATCCAAATCAGCCAACTCTAAAGTAGGAATAGGCTAAAAAAGAGAAAGAAAGGTGTATAGCCAAATACAAAAATCAGGCAATCTTATAAAAAATTACTACTGAAGTCTTCTGCCAATAAACAAGGAGATACTATTTTTAAAGACTTCATTTTTTTTCATGAGACTGTGTACTGAAATGCAGAGAGATATTTCTATTCCATGGGGGAAACAGTTAGCATAGTGAAGTGTGCGAGAAGCACTATAAATCTCCATTTAAATAAATCAAAGAAATAATAACTGAATGTAAGATTGCAGGATATTATAATAATATGATGTGATATGATTTTTAAATAGAACTTCCCTTCTAATTTTTTTTTACCTTTTAAAATTATTTGATTTTATAGAAGTAAAAAGTTTTCAAATGGAAGAAAAAAACACCAAATAACAAGAGTTGAAAAGCACAGTACCAATTCCCACTGGATTCTGACCTGCCCCTTAGAATTAACAGCAGCTTATCTAGAAGAAGCAGGAGGAAGTAATAAATTTACTGTTATTAATCTACTCCAAAGTAGAGGGAAGAATCAAACAAGTTTATGATAATGCAACCATAAGACCTATTTTCAGGTTTGATTTCAAACTGAAGAAAAATATTGCGTGCCACTAATCTTATAGTTTTAAAACAATTCAGTCCCTCCAAAGAAAATAAAAGAGAGAAATTATCAGAGCAAACCTTTCCATTCAGTATCTTTAGACAAACCTGCCTATATAGTACTTTTCTTGTATTAAATAACCTAATTTAAAATTGCAATGTGAGCATCAACTTGTAGCTGAAATGAACCTTGTTCCACTTGTGGGCATTTATGGAAAATATGAGACAAGAAACAGAAAAAATATTCTGACTCTTCGTGGAAGTTTCCCAGATATTCTTAACCAAGTATTCTTAATGAAATCAAGTGAACATAATGCTTATGAACACAAAGCTTGTGAATAGCACAAATAGACAGGACAATCCCTTTGATACATGTCATGTCATGTCAGTACACTTTTTCTGTGCCTGAGCACAGCCTGAACTCCTGAGCACTTTCTCTTTCCAATATGACTGAAAACCTGCCTGTTCTTTTCTGTCCATCATTTCTCATTCTGTCATGTTTTTCTAAAATGCCACAGGGATATTCCTCCTGAGGCAGGGAGCATATAAGCTCTACTTCTGACAGCAGAGCTGCTGGGATAACCCTACAATGTGTTATTAGAAAGTCATCCACTTTAACGTGAAAAAAGAGCTAAGATTGTGTGGTAATGTAACATAATCCTGCTTAACCATCTAGAGAACACATCACTACTCTGAACTGCAAATGAATGTAACTTCATACGCTTTCTATGCTGACTATGTTCAGGACATTGAACATCTTGCTGCTATAAAAAGAAACAAATCTTTACAGTGATAAAGAATGAATAAGTTACTGAGTAGAACAATAAACTTATTTACTAACAAAATAATTCAACTGTACTTAAACAGAATCAAATAATCTGTGATGTTTTATCCCATATGAAATTCTTTAACTTCAGTTTTATTTTTGTTTGCTGTTAATTTTACTTCCTTTTCCAAGCTAAATGTTGCTGTCGGGTTTGACAAGAATGAGAACACGTTCATTTTGCATACATTCGAAATCTGTCAGAATTTTAGCTGGAATGAATCCTGTTCTTGTACACTAGGCTACATTTCTCCATCAAAAACCTTTCACTGTGTTACTGAGGGGGAAATGGTTGGTGAAACAGAACATATGATTTTCTTTCTTCTTTTTTTTAGTAAGTGCTGCTTTATTCTTTGTAATTATATGGTATTAAGGTTGCAAAACAGAGGTGTTTCATATAGTAGCTATGCTGCAGGGAACAGCATTTCTACTGTTCTGCTTTACACTGGATGCAATACCAAGGAATAACATTTTAAGCAGTCCAAGTGCTGAAACAGCTTCTATCTTTAACTTGAGGGTCTGGAAAATGTTTCAACCATAGTGATGCACGATTGCCAGCTAATAAACTGTTTCTTCTTCAATAAAAACCGAAAGATCCATTTTTACTAATTCTTAGTCAGATTAAATAATTGTCTGAAATATCAGTTTCGTTGTATTATGGATATTTACCAAAGCCAGTGCCAGCTTGAGGTGTGTTTCATTTTTACTGTTTCACTTCATTACTAGCTCAGAATTAGCTGGTGTCCATTTGCTGAAAGAGTCACCTGGAATACAGAAGTTTTGTAAGGATACATATTGTAAAAAAGGAAACACCAGGCTGAATGATTTGGTGTTATTTTCATTTGCAAAATGGCATCTTTTTCCATTCCATTCAATTATGTCAGGTGACAGGGTTTTTTGCAGTGTAACAACATTTCTTAAAAAATACTTCTACCTGGTGAGCTTTTACTAAGAACCAAAATAAGAACTCCATAATTCTGAAGTTAATGCATACCACTGAAATTAAAATTTGTACAAAGAAGAAAATGGAAAGGATTTTTTAAAAATACTTTGGATAGAAATTCACATTAAAATTTTGTATAAAACCAATGAAAATTACCTAAAATAAAATAAAAAAATAATACTTTTTCTCCTCATGCTTCCTTCTCCTCTCAGACTACAGCACATTGTTTCAAGTGTCAATCATCGCAATTAATCATCCTTTACAAACATGAGTAAACTCAGAATATGTAGCAAACCTGGACATTTTTCTGTAAAAGAACTATAAAATATTGCATGTGAAGGGATACAAGTCCAGGAGAATTCATTAAGAGTAAATAAAATACGTTCTGCTGAGCAGATGCAAAGTTTTAAGAGCAGAATTATGAGAAAAATCACCCAGCCTGATTAAATTCAGTCCTTTTTTTTTTGTATTTTAAAAATTTCACAGTTGAGTAGATCATTCTAGCTAAAGGCTTCTAGGTATTTCCTTATACTATGATTTAAAATACTATAAAAATCTTAATGATTATTTTGTTTGCTCTAGAAAGAACAGAGAGTGTAGATGCATGGCATCCTCATAGAAATGCTATCTTTGAAGTATAGTGCTTCTGGTTCTTTCATGTAACTTTTAATTTTAATTTAAATAGCACTAAAGTTTTATGACTAAGAAAAGCACTGTAAGTGTAATGGTTATAGTAAGATTCAATGTATACTGCTGACAATTTTGTCTAGTTTAGAGATAATGAGGAGGAGTATAATTTTTTCATAATATGGAATTCCTGGTGTGGTATTTTTGAGATAAACATGTTTGTTAATTGTTGGTAGCAATTTATATAAGTACAAAACTACCTCATGAAAGTGAAGAAATACTATGATTAAAGTAATAGTTACTTTTGAGCTACCAGATACAGTTGAGCTATAGTTGGATAGAGTTTTATTATATAATATAGTAGTATAGAATTATAGTATTGAAATATACATTTTATTTCAATATTTATATCGTGTTTATAAAATTAAATTAAAACTATTACCACCCCTGGAATACTTACTCTATTTGTATTTGGAGTTGGGCTAAGCTGCAACTGGTTTGCATTGAAGAAGAAAAGGGAATAGAAAAAAAAATTCTCATGTAACATATTCATTTCAAGAGTGAATAATTTGATAACAAACTGTTCTGAGACAATTAGTTATGAATCACCACCCACTAATACACTAAAACACATTCTTTTCAATTCTATGTTTGTCTACATTCTATTAAATAATTTTTCTTAATTACAGTGGTTTGAATTGAAAATGCTTTAGAAGCTGGGCTTCCCATCAGCTCTGACTATTCCTTGAAATATCTTGTTTATAAGTAACAGAAATGCTGAACATTTCAGAGGAATTCGTGGGAATTTTTTTAGCTTACTAATTAAATACCTTTGACTGAGATGGGTGAGCACTGGCAAAATACAAGCAGATGCATGAAATACAACCTTTCAGTTTTGTCTGCAATTGCCATACCCCTCACTTTCTAGATGTGACCCTCTGTCAAAGAAGTAAGTTTATGTCTCTCTGAATGTTTAGGAAAGGGATCTTTCCACATAAGTGGGATCCTGGCATAAAAAAGAATCTACATGTACTCAGGACAGTATATCATTCTGGAGTCACACCCAGCCCCAGGGGGGCAGAAGAGTCTGGAGTGGGGCTGAAATCCTTAGAGCATGCAGCAAATCATCCTGAAGAGGGGAAAAGGGCAAAAAATGTATCTGTCACACAAAAGCCAGTCCAACAACTTTGATGGATCATAACAAAAGGAGCATATTCAAACCAAACAGCTGGACCAAACCCACACATTGGAGTTAGTTTGATTGCAATCTAAAATTATCTTCAATTTGACTTTCTGGGCATGTTTTCTTTTTCTCCCTTACGGTGAAATCTCAGGACTGCTGAGATTCTGGCTTCCCTACAGAACTTACAATTACCTAATCCATGCTTACCAGCATGGGAACCACTTTATATGAAACTCCCATATCTCAGACTTTGTCTCAGGTCCTTTGTCATTCTATGAACTCTTTTAGATTTGGCCATATCATGTCCTCCAGTGGTCTCATGACCCTTCTTTTCTCCAAAATATTCTGTCCTTCCAACAAGTGCTTCTTAGAGCACTGTAAGCTCTTGGCAGCACCATCCTTCTCATCTTGGTGTCTTCCTTTAAAGCTATGATAATTGAGGCCCTTCTGGAGAACAGTTGTTGAGAGAACAACCCCAACATGAAAGCAAGCAGTGCACCCATGCTGTATGCCCACCTGCTAGGCAGTGTCTACTTTCCCATTGTATACTGGGAATGACTGCAAAAGCTGAAGACAAATAGAAACTTCTGTAACATTATTCAGAAAGAGAGTAAAAAAAACCCCAACATTGACTCATCGAGAGGATTCTTCTCAGCAATTAAGTATGCTTTTCTGCACATAGGCAACACCAATTTAAATCATCACCTATGGGCTAATTTCATTATGGTATTTTCAAATGATGAATGGTTTGAGGATAGGCATAAAAATGTCAGGCATCTTGAAGGCAGATCCTCTCCCTGTGAACAAATGAGCTTTTGTCCAGTGCACCAAATAAATCAGGTTGAAAATGATGAAAAGTATTACAAATGTTCTTAGTTGTGCTTTGTTCTTTTCATAAAGGCATTTGTGTTGTTGGGTCAAATAAACGTTTCCTTAGTTCTGCTTCAAAGAAACACTGTAAAAAGCAAAACAGGAGATATAAACAGGCTTTTTTGTGTCCTCTTCCCCTGCAAATCCTTTATGTTTTTGCCTGAGAAGCAGTGCTCTGAAAAGACACTGTTTCTCAGGCTTTCAATTTTGTGACAGTATGTATCTTTGTTGTTTAACACCTCTAAAAACTCTTAAGTGCTGCCTGTGAGTTGACACAGTTAATTAGGCTTTCTGATTTAAACAGTGCTAGTCTGACCCCTCCCAAGAGTTAAGATCCAAAAATATGATAAGGGATAAATGTATCATAAAATGGCAAAAGTCTGTGAGCAGGCTAGGGAAAACCCTCCTGCTGAGTTACGAGTTTCAGACTGGATCCCCTTGCTTTCTAAATTCCTCTCAGAGAAGACTTTATGTGTGGCTGGATCCAATTCTAGTCCCAGATTTGGTCAGTAGTTTATGTCTAAAGGGTTACGTGTGTGTGTGTACAACCACCTGCCAGAATCAATGTTTGCCTGTTTCAGAGTCTCACAAAGGACTTGCACTGAAACAAATTCAAAGAGACAACTTTGTCTCAGAGCACCACCAAGGACTTGCACCAAAACAGATGCACAAAATTGAAAATAAATAGAGTTTATTAAGGTGACAGATATAACAAGATCAGAATTGCCACTGACTACACCAGCACTACTAATGGATGTTACTATTGCTAGCAATAATAGTAATGATACAACTTGAGTATACTTCCAACCAGGAGGTGAAACGTGCGGCGCTTACCCAGAGAGGCATCCCTGCCTGGGGTGGAGGAAAGAACACAGCCTGTTGAGTGGTTCTTCACTCCCACTTAATGATTCTTTTCTCTTTTATCCCCAGAGCCACTAGGCTGTGTAGTATGATTTGGGTGGAGAGATGAATGTTATGGTCATACACATATAGCATGTTCACTAAAATCTTCATTAGCATATACAGGGGTGTCAAATGTTGCATTTTGCAGGTAATAAGGAAATATGCATTTTGCAGATGAAATATGCATTTTGCAGGTAATAAGGAAAAAAGTCATCCCTCAGACAACATGGCTCCTTGAACAAAGAACTGGTATCAGTTAACGAAGTTTGTCTTGTTATCTTGCTAACTAGAACAGGAGTCCTTGCCTTTACAAGGCTCCCTGCTGGGGAGCACCCTGTGCTAAACAAGAGAGGCTGATCACTGTATCAGGTCGCACAAGGTTTATAGCAAGATCATCCTTTGAGGGTTCTTTGTGTACAGGGCCATCTTGCTTTTTCTCAAATTCCACAAAAGCAGAACATGAAATCTGAAAATGTCATGTAGGAGAATACTGACACATAAAATCACATCTTGGCTACAAACTCCATTAGGAATAGGTAACTGAAATCACAGCTGACATACAGCAAAGTCATTATTGGAAGACTAGTTCTACTAAACATTATTTTCCATATAGATCAACTTTATGATTTTTTTTCCTAAGTGTCACACAGTTCTGTTTAAGAAAATGGCTTCCAAAAGTCTGGTCATGCACAGAGGGCTTTGGGAATACAAAAGAGGCAGCAATGGGACTGTTGCGTTGTAAGAGAGAGAGAATGTTTCTCTTCAGTACAGGAGGTTTAACTTCTTCATCACACAAGTTTTACATTGAAACAATGTCACCAAAGTCAGCTAGAGTTACATGTATGTGGTAATAATTTTTATGATGAAGTGAAATCTCTGGACACAGTTTTTAGAATAAAGAAAAGACCTGCAGATGGGAAGCTAGTATTCTGTTAGGGAAGAAGAGAAAGGAAGGCAAAGAAGAGATTATAATATTAAAATACTATCACAGAATCGTAGAATCATTTCTTCGGTTGGAAAAGACGTTCAAGATGATTGAGTCCAACCATCCACCCACGACTGCCAAGTCCACCACTAAAACATGTCTCCAAGGGCCACACCTGAACAATTTTTTAACACCTCCAAGGATGGTGAATCCACCACTTCCCTGGGCAGACTGTTCCAATGCCTGACCAAATTTTCATTAAAAAATTTTTCCTACTATCCAGCCTGAACATCCCCTGGTGCAGCTTGAGGCCATTCTCTCTTGTCTTATTGGTCATCATCTGGGAGAAGAGACCTGCTACCCCCTCACTCCAGCCTCCTTTCAGGTAGCTGTAGAGAGTGATAAAATCTCCCCTGAGCCTCCTCTTCTCCAGACTAAACAACCCCAGCTCCCTCACTTGTTCCTCATAAGACCTGTGCACCAGGTCCTTCACCAGCTTAGTTGCCCTTCTCTGGACATTCTCCAGTACCTCAATGCCCTTCTTGTAGTGAGGGGGCCAGAACTGAACGCAGTATTCCAGGTATGGCCTCACCAGTGCTGATTAGATGAGGATTATTACTTCCCTATCACTGTGTTACATACAAGATATAGCTCTATAAATCTAAGTACAGGTGTATTAAAGGATAGGATATTCTTGGGTAGAATAACTCCCCTACTCAATTACTCAGATTCAAAATTAATAATATCTGAGATCTGAAGAAGCATGATTAACTTTTGTTCCCTATCAATTTTTACTTTTTAAACATCCCCGATTCTGGAAGTTGGCCAGGTTGAGAAGGGAAATGCCGAAGTACCTTGACAGCCTCTTCTCAAAACACCTCTAGAGTAAACAAATGGACAGATAAAAACTATAAAAAAACCTTTGCTGTGTACCTCTGCTGAATCCATGAACTCTTGAGAAGATGGGAGATGTACAGCTCTGAGTGCTGCTACTTTACAATCAACTTAAGTAAAGGTCAGCACAAACATCCTTTCTTGTTCTTTTGAAACTCATGATTGAGGGTCAGCTTTACAGCTTGTGGCCAAAACTAATTGCAAATTAATGACTGAATCTTATCCACTGCCCACTGTTTGAAATACAGATCACATGTACCGACAGAGTTTTCAAACACTGTGGAGTGTCTTAAAAATTAACAAGGACCCCTGAAATCACAGTAAGAGAGAAGCTCTTCACCATTAGATTTATTTCAATAAAAGCACCCAGACAACTCAGAAATCCTAGCTGCTGGACACAAGGCTGTGGTTAGACAGATTTTGTCAGTTGTGTAAGATTTTGGTATATCTTGAAAGTACAACCAGCAACACATTGAACATAAGGCTCACGCTCAGTTAGTGGGAGTCTTTACAAAGTCAGCAAACCTGAATCTGGTCCCATTGCAGAGAATAAACCTGGACCACTCATTAGGTTATGGCATTAGTCTCTGATATGAATAATACAATATTTATGTGCAGAGAGTGTGCTTCTGTTGCACAAAAAGTCTGAAATTGGATTTACAAAATTTATCTTCTACTACACATTAACATTAGAGGAAAAAAAAGCTTTGCAAGGTGCCATAAAACTATGTCAGAAGCAATAAACTGTTTTTAAAGAGCATCTCTAAAAAAGAGGAAGTAAAGAAAGAAGACTATTAGAAGTTTATTCTTCTTGTAATGAGCTACAATACAGGATCAGTTAACATTTCAATGAAGCGGAATGAGTAAATGAAATTCAGTCACAGTTGCACTCACACATAGACAGAAACCACTGTTTTCCCTAATATTCACAAAATGTTTAAAAAGTCCAATTCTTTCTTCCAAGTATGTCTATTTTACCAATAGAATAAACAATATTTTTAGTGTCAACAACAATGTTCATAAAGTGTCATAAATTAGTCTGAATTGACAAGATTATACTATTATCACTATTGTATCATCATTGTATTGTGCTGTTAAGTCTAACTTAGTGTTCAACACATTTGGTAAGTAATGATTAAATATGCATAGATATTTATCTTTACAAAAATGCAGGCAATTATTTTCAGATAATGGGAAATAACAGTATCTCTTTGGGAGAACATGGTGTGACTGGAAAACTATTTTCCAAAGATCTTCTTCCCTCCTAAGAGACTATCCTCACAACTTAGAGATGTACCATTTTTGCAGGAATTAAGGAAGCAGAATTAAATGGTCAGACTAACTACACAGTGTGCAGGGTTTTCATTCCCAAATGTAAAGACAACATAGCTGTTTTTTTAAAAAAAAAGATAATGTGTTATCCTTTAAAAGCTATTGATGTGCACAATTCAAACTGCTTCTAAAAGTTCATGTGCTTCTTGAAGGAGGTGATTGCACAATCCTTTGCTATACTCTCATCGTAAAGGATGTCATGCTATTTCTATAATGCCAGGTAGGCTTTTCTTTCTCAGTCTTTCCTGAAATCCTGTTCTTTAAAAATTAAATCCAAAGCCAGGTTTGCCAATGACTCTGATCTACTTGAGATCCAACCTTCTATAAAGCTTCAGCCATACATCAATCCATTCATTTTCATCTCCCAAACTACAGGAATCTTCTTTTTGTTCTGTTTATCCAACATTCACAGTACTAATGGTTGTGATAAGACAACCACAAAAAGCAGATTAAGATTTTTCTTTTGCTAATATTTTTTGCTGCCTCATTAAAAGTCACTTGAAAGTATCAAATGACAAATATTGTAAGACAAAATATGTATCATGACAACAAAAGTGGTTAGTAGATCTAGATGTTAGTTGTTAGGCCTCACCTCTTCTATTTGTGATACTGTTGTTATATATGTTCAGAAACAAAATCTGTCAGACCAATTGAACAAAAGCTCTTGCTAAATCCTCCCCCAGAAAGCTCATCTTCCTCTCACCTAGCCTCAGATTTCACACTGGAAACAGAATGAGATCTCAAAGAATAAAGTGGGGGATTCAGAAGATTGCCTTCAGAAGATCCTATTGACTATTGTCCCATGTCAGGTCTGTCACATCTGGTATGACCCTAATTCTTTTACTTCACTTTAGGACATGAGCAACTGTAACTTGAGGATTATGATTGCCAGACAAGCACAAGAGAGTGACTTTAAACTGGGTGTTTTACTGAAAGCTTCTATTTCATCATTCCTGTTCAATTCTCCCCCTCTGATTAAATACCCAGTCCCTCAGGATTAACTGATTAGTGAAAATCCATGCAAGAAGGCATATCTATGCCTCAGATCATTGTTTAAATTTTGTATTGTGTTTAATAATAAACAAAAACACAGACAAAATCACTAAAACTTTAAAAACACTAGCATGACAGAGCACTTTCCAAGTTTTCTTTTCCATAAAAAAGATCATTACAAAGATTTCAGAGACACAAGTGAACCTGTTTTCCTAAAAGAAATAAAAGAATGGTCCAGAAAATTAGGGTAGATACACACACAAAGACTTATATCTCTTTAAAGGAAACATAAGGAAAATATGTTTTTTTGTTTTTCTGTAAAAATCTGTTTAATTTAACCTGTGGTAAAACCATTAAATAATTTAATTCTGAATACATTATCTTTCAATTGCTTCTGAATGCAATCATTTGCTTGATCTCAGTCTTTAGGAGTGAAGCTCAAGTCCAACTCCACCTGTGGAACCACAAGTGTCACAGTATGTGTACCTACAGCGTTACACTACCAATTTCATGCATCATACACTTCTGTTATTCTATATAACCACTGTATTCTTGTCTGTGTCTGACACTTGACAGTATTCACCAAACTAATTTGTGCTACTCATTCTATACTCCTATCTGAAACACCAGAAGTCTCTACTAAAAGTTACAGTGAGATTAGTAGGTAGAGTCATTTCCATTGAGGCATTTTGTGTTGTTCATGTATGATTAATTATATACAAAAGGAATTTGGAAATACAGGATTTTCCACTCTTCATTTGGAAATGGAATGCACACTCTTCATCACATACGTTGTCTGTTATACATTCTCAGGACAGGAATATTTAATTAAAATATGCACAGTACAGAGAAACCCTACTCTCAGGGACATAAGATCTGCCCATACTATTAGGGCTATACAAGGCAAAAGTACTTGCATAAAATTAAGGTAGCAGATGATGCTAGCTTATTTGCACTTGCACTCAAGATAATTGTAACTGTATATTCAAAAAAATTACATTTATACCTCTGCCATTGCATTAGATGTCTCTACTTGTATGAGTGATAAAATTATGTGATACATAAATAAACAATTCAACATGAAATGCTGGACGTCTTTGAGTTTAATGAAAAGAATACAAAACAAGGATGTAAAGTCACAACAGAAAGTACATTTTTAATTTTGCCTTTATTGCAAAATGACCTTCAGCATATTATCTACTGATGCATGGCTGTTATGATACACAGAACTAAAGGGAAATGAATAAACAACGTGTGCATTTCACATGTCACTAAGCAGCCCTCAGAGTCACTCTTTCTTCCACTTAACCTTTATGTCTTTGTTGATAGATGGTGTTCAGAGCCTCTTATAGGAAAACGAAGGAAAGGAAAAATGAAAGGAAAAAGAGGTAGTATGTGGCATGGAAAATGGAGCGAGTGAAGAAGGAACCTAGCATAACCAGTCCCTGAGAGAAAATCAATATATCGAATACTATCAATACACAGAATCAGTGCAATAAGGAATCGCTCAAGGCAAACACCTTTGTCGTCTGTCCTTTCCAGTAACTTCTCAGTCTGCACACGTACTGCACACTTGTACTACACACTTACCAACTGCAGACAGTTTTAAGGAAAGCACAAGTCACTTCTGTCAGATCACAGTCACTGTTTCTCCTGTTCCTCTCTGAAACAAAGCCATGGCTGAAAGAATGGGCAGCCGTGCCCATGCTGTCCTCACCTATTAAGAATACAACACAAAAACGAAAGAAGGGATACATCATACACTGCTGGTGACTATGGTAGTTGCAACTGAATTAGCTGTCCAGGACATAAGTCAAAGCAGACAGAGATGGAACATATATGAGTTCTAACTACCTACTGATGAAGTGATTTGCTCTGACTAGATCACTTAACAACAAGCATGACACATTATCTTGGCAAATATTTCATTAGATGCTGCAAGAGAAACCCAGACTGGCAAAAGAAAGTGAATACCTTTTACTGTTGAAATACTGTATACAGGCTGAAATAGAAGAAAATAACAAGCCTGTAGACACTGCAATTTTTCCTGCACCCTTGAAATTTCTTACCAAGGCATACTACACCTCTATGACCTTGTTGCCATTACTGAAACATGGTGGGATGAATTCCGTGACTTGAATGTGGCTATCAACAGCTACAGGCTGTTCAGAAGGGGCGGGTGAAGAAGAAGGGGTGGAGATGTTGCCCTCTACATCAAGAGATGGATAGA
>VZRW01008192.1:0-50800 GCA_013398125.1 Aegotheles bennettii | reverse complement strand
AGTTAAAATCCCCCATGAGGACACTCTATAAGCATATCTTAATTTTACACAGTAGGTGTATTCCCCAAATTAAGCTGTCACCTGAGACAGTCTATATCAGAATTGGTGTATTTGACCCATATTAAAAGAAGGAATTACTGGAAGAGGTCACCTCTATTCACACTGTATTTTTGATCACTTGCAATAGGAAGAATGTTTAATGATGCTAGGAAAATATGAGGTTAATCATGTTTAATTTGAACTAACTAAATCAATTCATTCATGGAAGCTATTTTGAAAAAGTTTGGAACAAAAGATTCTAATTATGAATAATGAAGTTTTTTCCTGTGTGCCATGGATTGCTTTTAAAATATATGGAAGAGATCATTCAATATAAATTTTTGGTGTAAGGCATTGAGCGTGTGGAAACCACACTCAGCAAAATTTTCAAACCTAAAATTCAGATCTTAATCTTTGATTTGTCTTTCTCTTTGATTTCTTTGGCATTCGTGAAGTGCATTAATGTCAGAAAATCTCAGTAAAACCACCAAAGCTTCCCCTCTGTGTGAAATTGTCTCTTTAGAATTCTGTAATAATAAGTCTACTGATGCTTCATCTTCACTCAGTAGTTTACTCGTAACCTCTCTAACATGGTTTCTATGAAGTAAAGCATTCAAGTCCGCTTAATACTTCATTATTTTTAAATTACCTTGCTGTATATTAGTTCTCCTGCTCAGATTTTTGTTACTGTCTGTAAAGATTTTTATGAGTCAAAATGTTTTTAAAAGTAATACGTATAAATACTGGAGGGGCCTAATTTGTCACTAGTAAAATCTGAGATTTGAATTCACCAGAAATGCAGAATTATTTAATAGCTGAGACCTTATGAAGTAACGATATTTCCTTTGATATCTGTTTTTGAAATAATAAAACATAAAGGATGTCTCACACTAGTTTATAGGTCTTTTTTACAACCACAATGATAGCCACTAGTATTATCCTTTAAGTGCTTTCAGCTATTTGCAGGGCTTTTATGAAGTTTTAAAAATAGTATCTTGTGGTTGTTCACAACTGAACACCAAACTGAATATGCGATGGTTATCTGTGTTACTAAAGATAAAACTACGAAGTTATTAGGCTACGTTTATCTAAACAGCCCAAGGAAGATGACATAGATTTAAAGTTACAGCCCAAGATCAAAGAACACAATAAATGATGCAGGAAACAACAATTTAAAAAGGAAAATTTCTGTGAAACAAGAACTCATTTGTTAACATGAAGGCTGGTTTTGAGGTGGGAAGAGACATAATTTGTCATAGGACTTTTTTATTTTTATTTTTATTTTTTCTGCAAAGGATGTTCTAAATTAGACTTGGATTTTTATAGCAGTAGGATTAAGTTTGTCCAAAACAAAAGAATACAAAGTGTCATAGCTTTTCACCTCAATTTCTTAGGCATTGTGGACCTGCTCCAACAGCCACTGATAACCAGAAGGAGATGTGCATCAAGCCTTTTGAATGGAGTCCCCTGGAAATTCAAGGCTGGTTACCCTTTGCTTTGCTAAAAGCTGGGGAGCTGCCCTGCTTTTCTGTGTCCCGGCTACTGGTTCCTCAGAAGGGAAGCATGCAAGCAAAATGGAGGACCATCTGAAAGTTTGCTAGTGCCAGAATGACTAGCATCTTTCTGTGAAAAAAAACAACAGTGTCCAGGCAGAAAGAAACCAGATCTATGGTAATACTACAGGATTGGTCTGTTCCTGGGCAAGCTGATTTATCATCCCTTCATTGAAAGAGAAATGAACACCTCTTAGACTGTGGGAGGGAAGTCTTTCCTTCAAAAATCCTTAAGATCTTGGAGAATCTGCATTGTCTTTTTCAGGTGGCCTGATGAAGAAGTTTTCTCTTCTTCAGCTTTTAGAAATGTGATGTATTTGCATCTATATCGATTTCCCATTTTTTGCCATATGTAAATGATATTCCAGGTGTGTATTGAGAGCTGAGTACACAAGGACATATACAAATGCCTATGTTTACTTCTCCTAGGCTAGTTATGAGCTTGACTGCTCTCCTCTCTCCTTCACCTCTTGTGCATCCAGTGATGAAGATCCAGTGCTAGTAGACAAACTAGAAAAATTGGTTATTCTCTTTTCCTGAGTTTAACAACTGTCTGAATTACTTTGGTTTGTTGGACATGCTGCTGAGGTTATTAATATTCTCACAGGAATTTCTTCTTGGTCTGTTTTCCAGCATCAGCCTTAGCTCAGGATTTAGTAATCTGTTGCTCAATCTGTTGCCACCTTTGACTTTCATTGGGCCTGGATCAGTTCCTTTTCTTATTCCCCAACAAAATATATATCTCCACTTCTCTACAGTTGGAACAGTTTGGGCACATTGACTGCTTTTCTTCATACATCTGAGAAATGCAAAGTAAATTTGTTAGTGCTTGTAATAAATGTATGACAAGCATTTCTACTGGCAAGAGATAGGATGTTTTTTCCTGGAACAGTTTTTCTCATATTTCAGGTCAAATGTACTGAGGTTCTTCAATGTCTTTGAATCTGACATTCTGATGGATATCAGTACCAGTTGGGAACTCTCTGTGTTAGTAATTATTTAACATCTCAACTGAGGTTTACAGTCTTTTATTATTAGAAGACAGTGAAATGTTTGCAGAAATAAGTAGGCAATTCTGTTGAAATTTAGATGGTTCATCAGACTAGGTGGATGAAGGCATGGCGGCTTGGTAGGAAGTGGCACAGACAGGTTTGCTGTACATAGTAATGCCCTTCAGTGTTTGACTGCATGATTCATCTTGATGGGAATCAATTTATGCATGTATTACCTGGAAGGGGCTTTCTGTTGAAGTTTGGTAGGCAACATTGATATATGTTTGAAGATCCATTGAGAGATTCATTAAGAACACAAGTATATATTTAAATCAAAACATACATAGGGTAATGGGCAAAGGAAAAGAAACAAAAAAAAAAAGTTTAACTTAAATGTGGTTACAAGGTAGGATTTTGTGTGTGAAGGATACTGAAGCTTTCAGTAGCTTGTTAGAGATGGCAGTGAACTCGATTTTTACAACAGTAATCTCCCAGTTTTTAATGTGGTTTACTGGAATTTCAACTGCTTAGGAGTTAACAGTGGGGAATTGCAACTGCTGTAAGCCTCTGCTCTATAATTGATTAAATCTGCCAGTTTGTGTCAGTATTAATCCAAATATTTCGGGGGTCTATTTTTTTTTTTTGCGGTTATGAGAAGAACTATATAAAATTAGGTAAAATAGAACTGCCATTCTGCTCAAATTTTTATTATTTTGTAGAATAACCTTCTTTCTTAGTCTAATGTAGATATTATTTGCAGTTCATTTCCCCAAAAAGTTTAATATATAGCCTGAATTTTTATTACAGGTACAAAACCTCATTTTGAAATAGAAGTATGCAACTCCACATCCCAAAAAACGTATCCCCTCCTCTGACTTCAACAGTCCATTTCATCCATTTTTCTTCAAAATTATTTTGCTTTACACATTCTGTAGGTAAGTTTTAATTCGTATTATTTAAAAGCTGTTTGTAATAACTCCAATTGTCTTAGCATGTGAGTATATTATATCACTTAAAGCAGAGAACGGTTTTGTCTTCCTCCAGACTACAGAAGTTAATAATGCATCCCCATTTTCTATTTTAAAATAATGGCTTAATAATGGTCGATGAAAGGCCTGATAAAGCAGATGGTCTTGGATGAGGTCTAAGTTTGTCAAATCTGAGATCTGTTTGACTGTGAAAAGGAGTTCAATGTCCAGTCATGAGGAATCCACTGAGAGGGGTTAGCAGGAGAAACAGAGGTCTTAGAAATGTAATATCAATAAGAACAGAAGTACTTGTATATAGCAAGTTTTTTTTAACTCAGTTCAAGAAGGACAGGGAACAGCTTGAAAGAGTCTAGCGCAGAGCCACAAAGATGATTAAGGGAGTTGAACCTCTCCCTTATGAGGAGAGGCTGAGGGAGCTGAGGCTCTTTAGCTTGGAGAAGAGGAGACTGAGGGGTGACCTCATTAATGTTTATAAATATGTAAAGGGTGAGTGTCAGGAGGATGGAGACAGGCTCTTTTCACTGATGTCCAGTGATAGGACAAAGGGGTGCAAGTTGGAGCATAGGAGGTTCTGGGTAAACCTATGAAAGAACTTTTTCACTATAAGAGTGACAGAGCACTGGAACCGGCTTCCCAGAGAGGTTGTGGAGTCTCCTTCTCTGGACACATTCAAAGCCCAACTGAATGCTCTCCTGTGTGACCTGTTCTAGGTTGTCCTGCTCTGGCAGAGGGGTTGGACTAGATGATCTTTCGAGGTCCCTTCCAACTCCTAACATTCTGTGGTTCTGTGATCCATACATGAATACAAAGAAAGAATAAAGGACTTAAAGCAGGATTTATGCCAGTTGGTAAGGGCTGCAAGAGGAATTGGGAGTATACTTGTGAGCATAAGTAAGCAAAACCCACACTCAAGTCAAGTTCTCAGTGAAAAATTGCCATACACATAAATAGGGACAGCTGTTGAATGCAGCAACTAAAGCAAAAGCAACTACAGATTAAGAGGATGGAACTATGTGCACAATATGGAATATGGATGAGAATAATTTAGGAGTAAAAGAGATGAAGAAAAAAGAGAAATATCCTTTCAATGAAATGTTTGTTTCCAGATAGAGAACAATCTCCTCTAGGTCTAGTTCAATGAAATTCTGAGCAATAAAAAAACCCCAACTCTTCAAGTCTGTCACTACGGAATATGTACTAAGGGTTCTCATGCAAGATTTACAGTCCCAGTCCTTGAAAGTTATGAGATGTAGGTAGCAATGGCTGGATTTGTCATCCAATTCTTACTATCAGAGATTTGAAATATATTACACCTAAACAAACAAATTTACAGTGTTTATACATTTAACTTTTACTGAATATGAGATATCAGATTTATATGTTTGTTTTATGCCAGACATGGTACAGCCACATTTACCAGGAAATGGAAACAAACTTTGTTGAAAGAGATTTTATAAGTAAACCAAGACTTTTTCCATGCAAATATTATTGCAGGACTAAGCCAACTGTAAGTACTGGGAGAAAATGAGTGGAGTGATTCAGGAGAATGGTAATGGCTGTAGCCCACAAAATAATTTCCTAAAGAAAATTAGTAACACCCTCCACTTACTGTATTTGGGAGTCATGCTTTTCTTAATGGAAATGCATAGGAACCCAGTTTTCCTAAAGACATTTTGTGCAAGGTATCTTTAAAATATCTGATATTACACCTTTTGCATATGAAGGAAAGAGATGAAGTCAACTGCATGTAAGCAAAAAGATACACTCTAAGCGCTATCCATCGTTATATCTATACAACTTATGAAGTTTTGCTATATTAAATGACTAACCAGCATATTTATTGCTGTTTTGATAATAAATAATTTGTCTCTTCCTTTCAAAAAGTGCTGTCTTTTTTTCCCCATCTACAGGAAATCTTGAAGAGGTAGTTAAAGCACCAACACCTATTAGAGAAAATGGAAAGAATACATCACTGGATATCTTGGAAACTTTTCAGCAGTGTGCTTGTTTCAGAATAAATGAAGACCTCTGAACTAATCCTCAGATGAAAAGAGGTTCGTATACGTCTTTAATTAGATCATGCTATTGGAACACAATATTGTGATAAAGAAGATTTAATAAAGCATTTTGTCCTTTTATTACTTTTGTTTCATGCAACATATCTCCTTATCCAAGCAAGATGTTTGACTTCAAAGGAAGTGCTATCCACCCTCCCTTTGCTCAATAAATAACTCCCAGAGGAGTAAAAACAATATATGTTTGTAGCTTTGCCGACGCTGCTGAGTGGTGAGAAAATCAATCATTGTCGTTCTTTTCTGTAGCTGTAGGTCTAAGATGAATCTCTTCCTTAAAGAAATTTCTGTATAATTTGGTGCGTGTCATTAACCCCTCACCTTCAGGAGAGAGCACCTTAATAACAAAATGAAATCAAGAGACTTCCCTTTCTGGAGAGCATTCATCTGAGTAGGGGCTGACCCTGTGAAGAGGGCTTGGTCAAAATTCATACTAATAAAGGGACTGAAAGATAGCTGCAGAATTGTGTTGGATGGATGGTGACATAATCAGAAATGACCACTAACTTATTTTTCTTCAGAATGAATAAGTTCATTAGGCTGTTGACATGACAAAATGGCCATTCTCTTCTATTTTCAAATAAACAAAACCAAAGTGTTTTCAGAAGGAATATTAGACTCCAAGACTGTCAATATTTAAGTAAATTTGTCAAGATATCTCAGTTTAAACTGTAAAGACTAAAAGAAGCCAGAGAAAACAGAGAAAAGGTTGGTGTCTGAAGAGGCATTTTGCTGCAAGGTGTGATCATCTGTTAAGAGCAACATACCTGGCAGGGATTTGTATTTTCACAGATTTTCAGAGAAGATTCCTTTCTTTTCCAGGTGATTTGTTTCCGTATTTCTTTCTTACTGACAAAAGTTGTTTCCTAATCTTTGCTGAGTCTTCTGCCACTGCTACAGAAGTGCGTTGCATCTTCTGTTACTGTCAAAATGAAGAGTGGTTTATTCTTTTATTCTTTATAGCTGACTTCTACATATTTGATTCGTATGTTCCTCTTCAGCACCCTTTTCTCTACACCAGACAAATGTTTTATTTTTCATTTTTTAAAAATTTTTTATGTTACCCTTCTTAAATGTCTAATGTGTTTTATTTGCTCATTAATTCAGTTGTACCTTTCTTGAAGTTGTGTGGCCGAGACTAGACAGAGTAGACAACTAGACCTCTCCTGCTTTGAGTGCAACTGAAGGTTTACCTCACTTACCTGGCAGCCTGTATGTCTGTTAATATCTCTTACTACCCTTTTGCTTTTTTTAAAGGTAATTTGACATTGATGGTTTATGTTCAGCCTGTGTTCCACAATAACCAGTAAATCCTTCCCTAAAAAATTATCCCAGGCTGGAATCTCTCTATCTTATTATGCAGCTGATTACTCCATAAAATGTAATAACTTTTTATATTTTCCCCCAACAACTTCTCTGTTTTATCAAGATAATTCTGAATTCCAGTCTTGTCCTTCCACCTACTTGGAGTTCTTGCTAGCTTGTTGTTGTCTTCTATGTATAAAATTTATATATGAAATTTATGTGTATTCTGTAGTTTATAATTTGGATCATTCATGAAGGCATTGACAAGAATCAGTCCCTGGACAGATCTCTTCAGTACTCTGCTTGATCCACCTTTCTGTTTGCAAAACCAACCATTGATAACTATTCTGTGGATACCATTATCCAGCCACTGGAAATCTGAAAGTCAGAGACATGTGAAAATGAACATCCAGCTACAGTGTGATTAATGAAATCTTCCAGATAAAGTGGTTTGAAAACATACCCCCTAAAAAGCTCAAACAGATGAAGATTTTTTTATGCTCGAATTTCATTACTCAGCACCTGCGCGTCCCCCAGACTTGTGTGGAACTTGGAAATGTATAGCTTTAAAGATCTGGCCAATCATTTGTATATAACATCATGGTCAAAAGGAAAAAAATGTGGAAGGAATAAAGCCATGGTTACCACTGAGGATTTTTCAATTTAAATTAGGTACAGGATGGCATCTGAGAGAGAAACATGATGTCAGACAAACAAGAGTGAAGAAAGGTTATGAGCTAGTTGTTCTGACATTGTGCTTTTCCATTCTTTCTCTTTAAGTTTACTTTTAAGTGATGCAGAATTTGGCAGAGTTCTGAGGGAGTGTGTGCTTTGGCCATGGATTTCAGGAGGAAACAGGATGGAAGAGTGAAATTACTGTTTACAATTGAACTAGAATTAGCTGAAGAAGGGGTAAATTCTGCTTTCA
Source organism: Aegotheles bennettii (assembly GCA_013398125.1). Taxonomy (NCBI): domain Eukaryota; kingdom Metazoa; phylum Chordata; class Aves; order Caprimulgiformes; family Aegothelidae; genus Aegotheles; species Aegotheles bennettii. The sequence goes on along the minus strand of VZRW01008192.1, from coordinate 42,922 downwards.
GTTGCACTACAGGAATTTCAGGCTTTGGATATATGTGCAAAAAACTTTTATTTCAAACTACTGTATCACTGCACGCTGCTTAAATTAAAACTCTCATTGAATTTTAATTTACCTGTAATGCTCAGAATCTATTGCAATAAAATAAACCTTTTAAAAGGCATTCTTATGTGTTATTTTTCCTCGTTTATTCAGCTTGGTTTAACATTGTTTGCTTTTCACTTTGTATTTTAACAGGCTTGCTCTTCAGTTTTAGAATAATTTGTGATCACCCCCAAATGGAAGTTCATTTTATTTTAGTGTTTCTTTCACAACTAATTTGGACTTACATCTGGCTTTAAAAAAATATTTACGTAGAAATAACATGAAATTGCATGGTGTAAATGTGATGCCATTCAACTATGTAAATAGCAGCAAAGATGTTTAATTGAATATAAAACACTAGTAAAATGTAAACATTCCTTGGTTTTGTTCCAGTTGTTTTATCCTTGAACTTTGATGATACAAATAAAGATAACTAATTGATAATGGAATTTACAGTTTGAAATGTGTTCTCACAACTTTACTTTACACGTTGAAATCTTTTCTGCAAATGCTTGTTCCCCTGGTGCCACTGACTGTGCCGCTAAAATGCTTTCACTCTCTTCAAGATATTCAGTCCTCGACTTATAACTACAGTCATTGCAGTGCAAAGTCATGCACTACTGTACATAAAAACCAACAGACCCTCCCCACCCTGTACTTTTCAAGGCTAAGTGATGAAATAAAAAAAGCTGCAAGATGCAGATGGATCTGGGACCATTTTTTTAATAATTTAAGGAAGGATAAAACCCCAGCATTATGGCTGAATGAGAAGTTGGCCAAGCACAGGCATTAATGTCTGGGCTTCTGACAGGGGTGAAGTGTGTGTCACCTTCTGCTGGGGTCACTTTAGGCACCAAAGCCTAATGTCTTGAAGGCAGAGGGGCCTGTACTTTGAGAGATGATTACTACCACCCTAAGCACTGTGATCCAGAGTGCTATCTCTGTTTTTAATTGAAGTTTTCACCCATTAGTTTTACGTTGTTGAAAAGCATACCCACCTCTTTGACCTGGGAGAGCCTTTTGTTGCACAGGGCTGGCAGCCTGACTTCTTGTTCTGTCTGTCTGCACTTGTGTCTCACTGCTGCTGTGATTCATGGCATGATTTCCACAGCTTCAAAGGAAAGTTTAGAGACATCTGAAGGCAGTGAAGCAAGACTCTGTCAGATCAAGCATCTCCATCATGAGCAGGGAAAAAAGAAACCGGGAAGAAGGAGACTGAAGGCAAAGTCCATTCTTGTTCCTCTTACCCCTCCTGTTCTCAGGTGGGTGCTGTCACCACCTTTCCCAGCCAGCTCTATCAACTACCTTGGCAGGCATGTCAGGCCAATCTGTTTGCTTTTGATATGTACTAAACACTAGGAAGGATCAGAGCACAGAGCTCAGCTACAGCTGGAGAGCTCATAGGGCAGGACAGGGTATCCATCCCTGCCAAGGCTTTGGAGTCTCCAGCTAAGCCAGCACCCGGTGAGGCTCATTATCACAAGGGCAGAGCCTGTAGTAGTTTAGGAGGCATTTAATACTTTCCTATTTATGCTCCAATTTTGTGCTTAAAACACACACATTCCTACCTTACAATCAACTAATTTTTGGTAATAAACAGTATTTGCTGAAAAAAAAATAAATCTCAGAAATATTACTTCACTTCTAAGCCTTTCTTTTCCCTTGAATTCACTCTCCTGTTATCTTCAGCTTCATGTTCTGTTTGAGACATACTCATTAGGCTTTCAGATGCCACCATTCACAGTGCAGGAAGGGAGATACCACAATGTGTACTGTCCTTCACCCTGTTGATTTAGAGCAAGGGAAAAAACACTGGGTAGGGCAGTGCAGCACCATAATTATTAGCCAGGTTTAACAATTATTGCAATGTTTTTTTCCATGATTATCGGCTTTGATGTTTGCATGAATGAATATGGAGCCTGTTAATTCTCCTTCAATTAACTCTGGATGGAAGCTGTGGCTATAGAGATACACAGACCCAGTACACAGTCTCCACACTGACATATCATTTTCCAGTGGAAAACAACAGAACAAAGAACAAGAATATTTGCTGGAAGACAGGGATTTTAAAGTCAGAATTACTGAATATTCACAAAATTTTAGATCTGAATATGAAAATTATGTCAGGATAAACTAATTGTGAAATCTGAATCACCTTGTCAGGACAAATTATTACTACTTAACAAATAAAGCATAGTAGTACTACTAAGAGAAGCCTTTATTGCAGAATAAAATATGGAACATTCATGCTTTACAAGAATAGCGTAAGACAAGACTTAAGATTTGGGTGGGAATGAGGAGATGGAGCAAAGACAAATAACTGTCTTTAGAAAATAAATAGAATTAATTAGAGAACAAAAAGAAGCTATTATTATAAAATTTTATAGCTTGGTCATGATAATATGGTTGGTGCTTAACCACACTGGCTTTCAGTTCTGTCTTTTAAATGCTACATATGGAAAACCTGCTAAGTAATGGGTGAAGAAAATGAGTTATGAATTTTAAGAAAAAGAAAAATTAATCAAGTAATTTTGATCAATCAATATTGTTTAAATCAATCTCGTCTTGCCTTATGCATAGTTATACAGAGAAAATAAAATGTAACTGTGTCAAATTGTTTTACCCTTTACTTACTCGTATCTAGTTAACATTTACCAGCTATGATATTTTTTCAAAGTAAAAGTTATACAAACACTTAAAAAATGGTTAAAGCTCTAAAAATGCTTACAGATGCCTTGATTCAGAATGACTATACCCAGTCATTTCTACCCTTACTTTTCCACAAGACGTTACTTCTATATTTTTTTCCTCCCTAACATTTTATATAGCTAGACACCAAGAAAAAAATGTGTTCAGGGAAATTAAATGTTGTATATATCATTAAGATTATTGACTTTAGCCCAGAGAAGCAAGACCATTCAAAATTAAAACTACAAGTTGATGTTTAATCAATGCAATTGTGTCTTAGTGGAACAGGAACTATAAACAGGAGTGATTTTCCAAGCTGTGCTAATTTTGCAGGGAAAGGAATTCAAACAGGGTAAATTAAGGACAAAGTTGCATATTTTTTCTTTATTTCTTTCAGCTTTTCTAGTGTTTGTCAATCTCTTCACTATTTGAATAGTAATTGAGTTTATAGGTGATTTTAAACCATGTGTTTGAAAAACTATGTCTGAGGTGATGTTATTAGCTTGGATAAATGCAGATAATTTTGCATGTCAAAGACAATTAACACATATCCTGTGGTCTTGATTACCAGGTTCAAGGAAATTCTGCCCAAAAGAAATTCTTACCAAAGCCTCATGGAAAGTTAAAGGCCCCTGCCCTACAATTAAAAGGGGAAGGTAATGGACCCCCCACTTTTTTTGGTGATTGACTATAAACCTTAGCTCAAGGAACTGTTCTCAGAGGACAGGGTTAAAGCAGCCAAGAATAAAAAGAGACTGTTTTAGTAGTGAATGTGTCTACATTCCTTAGTTGCTTTTCTTAAAAAAAATAAAAATCTAAAAAATACAAGTAGGTAATGCCACACTAAGTCTTACATAGAAAGAACAAGCGAGAGGGACACTAAATGTATGTCACACATGTTTGCACTTGGACTATGTGAAAAGTCTTTTCTTTCTGTGTGTTTCACATATAGGCAAGTCACTTTATATACCTGTTCCAGAATAAGCAGTCCATTTCTCATAAGCCCTTGAAAAAATTAAATCATTAACTGACTTCAAATGAAAACAATTTAGAATACCTCTTCTGTGGCTAATATTTTTTTTAGCCCATTGGCAATAATTAATCCTTAAGTGTGCAGAGAAGAAATCTTAACAACTGAATCTTAACCTTTTAAGTCAAGAGTTGAGATGGGCTGCTAACAGGCTTTTTTTTCTGTTGTCAAGAAACTGTGCTTTAAGACATGGCAGGACGCTGTTAAATGTGGGAGTTCAGCTCCACCTCAGTACAGGGTTATGCTCTGCATATTTTGCCTGATGTTAGAAATTTAACCTAAAAAAAGCCATACAGATGACCCTGGCCAGCTTAGAGACCTGATTATCAGACAGGGTAACCATGACAGTTTTCAGTGTGAATTACTGTGTATGGAGTGGAAGGAGATGAGGTCAGGAGGTTTGGAGAAAGCTTTAGATAGTCACAAGGGAAGATGGAGGGATTGGACATGAATTTTGGGTTAGGATTTGTCACACCAAGCTGAGTGGTGCAGTTGACACACCTGAAGGGTGGGATGCCATCCAGAGGGACCTAGACAAGCTCAAGATGTGGGCCCAGGGGAACCTCATGAGGTTCAACAAGGAGAAGTGCAAGGTCCTGCACTTAGGTCAGGACAACCCTTGGTATCAATACTGGCTGGAGGCTCAAGGAATTGTAAGCAGTCCTGCTGAGAAGGACTTGGGGGTACTGGTAGAGGAAAGGCTGGTCATGAGATGGCAATGTGCCCTCACAGCCCAGAAGGGCAACCGTATCCTGGGCTGCATCAAACAAACTGTGACCCGCAGATTGAGGGAGGTGATTCTGCCCCTCTATTCTGCTCTGGTAAGACCCCTCCTGCAGTACTGCATCCAGCTCTGGAGCCCTCAGCACAGGAAGGACATGGACTTGTTGGAATGAGTCCAGAGAAGGGCCACAAAAATGATCAGACGCCTGGAACACTTGTCCTGTGAGGAAAGGCTGAGAGAGTTGGGGTTGTTCTACCTGGAGAAGAGAAGGCTCTGAGGAGACCTCATTGCTGATTTTTGTTATATAAAGGGGCCTATAAGAAAGATGGGGACAGGCTTTTTATCAGAGCCTGTTGTGATAGAACAAGGGGTAACAATTTTGAACTGAAGGAGGGTAGATTTAGGTTAGACATAAGGAAGAAGTTTTTCACCATGAGGGTGGTGAAACACTGGAACAGGTTGCTCAGAGAGGTGGTGGATTCCCCGTCCCTGAAGATGTTCAAGACTAGGTTAGATGAGGCCCTGAGGAACTTGGTCTAGTGGAGTTTGCCTCTGCCCATGGCAGGGGAGTTGGACTAGATGACCTTTAAGGTCCCTTCCAACTCAAGCTACTCTGTGATTCTGTTCATCTATCTGGGTGTCACCTGGCACCCACATTAATCCTGTTCCCGTGCATCAGTCCTGCCTATGATCAGATCCTATTGCCTCTCCAACAGCCATCTAGCATCCTGGTCGACTTTGTTCTTTTTGGGTGCATGCAGGCTCATCTTTGCTCCCTCTGGGATATCTCCAGGTCTTTGCCAAACTGGGGATAGACCTTGTCACTACTGCAAGCATGTGGTGGGTCAAGGGAGAGCAGCACAGTCCCAGCAGCATTACCAAGCTCGAAAGTCCAGGGCTGGACAGGGATATTGGAAAGGGAGAGAGCAGAGTTGCTGGGAAATATTGGTCTCATTTCAGTGCCTCTTACCCTCCTGTACATATGCTGATGTCTTCTTGACTGGGGAAAGGCTAATGCTTGGTTCTTGAGTAGCACTCACTGCTTGCTCTGTCCAGAAGGCAGAGGGCAAACAGCCATTGTTAGCTTAAGATTAGGGGCATTCAAGTGGGGAACCTACATCTGAGGAGAAACTATGTGGTCCACAGTGGAGTTAGTGCTGGCTGAATTTAGGAGCCTCTAGAGTTAGGCTGTGCTCAAGAGTAGGATTTCTGAATCTCTGATTCAGATGTGAGGCAGTTAAAATCCTCCCAATTCCTGTCCTGAGCACCAAAGACAATGTTGATCTGGATACACTCTGAATCTCATTGTAGATTTCTCTTTTTGCAGCAAGAAAGAAAAGAGGAGGAAGCAAGCAGTAGAATTACTTGGCTAGGAGGAAGAAGAGTGAAGGAAGCTCTGAGAAGCTCAAAGGCTTAAGAAGAAGAGTTTGGTCCCCTGTGTTGAAGATAACAGGGGCGTCAGTAAAAAAGAAGTGGGATCTGATGAAGGAGAGGTTGTTAGTCACTTCAATGAGGTCAGTAGAGAGGACAGAAGCTAGATCAACATACTGTCAATGTTAATGCCTAGTGCAGGTTTAATGGCCCTCCAGGAATACTTTTCTTCTCTGCAGATTTTTTCTTTGGACACAGCCCAAAGGTGAGCTCAACTCCTTATACCATAAAAGGATAAACCCTTCACTGAATGATTAGTTTTACATGCACCCCTTAAAAAAAAAAAAAGAAACAAAAAAAGAAAAAAAGAGAAATCAGGAGAGGAAAGTAAAAAGAAGGAATAGCCTGTGGTTTCAGGGGAATGAATTATATGCATAATGTCATTGGCAGTAAAGCACCAGCCTTTCTATTATAATTAAAATAAATAAGGAAATAAAAAAAAAAGGCAATGTCAACCTTCCCTGATTAATAGTAGACATTAGGTGTTTTCCGTTTCTGGTTAGTTTTTTTCTAAGCTGATTGAATGTGTTATGCTTATGCACCCAATTTATTGGTGTGAATCTCCCTGTTGAAAAATTCATGACTTGTATGAGTGCAATAGGTGTTTGTACTTCTGAGTTTGGCCCTACAGCACTCTATGCACACAGCTGCCCAAGGCTCATTTTACAAATCTAACTTGCTAGCTGGCAGCCAGATTCTGTGGTTTTCCTGCAGTGTCAATGGCACTTCCTAGTAAAAACTGTCAGGAGGAAAAACACCAGTGCTATCAGCTAGCTATACCATTCCCTACAAAACAATGGCAACAAATGTCATGAGTAGAGGAGTGGGAATATATTTATGGTTTATTTCGGATAGACCCACTTGTTTCTTCAAACAAATGTGTATTGCTGTGAAATCTCTGTGTAGAAATGTTACAAGATTGAACTGAAAGCACGTCAAATAGGAAATCTGCTGGGCCATGTAAATTCTGTTTCATATACACTCTTTTTAAGAGCTTTGCTCACACATACTTCATCATCAGGATTTGTGCTAAGGATGTATACTCCTTAAAGACTAGTTGCTTGTGAAGGAATAAAGTCTCTCTTAAAATCTATTAGTTTTGTTTGTGCTGAAAACATATAGTTGCTGTTCAGGTACAATGCTCCATTTATATACCTTTCAGCAAATGTGCTGTCACATAGTTAGCATAATGATGAAGGGCACTTTGAGAAGCTTACCACCTTTGCTTGTAGAGAGAGGGTACCTTGATCTGTAAAAAAACCCAAGTGGTACACTTAATAAATTATCATTTTGCTAGATTTGTTTGCAGATGTTTTATTTATAATTCATTGTTATTAGAATGTTTCTACAGTGGATGCTTGAGTTAGCTCTCTCTTAACTCTATTTTGAAGTATTCAGTGGTGAAATAACAGAGCATAGCTCAATGAGCCATTTGGTTCCCATGAGATGAATATATTTGCACAGAAAGTACAATTTTACAGGACCAAGACCTTAAAGTAAAAGATGCAATCAATATCACATAATCTCAGGTATTTTGAAAAACATTTTTTTCCATCAGAACTGAACAAGAAATGAAGTTCTTGTTCTGAACCTTGCTGTAACTCATAATGGTTGGTTCAACCCAAAATGTTCCCCATTTCCCATATTTAAGGTGAACACTGGCGTATTCATTTCCAAGTAAATATAAATATTCTGGCAATAAACAGACTAGAAACTTTGAAGCAGTGATTTGGGTGGTCACATTTAGCCATAGAAAAAGATTAAGTGTAAAAGAAAAAGAAAGTATGTCTTTCAAAGAAACTTGAAAGATGTGATGCAATAAAGAACTGATGACCTTGAAATGGTTCACCTTTGTGAGACAAAGAGACTAGATCAATTACTAATCAAATACTAAATGTCTTTCGTACCCATTGGAAAATGCCCTTCCCTTGAATACCCAAAGTAGCTACAGAAGCTTCTGGGATTCAGGCATGGTCAAAACATGGTCAAAACTTAAAGGCTGATTTTCTTCCAATTTTTTTATTCTGTGTCAAGCTTTCAAATAGAAAGCAACATGCTACACAGGTGATGACAACTAAACAACATATTTTTCACAGAAATAGATGGTTGGTTGTCTCCATGTGTCTAAATATCACTCAGAGCAAAGACAGGTTAAGTAACGGTAGCACTGGCAATGACTGTGGATGTCTTGTGCATATCTCAAATCAACAATGACAGAGGCAGTATAAAAGAAATTTATGTACCACAGTTCTCTTGGGAACAACATTTCAAGCCATAATTTCATCTAAGCTGTTTATCAGCTGCTTTTATTTAATGTATGAAGTGTCAAAAATTTTCTTTGACATTAGGCTTGTTATTGTCTTTTGATTTATGTATTAAAGCAAAGCATAGTAAATATAAAGATTGCTTAGTGGTTTTGTGTTTGGAAAAAATATTGGAAATATTTGCTCATTTGCTACAGTGGTAAAATCATTCATACAGTAGTTAAAAATTAAGAAATTAGAGTCATGAACTTTTAAAACATTAATAGCTTAGAACACAAACTGTAAAAATTTTATTTTTCAAGGCTCATCTTGCAAATACAAATGTTTATTCTGTGAGGAGGTCCATGACCACATATGTGCAAACAAATAGCTGGACATGGTTTTCAGAACTGGGAATTCAAAACACTTCTTGGTAGGTGTGTATGAAGACATAAATCCACATCCAGAAATACCTGGGTGGACCTTTCTGTGTTTCTGACATTTAACTCAGTTGGTGGCTATCTGCATTCTCTTATCTCTAAGGTTTTGGTTTTAATAACCACTGAAGTATTCCTGAAATCTTAAACATACTTACAGTTTGAAAAAGTCTTGGGATGAGATTTCTTGAAACCACATAACAATTTGTCAGTGAGTGCCTGAGCTGCACTCAACTCCCAGCCCAGGGAAGTGGGGATGGCAGAGCCATCGAAGAGGTGCCCGGTCTTCTGTCTGGGAATTGACCCGGGTAAAGCAGACTATGTCAACAGAAGATTATTGCATAAAAAGTGCAAATGCCAGCCTTGCATAGCAAAGTGTGGTGGGACACGGTAGACACATGACAGCTGAAGAGGCAGAGCACCTAATCAGTACAAAACCCTTCAGAGTGAGTCTACTTCCCCTAAACAGACATGTCAAAGCATGTAATCCCAACTACAAGCCAAACTCCCATGTAAGAGATTCCCCTTATAACTGCATTTTTCTAGGCATGTACTGTGATTGCCTTTGAAGGCTGGTACATAAAGAAGCATATAAACAGCTTTAGAATTTGGCAATTCAGTATCTGAAATATCAACCATGGATCTGGAGGGGGAAACATGCTCATTGCCCCTTCCCTTCACAGTACTTAGTGGGTACTGAGGCACTTTTCCTAGATCAGATGCGTTCCTGTGGAGGATGGGAGAGACTCATCCTGAGGATATGAAGGGAACAACCTGCTACAGGTCTCCATAAACAGAAACAAAATAGCCTAGAACACTTCATCTTGGGGTGATGGGGAAAGCGTGTGGAAGGAGTTACACAGTTGTCAAGACCATCATCCTGTGTTATGGGCATTTTGGTCAGCGATTCACCAGCAGGTTTCCCGGCACTGGCTGGAGAGCTGCTGCACGTAGAAAGACTCAGTGTATGAGAACAGGCTTGTATAATACAGAAATGTTGGATTGAAATGAGGGGTTTGGGGGGAACATGAGCATTCGGGAGTATTTGATAAAGTATATTCAACTCATCTTTATTTGAATATTTAAGCACCTGTTTTCTACTTTTTTTGGCCAAAAGTTTTTTACCTTGGCATGCTTTTCCTACAGATGTATAACCCACATGTACAAGAAAAGTAGCATGAAGAACAGCTAAAAGCTGGACTTAGTTTTAGTACCATCTGTAATTGTTATGAGTAAAGTTCATAAAACACCAGCAGGACTGATATTAACACTTATGCAAACTGGGATGTAAGTGAAAAATTACGGTCAGTTGTCTGATATTAGTGCAACAACACAGAAATTACCTGGTTTTTATTTTCACTTTCCTGTCGCTTGCAAATAACAAGTGGAAGAAAACTGTCTTTAGTAGGCTACTTTGCTTGTCTTGTTTTTTGAACATCCTCCATGTAAAAAGAAGGCCAGTATTGATCCTGTCAGTGTATATAATATGCACTTAACATTTATGTAAATGATCCCCTTAACTTCATAGGTTTAAAATAGACAGTTGTTTTGTCACTTTGTATTGTATGTTTACTGGTCTTCAGCCTATGTGGAATTACATTGATTAGTTGTTTGTTGGCTCTGTGAGTAGATCTCTGAGAGGACTCAGAGATGTAAGAACTGCTAGTCAGTAAGATTAGCAGCTACAATTGACTGAGAACACAAGTATGCTTTAATTACATCTTATGCTTACCTTGCATGTCTCTCAGCTTATCTTGGTTCTTTTTATTTGTGAATGGAGGCTCTCTGGGAACTGGGAGGTATTCACTCGCACCCTGTGAATGAAACTGGTCTGAAAACTCATAAAGTCTGATGGGTTGGTGCAGCTCCTAAAGCCATCTACCCTGTAAAAGCACATTTTAATGAATTTGCTGGGTCCAGCAGGTTGTGTTCATTTAGAAGAGGAGAAATCCACTAAACCATTGTAACACCAACAGTTCGGTTTCATTTACTTAATAGGAAATGAGAATTTTTACAAATAGGTGTTGAACTTTTTTTTTTTTAAAATGCATAAAATCTACCTTTCCACATGGCTTTTAGGGTCTTTCTAAATGGTACAGTTGTTTTTCAGAAGTAGAGACTAAGTGCAAGAGGCATTCTTTTTTGTTTATTTGCGATCCAAAAAGGCTTAAAGTGTAAATGATAGAGGTTGTGGCTGTGTTTGGGAATTTTTTTCCCTTTCCTACAGATTCCACAGTTCTATACTGCACTTGAAAGAAGACTTCTCTTGAGGCATCTGTTAACATTATTCTCTTAACCTGAGCCTGTCAGAAAAAAAAACAAGCCCCAAAACCTTTTGAAGACAAAGAAGTGACTTGCCAACTGAAGAGATAGGTTTCTTTTGCCTCCATGAAGAAAAAGATGTTTCATACTAAACTTTATACAAAATGTTAACATATATAAACAGACATTAGTGTCCTTAACACAACGCTCTAATTGGATGCCTGCATTAAAGGAATGTAAGTCTCTAGAAAACGTATATTTAGCCCTAAATTTTCATTTAGCTTTTCAGGAGAATTTAATCTAGCAGACATGATATTGTGGTTAAGTTTGGTCTCTTAACAGCTGTACAGTATGTTCACATTTGACAATACTGGAGATAACTCCTCATCTTTGCCAGAAATGAAGCAGAATCAGGCCTCCACATTTTAAAAATCAATTTTTTAAAACTGAACCACCTACACAAGACTAGACTAAACTGAATCAATACTTCTGGGCCTTAGAAGTCTGGTAAAACTGGACTTGTACGGTGTTACTGATGAGTGCACGCACACATATAATTGTATTTGATTCATGTTATGAATGACAGAGTGAGAAAAAACACTCCTTACTTTTCAGTTTTTAATGAGCTCTTATGTAATGTAGGTTTTTTTCTTTCTGCTGTTAAAGATCTGAATATCATCTTGGGCAAGCATGCTGCTTTAGGTGGGAGCCTGCAGTACAAATGGGAAAAGCATGGCATCAGGCTTTCACCAGCAAATTAAAAGCACAGCATTAAGTACCTAAGACATAAGTCGGTATTGTCTTTAATAGAAAAGTACATCACATGGGATATACTATCAGTGTATTTGGAAAAAAGTATTCCTTTAAGTTAAAAAATACATAAATCATTTTTAAAACCACAGCTATGGAATATAAATTGAAGTACAGAGCAGAACAGAGAAGAAAATGCTTTGGGGAAATTAGTCAGAACACTGTTAAACACAAGTATTAAATGATAAACAACTTACAAGTAAAAATTTTATAACTGAGAAATTTTCCTTTGCAAAATGCTGATCTGGTGATTCGACAAGTTTAAGAGGAAAATATAGGTTTTGCTGACCTTTTGTAAAAAAGTAGGAAAATTTTTTATTTTGTAAATCCACTGACCTTTACAAGTTATTTTATTTTATGAAAAGTCCTAGATTCTCTTTTCTTGGGTCCTTCTTCAGGTTTCCAAATTCATGCAAATGCACAGGCTAGAAATTCACTCTGTAACTAAATTCAGAATTAATGAAACAGATTCATTAGTTCCTTAATTTTGCTGTCGAGTTTTTATCCTTTCATCAACTACTTTTATTTGGATAGTGCCTTAAAGCTGTGTCTTCTCCATCTTGTCACTATCAAACCAGGAAAAGGACCAGAACTGCTGCAACTCAGTGTGTGATCTTAATGTGTCTGCAAACAACAAGAAGAGAAACACTGTTTTCTACAGAGTGCTATTTGGTGTTGAAATGATTTAGGTCTGGAAAATCAATCTGTTCATCCTTCTGGACAATTTCTGAAACAAATATTTAGCAAGATTTATAGTGTTGTACATATTCAGGCCAAAGGATTGCACTGGAAGGCAGATTTTTTTTAATACCATATAGTTGTCTACTCAATAAGATGTTTTATTGTTTTGTTTTTTTCTTTTTTCTGAGTAATAAATACATTTCTGCAACATATTTTAGGACCATATAAATATAACGAATCATTCAACTTTTCATTTCTTCTGTAACTAGATGATTTTATATTATCCTGTTTATAGAATATATATGAAAACACTGGAGGCCTTTAGATGAAAGCAAACAAACAAAAACCTAAATGAAACACCTCCCCCTACATGCACTTTAATTACTGAAATTTCATTTTCAACTTAGTAATTTGAACCCATTAAAGTGTAGACTTTTCAGAAATGCCTAAGTAACACAAGTTCAGATGAAACCTTAGTGCATATATAGAATGTGAAAACAGAGATTAGGAATGAAAATAATTGAGCCTGTTTTTAACATGTTAAGGCTATTTGCTTGTTGTCACTCATACTCTTAGTTTACTCCAGTCTCATAATCTAGAAATATTGTTGCTCACCGGTATCCCCTGGCACACATCGTTTGCAAATGCAGAACAAAACCATCATCTGAAAGCCTTAACCCTTGTGGATGAAATGAGAGAAAACAGATAAATGCAGATGTGTGTAGCCAGGAAAGCCCACGCAAACAGTGCTGGATCAGTGCACTTGTATCCGGAGAGGTGTGAAGTTTTCATTTGCCATTGTGGAGACTGAAAATATTGTAGCTGGAGACTCTCATAAGGAAATCCTGCCAGGTGTGAGGAGCAGAACATGGAAGTCTTCAAGGTTTTAGTTTTAAAATGCAAGAGGTTAATGAAACTCAGAGGAACCTCAGTGGCCTGGGCAAGCAGGAGACATAACGGCCAGTGAGGCATAATTTTGCACAAATGAGTTAAAAAAAGTTCCCAACCACTGTATAGTACACTGCTGAGGGCAAATGGAGTTTTGATCCTTTTTTGTTTGGCTTATGCTAGTAATTTGCAGTCTCCTCAGATAAGTATTTGATCTGTTAGGAGGTGGAGAGCAGTAAGCAGGTGAGCTTGGCTGAGCCTAAGTGCACCTAGGCACTGCAGGGACGTGTACAGCTCTAAGCACAGACCCCTAACCCACTGATGACACCATTTACAGCAACAGAAACTACAGCAAGTCTGTCTGTAAAGCAAGGTGACATTATTTTCAAAACACAAACCCAGGACACTTATGCAGCAGCATTTTTTAGGGCTGTGAAATACTCAGATGCTCTGCCTTCAGCTTCCTCTGATCAGCTCTGTGGGGACTGGGTCTGTCCCACATATGGAAGCTGGTTTCAAAAGCCCTCAAAGATCTCCCCATCCCTGTTGTGGTCATCCCTAATTCTCCCTGCAAGGAGAAGTGGCAGCATGGCACTGACAAGACTCCACTGCCCCTGACCGTGATACTAAAACCTCGTTGTCTTACGAGGGAAGGTGCACCTCAAGCACACTCTCAGATTAGGCCGAAACATGGGCTCATAATGTCTAGTGGGAATCTGACGGGGGGGACAGCAAATACTTCCTATTGGGGAGGTGTTGTGAGAAAATATTTTATTGCTGTGAGTAACTTCTCTATTAATTTATAGGAAGCTTTTCATGCAGATATAAATTGGAACATACTCAGAATTTCAAAGATAAAATATGTGGCATTGTAATGAATAGAAGAGAGAGTCCTGGCACAATTAAGATGTAGCTGCATCCAGACACCAAATGACTTCTCCACTCTCTGTATTTTGATAACAGCAGTGAAGCCAGCCAGGGGCCAAGACACAAGTCTTTTGACAGCATGCAGAAGAAACACAAAAATATCTGCTATAGCAAGCTAAAAAAATTAGTTTTGAAGCCAGAGAAAATAACTACTGCATCTGATCAACTCTTTAAAGTGGTTAGAACAAGATGCACAAATCCATGCTTATTCTTTCTGCCCTAAACCTAGAGCTTTAGTTTTAAAAATTAAGATTAAACTAAAAAAACCTGAAAACAACCAACTAAATTTTCTTTCAAAAAACAGTGGGCTTTGTACATAAAATTCCAAAAATTTTGTTAACCTTAGAAGAGACCAAATGATTATTAGTCTTGTTATAGCTTAGAATCACTCCTCAAATTATGGGGTGAATAAAAAGTAATCTCTTCCTTAGTTATGAATTTGCCACTTTTTGTTTTCATTGAATCTTCTTTTGTTATGTTTTATGAGACAAGTCTAGAAGGTCGTTCTAGTTAGTCTTATTGATGTTTTTATCAGCATCTTTCTGTGATCATTTAATGACATAAAGAATCTTGCTGGTTCCTGTTCATATAAGAGGTTTCCTGCAAATAACAATACTTAGAATTGTTAATGAACTTATTCTAATTCTTCAATACTCTTTAAAATTAGGGGGAACACTGTTGCATGTGTTATTACAGTTGCTGAAAAACATAATGGTTATCTTAGAAAAGTCCATGTTCTCTTCTAACCCATTATGTATCCATCCAAAGAGTGTACTTCTCTTTCGACCACATTGGCTCAGCTGAAACAATTTCTATGCAATACCATCCTTTCCTGTTTTAACTATGTTGAGATAATAATTCCAAAAAGTGGAAGAATCAGCTGAATTTTTCACATTGTAGTCAATAGAAAACTTTTCTTATGTACTGTGTCCTCATCTTTTGGCAATTAATTGAAGAATTGACTATATGTAGTGAGAAAATCCTCTTCTTTGTCTTTAAGTGAGGCAATCCTTTTATTCATGTCTCAAGAGGAAAGTTTTGGAAACTTTCCTTGGTCCATCTCTGTTTTAAAGCAATCAACAGCTATCTCCCTGCAGCTGGTCATATCCCAAACAATACATCTTCTTGGTGGTTTTTCTTGCTTGTTATGACCAACCACAACTTTTTCTGTAATTATTTAATCAAGTGTACAACTGAAGCTGAATAAATTGAGTCTTGATTTTTGATAATGGTGTTTATTCTTCTCCAACATGCATCTAAGACATAAATTTGTCTTCCTTTGTCACCAAGAGAAACTGGAGATTCACTGGAGCCATTTGTTTAACACTTCTAATACATCCTTGTCAGCTGCATTTATTTCTCTTAATAGACAACCACGAATTGTTCTGGGGAAATCCTACACCAGTTGAACCTTTCTATATTTTGAAATAGTATGCTCATCCAACATTTTTGTAACTTAGATGTCCTTAGGTGATGCATTGAGATGGAACAATCTATTGTTAATTTTTATACTAATTGTATTATTAAATTTCCTTTGTTTACCTATTGATTTTGAAAGCAAATTTTTGCCTTTTCATGGTGAATTGGTATTTTTCTGTTGTGCTGATCTCTGTTCTGCCTCTGCTTCTCTTTGTGCAAGTTTCTCTGAACTAATGCTTTTGACTGGAGGCATGAAGTCAAGTCTACAGGTATTCCTTTGCCATTTTGTTTCTATGACTAATAATTTGTCAGTTATTTTCTGCTTTCAACATTGCTCATTTTCAGTTATACACATGTGAGTAGGCCGGATCCTGATGATCGGATAGCTTAACACTGAGTAATGTCATTCACTACAGTGGAAATGTAAATTGTCATCTTTGATAACACTGATATGGCCATATGGATGCAGAACTGTTCGCATAAACTCAAGTTACACCAATAGAGATTCAAATGCATTCTGGAGATGAGAAGACACATGTAAATTTAGGGTCTTTTCCAACAGAGTGCATAAGTAGGTGTTTAAGCCAATGGGATTTAAGTGTGTGCTTCTAGGGGTATCAAAACCTCAGTAGTGTTTTGTTAGGGTTAATAGCAAATTGTCAAAGATGCTGAACCTCCATTAAATTGGCTGGAGACAGCTGCATATGAGCAGAGGTCATTGAGACAGAACAACTAAGTCCCGCCAATTGGAAAGAAATGTTCTGCTCTACTTGCCATGGCTGAAGAATGCCAGGATTTTGAGCAAATAGGTTTGTTTTTTTTATTTATTTGGAACACTCTTTTCTGAAAATGATAAAAGTGATTCATGCTGGCAGCAGACAACTAACCTAACTTGCAGGTGAGCTTCAGTGTCATATGTATATATTGTTATAGTAATAGATTGTTTTTAAAATGTTCATAGTAGGAGAGCTGAAAAAAAAAGTCATGCACATAGATTGCAGCAGTTGGTCAGAAAACAATCATGTGATTGGTAATTTTCCAGGGAGAAGTGAAGGGGGCAAGTTGTACTTACGTGATCTAAATCCACTGGTTGCATTCAGGGGGGATTAACATCTGTTAAAAGTATTAAGTTTATCATGCAGGTGTTTCAATATTTGTATTTATTATGTGTTACAGCAACAGTGTCTGAGAAAACATTCATATAACAATCTGGTTGTTTTATTGTCTGAATCTGTCAGGACAGTAATTTTGTTACTCCAACATTGTGATCCCCTTGCAAGCTGTAAACTATTTAATGAAGTGAGTATATGGAGAAAGATGACAGACTTTCAAGCTTTTGGGAGACAGTTTTACATCAGAGACATTAGTTTTTGCACTTGGGATTGTTCCTAATACATGTATGGCAAAAACGTTGAATTAGATTTAACATTTCCAGAATCCCAATGTAATCACCTGTGCAGGTCTATATTTGACATTGCTTTCATTTTGTCAACAAACAATGCACTTAGGTTCCAATATTGATGGAAATAAATATTCCATGAAGTACCTCATAGAAAGTATAATTTTATCTGACTTTGAAGAGCTTTGCTTTATGTGTCTATAATGCTTTTATTGCTCAAAAGTAACTCTGCAGATATAGTGACTTGCAGGGAAGGCTGTTGCCTGTTAAAAAGATAAAAAAAAAAAAAAGATAAAATTTAAAAGCTTGACATCTGCTGATTTGCATTGCAGTGTAATGTGACATAGCCAGTACCACAGACAAAACAGCTATGTTAAAAATGTTAAGGTTGCAAAGTCAAGTGCTCAAAAGCATGAGGAAATACAACAGTTTAGGTCATCTGTGTGATCTTAATTTGGCCCCCTTGAGTGATTACATTATGATGCAGTCTTCATTATACTATCATGGATGTTTTTGTTCACAGGACCTCTTGAATCTCATCCAGATCATACTGGAGCTAATGGAAATATTTTCATTGATTTCAGTGAGTTTCAGGCAGGGTTCCAAATGGCCTTCTTTTTTTCTTATTTAACCCACATTTCTTGAAATAACATAGGTGTATATAATGACAAAGTTTATCCAGTGAATAAGACATGATCGCTGTCCTGAACAATTTACAAAAGCCCTGTTCATATGATGAACTGGGGGTGATTGATTCCCTCTGCCTAAATGGGTCACTATTTCACTTTGATTAATTCACAAAAATGTGAGTTTATTTTTATAAGGCCTTCATTGTAATTCCAAAAAGAAACAAACAAAGAAGGAAAAAAAAAAAGGGCATAAAATTGTTTGGTTTTTTTAAGCAAATAATTTATACCAAGGACAAAGATAACACAATTCAACTGCAGAAGGATGCATAGTGGTGACTGATTATGGAAAAGGTAGGAAGTAGAGCTAAATGAGCAGGTATTTTATTCTTTTAGCATTTGCAGACCAATAGATTACGCAAATTATAATGATTTGTGTAGAAATATAATTTCCAATAATAAATGTCTAGCCAAAAATGGTATTTAGATGAAATATCATCAGTCATGAATTACTGCCAAAGGCTGAGATGGGATGAGATTTGTATCAACCATTTCTTTTAGGTAAATTCTCCAATGTATCATTTGCTTGGATTGAATATCAGCCAAATTGTCTTCATTTTGGTTCTAAACTTGTCCAGGCATTAACTGCCATTAAATTACTCATCTCAAGTTATTAGAATTGCATTTAAAACACAGCTTCCAGGAACAAACTTTCATTTTCAGCCCTCCAGGTATATTGAAAACTGAGATGATTTAATATATCACCATCTCACCATAACACATCCCCTCATATACTCTTCCTGATTACTTCCATCCATTTCTATTGTGGCCTTCAGAAAATCAGGATCACACCCAATTTATTTTCTATTTCCCATCAACAATTTAACTTACCACATGTCCTCATTCAGTAGGACTCCTTTCTGGCCATTAATGTGTTCCAACAATATCAACAGAAGCAGCATTCATTGTTTTAACTCTTGTATTTATTGATCCTATGGTCAAAAGAATATGACTGAAGTGTTTATATGTATTATGTACATATAATTTTATTCTTTCTTTTGTCTTTCTGAATTAATAACATCTGTTACTGCTGATGGAAAAGATCCTCTGGGCCACAGAGGAATCACAGTCACATGTTGCTGCTGGAACAGCCTGTGTGAATCAGCAGTAAGATAGACTCATCACTCTGCACCTAATAGATATAACACCAAAATGGGGCCAAGACATTCTTGTCCAAAGTGGGAGGTAACGATCTATCCTCTAGCTTGAAAAGAGAAGCCTCAAACCATTTTCCAAGTGCTTGCAGCCTAGCAGGCAGAGCTTACTTAGTCAAATTCAATGTAAGCCTCACATTTGCATCAAAGCTTGATCTTGCCCTCTCAATATAGGGAATAAAGTGGTCCATAAGCTAACTGTAAGAACAGCAACAACAAAAAGATTCAGGAATATAGAGTGCACAGCACAAAAGCTCACTGAATCCATGTGTTTTTTGATTCTGAAGGATGACTTTGGAGTACTTTTCATTATCTTTCTATCGTGTCAGGTATAAAATTTCAAAGATTGATAAATGATGTATTAGTCATTACCTGAGGATGCTGCAGCAAGTAATCAGAAAAATATTACCCTCCATGATTCTGAAGAGGGAGAAGAGAAAAGAACATGACCAAGGAACTTTCATATGTGGTACCCACAACTACTGTCTCAAATACCAAAAAAGCGACACAGTCTCTTACTCAAAGTAGTGCTCTTCTAAATGTAGTATGCATCAATCTCAATGCACACCAGTGATTAAGGTAGTAATCAGGTGGTTTGTTTTATGTTTGCACAATGTCTAGCATACTCACAAACTAGAGCGTGTGACCAAGTCAGCCCCTCAGGTAAGCCATGCATACTCTAAGCCTCTTAGTCAGATAAATAGTAGAAGCATAATGAATATTTGTCCTTTTGGTTTAAAAAATTTTTTTTTGAAAGACCCATGGTGAAAGGCTGGGTTGTGGGAAGTCTATGGCATACTGGACCTTTGAGTCTTACAACTACAATGAAGACAATTTTTTGTACAAACTAGCTCATGTAGATCACAGATGAACAATAATAATAAGTATACACATATATAACAGATTTAATTTATAGAGAGTCTCTATTTCTGTGCAAAGTTTGTTATATTACATAACAAAATCAGTAAAATATTATGGTCTCCAAACGGACTGGTGAATGATTTATCTAAGTGTTTTCCAACTTTATATATGCAGCAACCCTACCTGTGCCATTTGTATGTAGTTGTGTGAACAGATTTCTTCCTTTCATTTGGCACATATAATAGTTTTTAGTTCATTATGTAATTACTTTCGCTATTCTTCTTCTACCTCTCTTTCTCCCTTTCTTCTGTATTTATCTCAAATGCAACCATTCTGGGTGGAGAACCTCCAATATATACAATAAAACCTAAAAAGTATCTGAATTTGATTAAGCCAAATTGATCCACTAAATACCATAAGCCACATTATATGACTTTTTGTAATATTATTTGTATTGCCGAGAAAGAAAGTCTCCAAGAATATAAAAATCCAGTTCTTAAGTCTCTGAGTCAATATAGCAAAGCTAGATTGTATCCTGTAAGCATTGGGCCCTGATTCTTTACATACTTGCACTGGATTGCTCTTGCTATTATCTCTTGAGCCATATCATAGCAACATGTTTTGCAGGGTAGTAACTTATCATAAATGGAGGGATGCAATGTATGGCTAAAAATAATGCCCACATTTTGCACAGCTGTAGAGTTTTAACTGAAAATCTTAAGCAGCTCTTCAGAAAGTCACAGCATCTGATCCACAAGGTGCTATCTACCTTTGTTTTCAGTGGGAGTTGAGGACATGCAGTCCTCCAGAGACCTGACACATATAGAAGATATTATAGAAGTCAAGTAACTGACATGTGATAGTGTGGTTCATCCAATAAGGAAAGGATTGTTTAAAACAGACAAAGTGGAGCGAGTAACTAGCTATCAGAGACAGTTTTGACATAGAGCCATAAAGTGGGAAGCCGATGCCGTTTTAGCAGGCATTAGTGCAGCAGACAGACCTTCCTAGTGATCTATAAATAAAACAGAAAAAATGTCTTCCTGGCTTAAGTGAATTATTGTTGCCATTAAAGATGATAGCATGACATGGGAGGAAAGGTAGTGCTACTTCTTTAAAATGGAGTGTTCCTCCTGCACACTCGTTATTAACTCCAGCTAGAAACCGGAGTAACACAAACACAACTTTCTTCTGTCCAGGTTTGACATTACATCCACACAAAAGGAAAAGGTATCTTTTTTCCCTGAAAAAAAACAGACTGACCCTGTAACACTTGCGGTTGTTCTTTCCCCAACATCAGTTGCAAATAAGAAAGCTTTCATACAAATATCCACCTGTGTCTTTACCTGCTTTCTAGTAGGAACTGCGGTTCCAGAGCAGCATGGACAAAAAGATTTTATAATTTATTAATCTGTAACAATCAAATGGCTTGCTGTTTGCTTTCTTGTTTTGGCTTAAGTAATACGTTTTTGAAATCATCTCAGTTGAAATAAGGAATTTAATTGTATGATAATTGGTTAAGACTTTGGAGGGTAGTTATGAGGTATCGAGTGTGATCTCCTGCTGAAAGCGGGGTCATTAATGAGGTCAGGCCAGGTTATTCTGTGTTTATCCAGTTCAGTTTTGAAAATCTTCAAGGATGGAGCTGGCACAACCTTGTTGGGAAACCTGTTCCAAAATCCGTGATTGCCTATGGGCAGTGGGTTTTTTTCAAGGTTTTTTTGAATATGAGATAGGAGATAAGAGAAACCTCTTTGCCTTCTCTATTGCTAAGCTGTGTGAAGAGGTTTTTATGAATGAATGGCTCTAGAAGACTGAGGATGATGATTTTTTGAAGGTCTGTACATTTACTTGGAGTTTTCATCTGGATCTGAACATGTCTTTTTATATCAGAGTGTGATAGGACTCTATGTTTCTGGTAACTTTCAACCTACTTTGCATCAGCCACAACAACAGTTGCAGAGATTTCTAGAACATGTAGAATAACCAAGTACAGCACTGACTGTACCCATACTATTGAAGCATCATGTCTTGATCATACATGGTTTAGAGAAGATTGAGGTCAATTTGCTTTTGCTAACACTCCTGTCTTGATATCATCGTTAGCCTTCATTCAAACACTGTAAAATCTACCAAAAATATTATTTTATCTCTACTCCAACACTTTCTGCCCTGCCATGTTTCTTTTCTCCTTCTTCTTTTCTAAAGTGTATTTGCAATCTAGATATAGGGAAGGGAGAGATGCGCTTGGTAGGTTTTTGATACATGGATGGTTCATTCAAAATCCCACTTCTAGGACTTGTATTAAGAAACTTAGGTGTGGTTTTCATACTGTCAGTTGTAGTCCAGAAGCACACACAAATGAAAGAATATTTTTTTTTCCATTTACTGGAGCAATATTCCCTTCAATACTTCAAAAATTTAAATAATAAACCTATCTGTTTCTTCAGACATGTTCTGAAGATGCCACTGTATGATGTTCTGGGTGCCAGCATGTGCACTCATGTCCTCTGCTGACTACTACATTCTCCTAGTTCATTACGTCACATGTTTTCTGAGTCTCCTACTTTGTATTGGACAGTCATGTTGCCTGTGTACTTTGAAAAAAATATGTTTTCCTAGTATGTATGTGTGTACACTACACTTTCAGTTGTAATCAGATACAGAAAGCGCAAAGTGCTGTATTCCAATAGATCAAAATTCAAGGTCTTGGATGGAGTATTTAAAAAAAAATTGTTAAAATACCCTAATAATATTCACGTTTGTGACTCTAAAATTTATTTTTATAATTAAAAATGCTATGGATTTTCTTAATTTGAAAAATATGGATTAAAAAAAACAAACCCTTGTCTTAGGCATGCTTTGTTAACCGAGAGATCAGTTCAGTAAATCATATGAAGTACCCCTCAGCACTTTTCTGTCATTTTACAGTGCTTCATTACTGCAGATAAATATAGTAATAGTTCACATAATATGAACCCAGAATTCTTGTGCAGGTACTTAATTGAAGAGGATAAATTTTTACGCAGCAGTACTTTGTTCCTCCTAAATCTTTAGTAGTCCATGGGTACTAATATAAGTGGCAGTAGTGTTAGGTAAACCTTTTTAATGAAAAGAAAAAATACTGTAGTTTGTTTTGTGTTTTCAGTCTCTGACAACAAATGAAATGAAGGAGGTTTATATTCCAAAGAATTAGAAAGGGGTAAAAAAACATGGATCTCCATAAAAAAACAACATTTGTAAATTTTATGGTTAAATCAGCCATTGGTTTGCTGACCAATAAAATGGAAAATGTGTGCTTTTATAGGTTTATAAAAAAGGCAAACTCTAGTTGCATGAAAAATAACTTTCACCGATTGAGTACAGGTGGCGACTTGTTTAAACTCTAAAGATGTAAAGGCTTAGTATGCATGACTGAAAAAGGGAACATGGCACAATAAAAAGTCTTCCTTTCTTTACTCATCAATCCTTTGGGTATTCCATGTCAAATAAATGTTACAACAATTTACAGTAAAAGTATACAGTGGAAGTGCCAACGTTAACACTTCTTAGGATTGGACAGAGTCCAAATTTTTCACACCAATATTTAATGTGAAGTAAAATGTCTTTTCCATTGGAAGTGTCAGCTGTAACCTGCTTTCCTATATTTGGCAACATGCTCATGTGAAGTATAAAGTCAAATGCACAAGATGTTCTTTTTATTTCAACCATGATAAATTGTGTTCATTTGTTTAAGTGCAAGTGGCAGTTTTAGTGTTCCTACTATAAATTTTGGTTAGCTTCTATTGACATGCTGTATTAAACTTAAGAAAAACAAATTACACTTCACCCATTTTAATTGACTAAATGTGTCAAAAACACAATAAGTATAACACGAAGGGTCAGAGTCTCAGACTTCACCATAATGGGTGTCATGGCAAGAATCCAGCTTTTTGTACATTTCATTTTTCATAAAGTTTTAGTATGAGGCATACATTTAACATTCACTTCCACTTCAGATTTGTAGCTTAAAAAAAAATCTCTTAATCTCATGTTCTGTTCCCATTGCACTCACTCATAACATTGTTAAAAGTTCCTCTTTTTTTTTTCTTTTTTAAGGTGATAATATCGATGAACATGGATGATCCTCTATAAACATGAGATTTTAACATTGACTTTGGTATTTGAAGGAATGGATTCATGATTCATGTAGTACAAATGGATTTGTGTCAAAACCCATGCCTGAGACCATGGTTAGGAATCCCTGAGACCACTTTTCTAAATAGATGAGCATGGTTGAGTGCCAGATGAAACCTGGCATGTCTCATTCCCAGAGGATTGGAATGGAGCCTCTCACTTTTAATGCACACATTTTATGCTAAAGAATTGAAGTCTATTTTTATCTTTTGGAAATCTTTACCTGTTTTCTGGATTTTAACAACTGAAAATTTAGTAAAACCACTAAGAGATGGTATGAGCATTGGCAAAATGCCCCTAAGCACTGAAATACCTCGATAGAGTTCAAGCCATTTGAATGTCTCAGTGTGGATTCATTCTTATGAATTGTGAACAAGGGATCAGCACTTGTTACGAGTGCCAGATTTTCATTTCTTTTCTTTTCTTTTTTCTTTTTTTTTCTTTTTCTTTTGTTGCTGCATTAAGCCTGAATCCACTGAAAGGATTTTGCTCTCAGCCTAAACATCTGCCTGGTTAGATGTAGCAAGGTGGACTGATCAGAGACAACACAGGTTCAGACTGCACTAAGGACTTTCAGCAGGGTTTGTCAGCTCTCATGGGTTTCCAGCAAATCCTTTCAACTATGTTCATCTTCCAGCAGACGTCATGAACAGGATGTCGTGTGCTACCAGATACTGACAGGCCAAACCCACACAAACAGTACCACAAGTTTGTTTTGTATGTCTGCAACTTGTATACTCCTGCCATGGCCAAGTAGTGGCAGGCAAAGCCTTTGCCTCCTCCTGCTTGTTGATGAACATTCCTCCAACCTGTGTGGCAGCAGAACCTGACTCTAATGCCAGTGGTAAAAGAGATGGGTCCAGAAGTACTTTGTAGTATCCAAAAATAGAAAGTAGAATTTTCAACTGCAGTGGGCGTGTTTTTAGCTTGAAGTACTTCTATGTAGAAGTCTGTTAATCCTAAATGTTCTGACACTTTCTCATTTTTGGGAAATCTGATGAGATGCATGAACTCCATACTTGTTAGGAAAGGCTTAAGAGGAGCCAGAGAAGTGGGTTAACCCTAATGGGAGCTATTTGGAGGCAGTTCAGTTGATTTCTACTTCTGTTCAGAGGGGGTACCAGATAGGAGCAAGTCCCTCACCCTGAGAGTTGTGCTGGTCCTGGCCCCTCTGTGGGGCAGGAGTGAGGAGAAGGGCTGCTCTGCTAGTCTGGCTGCTGCAAGGGCAGCTGCCCTTGTGTGTGCAGAGATCGAAGGGCTTGAGGAGGAGGGACCTGAGCCTTGACCTTGTGGTATATATCCAAGTCTAAATCCTGCTGGAAGTATTCCTGTGAGGGGACCGGGACTTACTACTCTGAAAGGGTGATTTATTCTCGTATTTGCAGCCTTCTCCATTTGTGCTGAACAACATTCTTTCACCCACAGGTTTTGTAGTTGTATCCTGTTTTAGGCAATTCCACAACAGGTAGGTTAGGTCTTAGCATGCAGTGTGTGGAACACTTCTTACATCTGAATTTCTGATGCAAAAGATTGCTCTTTTATTCAGAGGCACCCTGCTGTATCCGCCTAACTAGAAAGTGTTAATGTGGATGTCTTCCGTTTCAAGGTAAATTTTATTTACTTTTGGGGGTTTTATGGTCCTGTCACAACTTAAGCAACTTGTTTCATAAAGGTATTTTTAGCTACCAGAGAAGTCTATGCATTCCTCAAGACTGAAAATACATCAGCTGGGATCATATATATACACCATCCCAAAGGGAACTTAAAACTTTCCTCAGGATAGACTAAATGACAAAAACTGTCTGAAAGTTATAGTTCAGCAAGTAGCAAACCTAGCTAACTCCATGGAAATTGTCAACAGAACAGGCTGTGCTGTCTGTAGCTCCATTTTCTTGCCACTTTCAATGTTGAATCACAGAATATGTTGTTTTCAATAGGAATTTGCCAAACCAACTGCACAGAATTTGTTTTTGTTGCTTTTTTTAAAAAAACTTCTCGTGGAATATTTATCTTTTGGGAATTTGCTCTATCAGAAAAAAAATGAAAAGAATTACTGAGAATCTCTCCTGTACCCAACCCTTACAGCCTTAAAAATTGGAAAAGCAAAATATTCCATCTGCTATTCAGAAAGTGCTTTTTACTGGATCTCTTAGGTGATACACCTAAACTTGGCCAAGCTAAACACATTGAACCCCTTCCACCCGAGCAACAGCATCAAAGAAACATTATCTGCTGGGACTTGCCCTTAGAGCTTAACAGCTAATTTGCTGAGTATTTTGCTGGGGTTGAGCAAGCTCCAGACCAGAGCTGGCAGACTGACAGGTTTCCCTGGAACTGCAAATTCTGGCTGTTGTGGGACAACATCATGCTGACATGGAGACTAGAAGCAGAGACTACCTGATTCCAGTAGAAGAAATTTTGCTGAAATTTCACTGTAATGAAAAGGAGATCTAGTCTGGGATTGTGTGTGTAATAGACATATTGTATCCAAGTTTGACAGTAATTATTTTTTATCGTCTTGATATTTGAAAAGGTAGTCCAACAAGTGTCAATGGGATACGTTAATAGTTTTGGAAAACTTAAAAATCTAGTTTTATTTGTTCACTGAATGGACCTTGGGGAGAATGAAAAATATGTACATAACTATTTCCTTTGAAGAAGAATTGGCTTTATGATACTTTTAGTGACAACACTATCCTGCAGAAGCCTCTGCCCTTCAATAAAGGACAGTACTACAAAAACATGCGTTATCTGACTGCAGCAACCAAGTGCCAGTGAGATAAGCAGATGCACACAACATAATTCTTATGGAGAAACATCAATGTCTCAAATGTTCAAAAAAATTATTCTGACAATTCAGCATGAAAGAAACATGACAAAATCGTCAGGGCCACTGGAGCTCTCTTTGACAATGATAATACAGACTTCCACAGCTCTCCTTCACCTCAATGTTGAAGGCAAAACCTGGCTGGATTTGACTGAAGTCAAAGTTCTGCTGCTTTTAATATAACCACATGACTGGCTCATGTCTTCCACTATAAAATTCTTGAAGATATTCTGTGTTGTAATCTAGGTGACTCTAGAAGTCTTTCTCCTGAGTTTACTTCTAAGAGATACTCTGAGCAACCCTCCACCATACTGCTGCTTATCATGACTGTGAATCCATATCACACATGCTCCTGGTCAGTCTTTTGCATTGTGTGTTATAATACAGTGTTTTTCATTGCTGTCTTTTATTTAATAAATAATATCAATCAATCAGTACTCCATACCAATCCTTACTGCTAAACCTTGTTCATCATGGTAAGGTATTTGTTGGTTCCTCGTACAGTTATCAACTGATTTAAACTGAGCCTTTTCATCCTACAGCATCCTCACAGGGTTTTTTGTTTTGTTTTTCATTTTTCTATGTCCAGTGTAGCAAAGATTTAAAATGCTTTCACTCACACATGCACACAAACAAAGAGTATTCTGTCAGCAATTTAGAAGTGGCATCTTTGTATACATTTCTGTGTGAGCAGAGAATTATTTCTTATCAGATCTACCTGTTTTCCCCTCTGTTTTGGATCTTATTATTATGGGTCCAGAACTGATGGTGATACTAGCCATAAAAATATGTATATTTTTTTCCTGTGAATAACATTCAATTATAAAATTTTAGTGCTGAGAAATTAAATAAACTTTGCTATTCATCTTGAAAATATTCTTCCAAGTAATTAGTAAGAAATTCAATAGATTTCTTACAGTCAGATGTAGTAATTCATGATCGGTTTAACACTTTTCTGTTAGATCAAGTGTGTATCCCTATTTTAGTGTTGATTTTCTTCTGTCCTTTAATACATGGAACAAAAAGTTATATTTACTTTTGACAGTAAACCTTGTATTTAAACTATACAAAAGGATGATTTTTTTCCTTTCTTAATAACTGCATAAAATAGTTTAAAACTTGGAAAAAAAATAACTCTTGTATTCTTAGTGGAACATGTAACATGAGAGTGTTAAAAACTAACTAGGTGCCAAACTTATCTGAGGTATGTGTAGGAAGAAATGTGAAAATTTCTTCACCTACAAGCTCTGAAGCTCGTAACTGGGGGCTGCATATGGTATCTCTGCACAGCAGAAACAACTACTTTCCTTTCTAACTGATGGAGAGATGTTATCCACATCTCTAAAGTTGCTCATGCACTAAGGAATTTGTCCTTTGGCCAGGAAAATGTAAGAATGCTGCTTATATCCTCATGGCAGCATGGGCTCCAGCCCCTTCGGAAATTCATTAATGAAATATTATCATAATGCACCTGCAAGGACTTGACTGGTAGACAGAAAGATACTATTACAAACCCATGAGCCCCCTCCATATTTTTGGGTGACTTTTTTTTCCAGCAAGCTTACACCACTAAAAACCCAAACACAGATCAACAGTAACGAATGATGTTCATTCACTCAAATAGTCATCCTACAGAAGGAGCCACTTCAAGATCTGTGAGGTGTAAGAAGCTTTTACAAGTATTTATATTAAATTACTAAGTGGCTTATTATTGAAAGAAGACTCAAATATTTTCTTATTATGTGTGTATATCAATTTATGGAGTACTGCTGTTGTTGGCAGTGCTGAATATCATGGATAAAGACAGTTCTTGCTCCAAATAATTAATTAAAATGAGCTGAAAACATTTTCCTCCTTCAAATATTTGCCACATCAAGGAAATTAATGGAGTTTGGAGGTATTGCTGAAAGCAGTTCAAGGTGAATTTAACAGGTTTGATAAGATATGAATTTGGGACAACTGTAGTTATGGCTAACACAATACACAGATGTACCTTGTGGCAGTGTTCACAGCAGACAGCTCCCATAATATTGCCTGGAAAGTGTACCTCTGACCTTGCAGGTTAGAAGCATTTACACGGGCAGAGATGCATAAATTTCAGATATGCAGTCCACATCCAGAAGCACACATAATAGATTTCCCAATTCATCCAACTGAGATAGCTCTGCTCTGGGAAGAGCTATGTAGCTTAATAGGGTGACATACAAAGATACCAAAGCCAGCACATTTGTGTATGGCTACTAGATGTTGTCCTGGAGAACCAGACATCCCAAATTTCTATTGGAAAACCCTGTCAGAAGCATGGATTTATATGCCAAGCAGTTGATCTGCTCACATATAGTGGTCATTTGCTCACAATTTCCAGATGTTTAACAGTCCAGTTGATCTATTTCTTTTTTTTAGGGTACCAGATGTCCTGAAAGTATGAACAAACAGACAAACTTTTCTTCAATTAAATAAATTTTCCAGACTAAAAAGAAGGACTTGTCCACAGAATAAAAGAAATATGATAGTCCAGTTTACTGCAGAAATGTCTCTATATGAGAACACATATTACATGGGGTGGTGACATGGACTAGATATTCAGGGTGGCAGGTTCTTTCTCTCACTGAAAGCTATCAAGGATCTGAACGCTTTTTGACAAAATCTGGCAAGGTGCCACAGAATTTCAGTTTTGACAAACTGCTGTCTTTCTAGTAAAACACGGTTTCATTGGAAAATTCCTTACTCACTAGATTCATCTAAACAGATGCTGACAATATGGTTCAAACATACAGGATACATAGGAAGACAGAGCAAATTTCAATTTGTATTTGGACTCCAATCCTATGCTAAGAAATGTGTAGCCTCACTCCTGAGCACCGGTGAAGCCTTGATGTGGGATTGAGGTCATGGTCATGGTCAGTTACGATTGAAATTCTTCCCAGAAGAAATTTGTAGAGGCATCGGCATAATTCTCTCATCACATTCGCAGTGCGAGTGAAGGTATTCACTGTGTGCTTTTTACGGTATCTACCCAGGCCGCAGACATGACAGTGTAGCTGGCAAAGTTGCAGGCCAGATGTGTGGCTCTTCCGCTTTCCTTTTGGGATATTTGGCAGAAGTTCAGTGATGTAACAGTGTACTGCCTTCTAAACCTTGATGCACATGACAAACCAAGACTAATGGTTTCCTTTAAATCTGGGACTGAATGCCATTGTTGGCTTTGAAAATTCCAAGAAATGTAATTTCACTTTAGATCACTATAAATTTATAAGCTGTTGTACAGCAAAGGAGTAATCTCCTGGGAAATGAGCCTAAACCTATTATATTTTCATTAACAATCTGTTCTCACCATTGACTAAATCCACATTTACAGTTTTGGAATTTGATTATATATAAATTGATTATATATATATATATAAAGCACCATAAAATAAAATTATGTATGTATCAAAGTATCCATTTTCCTGGTCATGTTGAATTACTCATTCCCTTGTTTTAAAACCTCGGGTCCCTTCTATACAACTCAAAGCTAGCACTTGTGTTTACTGTAATCCACCTGAAAAGCAATATACCATTTTTTTTTCTTTCCATTAATGCTGCTTTTCTACAAGAAAAGAGAAGAGAATAAATGAAAAGGGGAAGGGAAAGGAGAATGCAAAGAAATATCTTAATAAATTTGGGATATAAATTCAATTTGAAAAGGTTTTTTAATGTTTTGCACCTCTCTTTTTATTTGAGCGTGTAATAGTTAATCATACAGACTTTGCCCCACAGTTCAAACCTGCAAAACACATCAAAAAGAAATACTAACCCACAGTGTAACCCACTTCCTTGGACCTGTTTCAGAGATGTGGTATGATCAGGGGTTGGGGGAGAAGCAGTTAGGGAGGCTTTAAAGCTGGCATGCATGTGGTTTTGGAATAAACCCATATTTTAAGTATCATGTGGATTTTTGTGTCACTGTTGTCTGGATGACTATTCTGAAATCTGGATCTCCTTACTGTCTCACAGTGATAGCTTCTGTGTTTTGTGAATTAGACAGAATAGTCTATAGAAATGTCAGACTTCTTATGTACTTCATTGCCTAGGGGTCAAATAGGTTTTTTTTGTATTTATAAAATATTACTTATTTTAAATTACTACTTCTGTTTAACCATTAAAGCAGGAACTCAGTTACTTGAAAATAAGCTCGTTGATCTGTGTTAAATAAATAAAATGTGTTGAATTTCACATAGCCCTCAAGTACTTGGCTGCTATTTCATAGCAGCTGCAGTTACAGAGGACTGACAAGAACTTCATGTCAACATCACAGTTTTGCAAGTAACTTTTCCAACTTGGTCCAGCTGCACGAGTTTTACAGCAAAAATCAAGTTGGATGATGCTAATCACTATGTTTTAAAATTGACTGAAGAGTCTATGAAACACAGAATGACATCATGGTACAGAATATTTTGCATCCACCAATGCAGCAGGAGAGAAATTAGGGTTAAAGACAAGGGTATAATTGCAAAGGAAAGGGTTTATGAAAGGCTTTGTGCCTTCTTTATTACTGTTCAAAATGCATCTCAAATGATGAAAATAAGCAGCAAAAGGAGTTCCTCGTCATGTTTCTAGGTTTTATATTTAACAACTTGCTTTTACCTACTTTGATAATAACACTATGTACAATCACAGAGGAAAAAAGGGGAAAGGTCTTGAAAGTTATATTGATAAACTATGTGTGGATCCCCCAGCTGGCATAAAATATCTTGTTGGGGCTGTAAAAATATATTAGTATGTCATGTTATCTTCATAAATTCTTCCAACACATAAGGTGGGTAGTGTCCCCCTGAATCCCAAGACTCATTACCATTTCTGCTCTCTCTTACCATTCATCAGACTTTTTGTCATACAGAGCAGGCACGCGGTTGGGGCTGAAGCATTACAGCTCTGGAGGGGTAGATACTGAGTGAGTTATTAGCTGTGGCAGACAGCCCTGTTCCCAAACACTCCTGAGAAGGTTCTTCACTTAGGCAAACAACAATTACGATGGCATTCCCAACCTGGAGAACGCCAGAAGGTTCTGAATATAGCCTGTGGTTTTCGGTTTCCCCTTTACAACGACTCTGATTAGACATTAATCATAATTTCCAGAGCTTTCCAAAGTTCACCCAAGAAGTTCAGGCGTTTAGGACATTCACAAGTGTTTGTATTGCATTAAAGCAATCTGGCTTGCATGTTATTCTTGTTTGTAAGAAAGCTATATATTTTATTTCTGTGTGAAAAGCTAGAATCTGAGACCTCAAGCAATTGAGAATTTGGGTCTCTGGCATAATGTGAGACAGGAATGAAACCTGTAAATTAACACATGAATTGTATTGCTTTTCACAGTTGTATGAGTTTAGAAGTACCAGAACATTTTCCCTTTCATAATTTTTTTTGTTTGCATGTTTCTTAAATTCACATATTCAAAAATAACTATATTTAAGAGTATTCATTATCTGTTTGCTCTAATGATAAACAATTTATTTAAAATAAAGCTATCATTTTTTTCTTACAATTTGGAGGCAGTAGGAACAGAACACTTTTCTGGACAGCTACTGCCAAATTAAAAATTAATTAGGTATTACATAAAATTGATATTGATTGATTTTGATAGATGAAGCCTGAGTGATCTAAGTATGTGTTTATCCTATTTTCAAGTGATTTTGGAACTAAATCACTTTTAGTGGGAAATTAACTAACTTGTTAATTCACTGGTTTTTAATAATGTTTAAGATTTAAAAACATCCCTATTTGCTGTTTAGGATTTCACTGATCTGTTATGATGAAGTAACCTTTGCTTTTAGTTAAATCAACTTCGCTGTTTGTTTCATAACAGCACTAAATTTTGCAGAACTAAAACTGCTGACAACTTTCTTTTTGCTGCTTAATACACTGCATATTGTCAACAGCAAGATGAGAACTTGAAGCAGGAACAATCCAAAGAAATTTTTAGCAAAAATACCTCTGATTTAATCTTCTCAGGAAAGTGCTTAAATTGTATATTCATTATTACATTCAGTTCTTATAACTGAGGTTTTTATTTAAACTACTTAAATCAGTCTGCTGTTTAGATTATCATTATAGGATATATATATATATGGGAAAATACCCAAGAAATGTTATGGTAAAAATAAGAATAGCAGTCTAAATAGAAAACATGGGTCAGTTTATGAAATTTTATCCTAAAAGGCATTCCCTTTGATAGTAAACGAAATTTCCACATCGACTTTGATGCATAGCTCTCAGTAGAGCACATATAAATATTGGTAATTTTCAGAGCATATCATACATCACACAACTGCATTTTTCATATCTATTTTTATATATTTCTCTTCTATTTTTGGTCTCCTTCCACTTCTAAACAAAGACAAAAGAAATACCTGCATTTAAAACTATTTCCCACATTTCATTCCACTGAGCTGTTTGAGAGTACAAGTGAGTTCAGATGCTCATGGAAAAACTGGGGAAAGGCTCACACTGATGTTTTTACTTAACATGAAGAAATTTTGCATGAGAGCAACATATAATGATCTGCCTGGAAAAAGATAATCAGAGTTTTATCTCAAAAGCCAGTGCGAGTCTTGTAATTGTGATCTTCCACTTGGTTTTCTTGCCTTCTCCAGTAAGTGTCCTGGGCAGTATGCTATACTTCACCCAGCCTGCTCCTGTGACAAGCACTTTTGGAGAGAGGGCCATGTATCTTGCACAGTACCATGTATCTTACCCATTCCCAATCCTGTCCTGAGAGTGAGGACATGGAAAGCCTTAACACTAGCCTTCCTGCTGATGCTGCAGCCCAGACTACAGGTAGCTCTCTGGAGAATTTTGTCACTCCCTGCATTACATGACAACCTAAATCTTTAGTGATAAGTGATGTCCTTAGACCCCAAACACTGCAGAGAGAGGACAGTATGGGCTCTTGCTTCCAAGGTGACTATTTTTTGATCACACTA
Organism: Aegotheles bennettii; assembly: GCA_013398125.1. NCBI lineage: Eukaryota > Metazoa > Chordata > Aves > Caprimulgiformes > Aegothelidae > Aegotheles > Aegotheles bennettii. The sequence goes on along the minus strand of VZRW01008192.1, from coordinate 9,236 downwards.
ACTCTGTTAACCTTAGAAATTGTTACATGTTATTTAATTTTTTCCCCTTTATTTTTTTCCCACCAAAGTACTTTACTATGACTTATAAAATACTTGGAAAAGACTCTTACAAAACTAGACTTTATAATCACATTGGAAGGAAACAAATCTCTCACTCTCTTCATATTGGATTATGTCAAAGATTAGCTTCGATTTAAGCAACTTTGCACGAAGTTTTCCAAAGGATTTTCTTTTTAAACTACAACCATATGTTTTACTCCATCGAAAGAGCTTACGTACTGGTATATGAGATTGATTGATGGCATTTGCTCCAGTCATTTCACTAGTCATTTATTCATTTGAGGTTAGGTTGAGAATGTTCATTAAATGATTGGCAAAATAACTTATTGATCACCACTCCATGTTTCTGGCTAGAAGCAACTGAAGAGCAATTTTTTTTAAAAAAAAAAAGCTAGACTGTTACAACATGAATACACATTATTGTTCTGCATCTTCTTCATCATAAATACTTATAATATATATATTATAGTTCCCCCTAAAGACAGACCACAAACAAAGTTATGGAATGAACAATCGCTGGCCCAAAGGCAACCTAATCCCATGCCTCCCTCTTTTCTCTGTCTTGCACTCTCCAAAACAGATTGCAGTACACATCATCTTCATTTTCAGCATTCTTCATTGGCACACAACTGAGTATTTAAAGTCTTTTTTGTTCTATTTAAGACTCTTGAGGAAATGGATCCAAGGTGCTGAAAAGGCTACCTTACCTCTCAAAGCTGCGGCCTCCTTCTCAATGTTCTCCTTCTTAGTTTCTCAGCAATTGAGCTTTCTTTGTCCTTGGTGATGTTTTCAATAGACTGGAGCTTGGTCTTTCCTGGAAGGCTGCCCAAGACAACAAAATTCCTTTTTCTGGGAAGGAAGAGTGAGGACTCATTATTTTCAGGTCATATGTAGAAGCTGCTTTCTTTGATTTTGGCCTTCTGCAAAGCAAAAGTAAATTAAAAAAAAGAAGAGAGGAGAGGAGAGGAGAGGAGAGGAGAGGGGAAAATGTAAAGTTTAAAAAACAGTTGTAGGGCTGAGGAAGACAAAAGAAGGAGGAAACAGGCATGCACAGGGATTGTCTGCAAGACTGACTGGTGCCATGTGTGCAAAAAAGAGTAGGGTTTGCTTACACCAGTGGGTTACAGTTCCAGACTGTATGTCCATCTCAACCCTTCATGGGTAGTGAAGCTCACTGCAGCAACTGGTCCTAAGTCTGAACATGCTAGCTAATTTCTAAGCATGAGGTTTTACAGACTTATAGGCTAATCAACCTGACTCCCATTTCCTCAAAATGCGGGAATAAATAATGTTCATAAGCAGAAATGAAAGTACAAGATTATAAGAAACGATTCATAAGGCTTTGTCATGAGTAAATAATGTCAAGCAATATTCATCAGCTTCCTTCTGCTAATGGCATTGTAGAAAGCACAGTAGATATGATACAGTTTGACTGTAGTAAAGTATTTAACATGGTCTCAACTGGTGTTCTCAGAAGTAAAGCAGTGAAACACAGGGGAACTGAAGCTGTTGTCAGGTGGGTGAACAATGGATGAACTATCCTGTAGAATAGTCATCAGACTAGAGTCACTGTCAGACTGAGTGGGTCTATCACCCAGATACCTGCAGGAATCTGGGATCCAGGGTTACTGTTGTTGAGAGTCTTCGGAGTGAGTACATGTCTTAGTCAGTATGGGTCATCAAAAAGCTTGGAAAGTCCAGGTTAGTATTTGAGGTGATCTCTACAAACTGGAGAGGTTGTCTGGTGTAACCAGGATTTAATTCACAAAGTACAATATAAAGAACTACTCTTGAGCTAGAATAAATCAATCATGCAACTGTAGGAAGGGGGAAAACACAGTAAGCAGTTCTGCGTGATGGGTCAGCGGACCATATGGTAAATATAAACACGAACATACTTTGACATAATGAAACATGTCATCTAGTATTACAAATGAGTCTCACAGAACTCCTCATTTCAAATTTAAATCACCTGTCATACGTAACTTCCCCAACTTCGTTGTAAGACATGTAACCTGAGGAAAGGTCAGAGAAAGAAGCTCTTTAGACCCAACTAGACCAAGTTGTCACCAATCTCTCTCTCCAGAGAGTAATGTGTAATCCTGGAGAAAAAAGATGATTGGAGAGAAAAATGCTCAACCACATTTCTCTCACCTGACATAGGCATAAGAAATAGATCTTTTCTGACATTCCCACCCTGGATCATGTACAAAGTTGATGACTTCAAAAGAGACTCAGTCCTGGTTTGTTTGAAGAGCTTTAGAGTTGCAGAGTTCTGCTGGACAGGGACCAGCTTTGAAGTCTACCTTGTCCAGCTCTTTGGGTGACTTTGGGATAGTTGTAGACTAAGCTAGGCAAAGAGTTTAGAAAGACCCATTCTGTTGTTAGAAGGTGATGGCAAAAAATAGCTTGAGACAAGCCACACCCCTTGTAAACATCTGTGGGTTGTGTTTGATGGGTCTGCCAAACAATGTGCTTTTAAGGGTGTTTCAAGGACTTTTGGAATTAATAGAGTCTTTATATAGTGCCCATGTGGGTATATTTGGAGAAGGTCAAAGGTGACACACAGGCCTGTGAGGTGAGGCCTGAAGGCACTTCAGTGGGAGTGGCTCAGGTGGTCGTGAGCAGTGTACATGTGTCCTAAAGCTCAGCCACTGCAGAAGGCAGGCTATAATATCATGTTATTCATAGAATGAGCCCCAAATGTTAAGGGAATAATATTGTAATGAGAATTATTCCCTTAATTTCATGAGTACTTTATCCATATTATAACAGCATTCACATGAAGTACCATATAAAGTGCATATACTCTCACTATGAATATAAAGGACAGACTAATTTGCATCAGAGGAATTTTGCACTTTTTTCAGAATAAATGGAGTTTTATTGTAAATGATATTTGAACTCTAAATTGTTGCTTACAAGAGTTGCTACCACTAGCTAGAAAATAAATTTGAAAGTTATTTCATACATGTTTATCTATGTAGCAGCTATATCTGATATTTATTGCATGTAAATAATGATGAAAATAAGGAAAGAACAGTCCAGTGAAGGGCTGCAAAATATTTAGTCTACCAGCTCCAAACAAGCAAATGTAGCTGAAGTATTTAAATGCATAATAATATACAATTCAGTGTTTTGAAAAACACATTTGCAGTGTATAAAACCTGTAATTTTTTCATCAGAAAGAAAACAAAGGTATAACAGCTTCTGAATACACTGAAGGGAACACACAAATTTTACATTATAAGTTACTTCTAATAAGTAGTTTGTTTAGTTTATCGAGGAACATTTAAGGATAGAGGAAATGAATAAGCATGAAGTACAGCTGGTATATTAAAAGGGAACGTACATGACAACTGCCAAATACCCTGCAGCAAAGAGGCTTAATAAAACAAATAGAAAAAGCACCAGGATGCTTTCTTTGTTGTGGCATTGCCAAAGTGTAGTAAAAAAACCGAACATACAACAAACAAAGTAAGCTAAAATACTGTTCCTATATTATTGAACTGTTAATAAATCATACTGATGACCCACTGTTAAATGCAAATGGGTTTGTGAGCAGTAAGTAACAAATATGAAAACTCATCTAAAATAGTTGGTGTAGAGCCTATTGAAGATAATGCCTTCCAGGAAGTAATCACCATAAAACGATGGGGAAAAAATCAAACTAATTTGATGGCCTATTTGATACAGCTGGTAGGGAACCTGAACAGCAGACTAGACTTTGTGTTTACTACTCTGTGAGGGCTTCACCACCACCAATAAAATGGGTGTGAATTCTGTGTGATGGCTTCTAATCAGCCCAATATTACTCCCTGCATCATTAAGAGCTTGACCCAGGTGAAAGTAGCCTTCATAGCTGCCAGCCCACACTAAATTAAAAAAGAAAATAAACTCCATGAGCCACTTGGGACCTGCAGCTACAGAAGCTTCTTGTGATTCCAGGAGCAATATTTCCCCTGGTGACCACGGAATGCTGGATGGAGAATGAACAGTCACCAGCTTCGCTGCAGAACCTGAACCTGCTCATGTGATTGCTGGACTGTACCCAGAGCACAGGATTTTCAGAGTGCTACTATGGGACTACACTGCACGCATGCAGAGAAAGCTGAGATGCTCTAACATCATTGTGGCTTGTGCAGTCACACAATAAACGAGAAGCAGACCTGAGAACAGCATTCTCTAAGTCCTTCCTCCTAATCCCATTCTTCAATCAGTAAAATAAGTAAAAAAACCCTCTCTTTATAGGTACTGGCCAAATCCATTTGTGTTATGGTATTACTCCAATGTCCCACGGTATCAGGAAATCTTATAATCCATGGACACAATGATAGTTTATAAATTTAAAATTTTTCTTGACATTCTTCCTTTCCAGGATTTTAAATCAATTCAAATACATTTCCACAAATGTGTCTGCCTGAGACTTTTACAGAATGCTCACAGCTAGAGGTTTAGCTATTAAAGATACATTTCTGTGTTAAACAAAGTTGTCTTCCCTATTAAAATCGACAGCCAGGTTCATATGTTCCATAAAATAATGGAAAGGGTCACTGTGAGCAGTACTGCAATGGATCTCAAAGTTCTCATAATCCTTCAGCTTGTGCTTTCATATTAAATTCATAGGAACCTTTCAAAGAATATTGTTTTGCAGTTCAGTCTTACTTCTTGCTCACAGAGAGGAACAACTAGCCAAAACCAAATTCTGACCACATTTGTTTATGCAGGATTTCAAATATGTGCAATAGATTGCTTACCACTTTGAGAAGGAAGAAAACAACTTTTCTGTCAAGAGGCTTCAGGAGCTTGTATTCAGTCTACCTCAGTATTTCTTGGGTTTAGTGGTGCATCCTGAGTCCCTTGGTGTCCCAGCAACACCCAGCAGTGCCAGCGCAAGGGCTGCTTTACCCTGCCAGTGCCAGATCACCTGCTGCCACCCTGTCCAGCTCTAACCAGTCTTTGGGATGCATGCCAGCCACGAAATGACCAAACGGCTCCTCACAAAAGATGGTTGCAATCACAGAAGATTGGTAAGATAGATGGCTATCTTGAATACAAAAGGTAGGTTGTCAGAATAAGGTAGACTCAAGTTTATGGGGCTTTTTCCAACATGCCATGGGAGTTTCCTCACTATGAGACTCAAGGTAAGTTGGGCAGGGTAATTTTCCACTGTTGGTATTGATGATGAATTACATGATTGTGAAGAAAATAATGTAAAATGACCAGGTCCTGAGATTAATTAGTAGATATGAGCAGAATTGAGGAAGTGTCCACTGGATCTGTTACCTCTAATGGAGAGAATGACTTTGACTGTCTTTTATCGCAATTCACATTAACTTGTGATTGAATAAAACATGTCATAGCCTTAAAAGAAAAGACTGGAACCTGCTCTATTTGTCAAGTTTCTTTCTTTGCACGAAAATCTTCTGTACAGTGAAAGTCGCACACAGATATAATCATTTATGTATAGCCATATGAGGGGTAGGACTCACCGCTGTCCTTAGAAGAGATTTCTTCTTCTCCTTACATTTTGTGTATCACTCTGTGTTCAGAATTTCACTTTAGAGGCCAGGAACACCAGGGGTTTTTTTGGATCTGGTCCAAAATATCTTTAGAAATATTCTTTCATGTATTGTGCACTTCTGTAGTAGTCCATTTAGTCTGCTCTGCCTTCTGCCTTAGTCTTTATTCTTAGAAGCGAAGGTCAAATTCTCCCTCCTCATCTAATGTGGAAGATCATCTAATGCTCTTAGAGGTTTTCAGTAAAAGGTGCTGCATTTTTTATTTGTAAGGGAAACTAACTGTTGTCAGTCTTACTTATCAATCTGTGATTCTTACCATTTATTTTTTCTGGACTTTAGACAAACATAGTAAAATGGCTAGTCTCAGTGTCATCTGACTGGCTTTTCATATACTTAATTAACAGTAGAACATGCTTAAGATTTCACTCATGGATACAGTTTGTGTGTTAGCCTGGAAGTTATTTTATTCCTTTTCATTTGAAGATCTAGGGTTCATTATACAGGGCATTGTTGTCACAGAGTATGACAAAAAAGATACTTGTGTAATCGGTGATAGTCTCCTACATTTTTCCAAATACCAGCAATCAGTCCTGTAGCCAGTCAAAAGCTGATAGCTCAATAGTTCAATTGAACATGCACACATCTAGTCTAATTAAAGTGTCTTAGAACTTTGACACTTTGGGTAAGGATATTTTTACTATATGCACTGATAACTTTGTATGTGGTTCTCATATCAGTTTCTGCAGACAAGGTGAAAGTAGGTTCCAACATCACTTGGAACTGCAGCTGCTGCAGAAAGTTTTGCTTTTCCTCCTATATCACTTCTAAAGTACAAACTCGAGGACAATATTAAAAGCAGTATATTCCAATAGAGGTCCCATACTTTATGTAAAAGGACAAACACGTTTTGTCTGAAATGCAAATGGAATTATTTCCATGTTGTCACCTATACTTGGCTTTTTTTCTGATGGTTCATGGAGCTCTTTCCTATGACTAATGGTACTGTTTTACTTTACTAGTTTCTTGCTAGCCTAACACTCTTTTAAGCCAACTTATTCCAACACAACTTTTCCCTAGGCCTGGCTACGCAGCTTTGAGAAGAGTATCTTTTGTGCTTCTTTCTATTCTAAGCAAAGGCCATCAGGTCCAGAACATGGCACTGCCAGCTACTGCTTCCACCGTGCTACTGGTTCTCTCCTCTGTGCCACTTTGTGTACACTTGAAGCAGCCCTATGGTCTCCTTCTCCTTCTTTCCCTTTCTGGAAAGAGAGGTATGGATTATACTTTTTTTCCCCAGTATGGGAAAAATTCAGCCTATGTTCATCCTCATCTTCTGCTATTAAGTGTTTATAAGCCCAGAAATCCCTTCAGATTCTCTATCTCAGATTCACTCCTAAACTGCTGAATTACTTGCTGCCCCAAATAAAAAGAAGCTCAGTTACCATTATAATTTATTTATTATTGTCATACATGAACTACTATACATCTTAATTCAATCTGCTCTCTTTTTGTCATTGTTCTGCCATTGGTATTTCGGTGAAGTTTTAATTTGTTGCTGATACTAAGAAGTTTTGGAAAACTGTTTCCTTCACTGCCAGTGGCTAGTTTTCTTCTCAGTAAGCTCTCAGCTGAACTTTCCAATATATCTACTTCCCCACCAAAATTGCTGCTAAATTCCCTGCTCTCTTCTTTCAGTGGGAAATTATTCTCCACCATCTTAGATAATCAAGAGCCTGTTGCAGTCCAGACATATTAAAACTTAACGATTTATTGTAGCCAATGTTATGCGATTGTAGTATTTTAGCAGCTAGTGCATTTCTTTTGTGCGTAAGCTGTTAAATATAACAAAGGCCTATTGTGTTCAATGTGGGAAAGCAAATAATTTTAAAATGTGATTAATTGTGTAAGTATGGACTTTTTAAGTGCATGTGGTAAGCTCTATGCTATGGGAATGGCACTTACTGCTCTCTCAGCATGAGTCTGATGAAGTAAACAAAAAGTTAAAATACAGCCGATAGTCTCCCTGGCATTCATTAACATAGCATAGAAAGCAGAAACTAGCCACATTTTATATAAAAAGACTCTAGAAATCTGTGTCTACTTACATTAACATTAATCAATTGGTGGGTGCCAACTATGCACATAGCATGTTTTATTTATAGGTCTATATAGTAGTCAAAAACATTCTATCATGGAAATGTGTTATTCATTAATTCATATTTTGCTCAGCCTTTCTTTACTTCTTGAACCCATCCAGGTGTTTTTTAAACGATGAGGGTAATTTAATACCAAACAGCATTCACATTCACCCTATTTTTCAATTCCATGTAACTAAATAATCCTCCTGATTTTGTCTATTATTTACCTTTAATTAGCTCACATATATTGTGAACTAGAGTTTGCCTGTGTTTTTATGGCAAAATTCCTCACAATGGTAAAAAATGAAGGTGGAATAAATGGTCAACTTACTGAACAGAGTATTTAACATTAACTTTTTATCAAATATCCATTTTTTATACCAGCCGGAATGGTAAATAGTGTTATAGATATATGTTTCTGGTGCCTAATTTGTTTTTAAAATGTTCATTTAAAATGTTTAAAATGTTCATTTTAGACTACTGTTTCAAAGCTCCATATGCGATCTAGTCACACATTGCAGAACATAGATCATATCAAATGACCTCAACAAATCCAGCAACATGCAATGTATATGTGTTTTCACTAAAGGAGTTTTATAGGTTTCCATGACTTAACCTATGAGGTTTAAGGGGCTTTAAGGAGGAAAAACAAAACCCTTTTCTTATTGGTTCTTTTTATCTTGTATGTGAATGCGAACTCAACATAATCTAATTTTAATCATAAGGAAAAATTAAAGTTAAACCAGGAACAATATATCAACACTAAAATGCTGTCAATTATTGCTTATTACCATATTTGTCATGTGAATTGGTCATATAGGTCATTTATGAACAGCCATAAAGCAACTTCTTCCATTTGCAAGGCACACAACCTTTGCCATTCAATGATGTATGTAAATACTGGTGTCAAAGCTGCTTCTAAAACACCACCAATGAGGAGAGAGAGAAAAATCTTGCTGCCATTAAGACACATAAGCCTTCAGCCTCTGAAGAAAAATAATGGTTAAGGCAGAAGTAACTTTTTATAATTAGAGTTGATAAAAAAGGCAATGTCAACGTTGTAAATGATTTCTGCTAGGGTGCAGAGTGTTAAAATGGGGTAGAAGACGATGAAAATTCACATATTTTTGTTAACATCCTTGAAATACAAAAATATTTTTAAACCTTACTTGCATTGCAAGACAATTGTTTCCTGTTAGATATTTTTGATTTCTTTTAATTTCTTTTTGAATTTAATGAAATTTATCTTAATGTAATTTAATTTAATTTATTTATTTTATTTAAAAACCCCACAACTAATGACCATGTTGTCACATGTCTTCTGCGTGTTTCAGTTCTCAGATATAGATAGTTTGAAAAATTATGTTTTTCCTCTTCTGTGGAAACTATACATTCTCAGCCACTTACAATATCCTTCCTGAGGTTCACAGCCCCAGATAAACATGCCCTGTTTTGTGGAATAGTACAATGTTTTAGAAGGGTTTCAGGTACTATTTGGGAGGAATATAGGACAGTT
>VZRW01008191.1:45463-61276 GCA_013398125.1 Aegotheles bennettii | reverse complement strand
CCTCCCATGGGGACAGCGAGCTGTGACCCAAACCCAGGTCCCTTCTCCTGGGGGACAGCGAGCTGTGACCCAAACCCATGTCCCACCTCTCTAGGGACAAGTTGTGACCCAAACCCAGGTCCCACCTCCTGGAGGACATCAAGTGGTCCCCCCCCAAGCCCTATCCATGAATTTGGGGTCTGCATTTCCCTTGTGGCCCCTTAGAATCATTATTATGGTTGGAAGGGACCTCTAGGGTCATCAAGTCCAACCTTCTTGGCCTCTCCCAGCAGATCAGCAGCGCATTCCTCACCGGCTTGAGCTCCCTGAGCTGGCTTGGCTGCAGAAATTGGGTGAAAACCCAGGGTTTTGGAGCAAATCCAGCTCAGCAGGGGGGTGGGTGTCTCTGCATCCTCCTGGGGGGGGTCTCTGCATCCTCCTGGGGCACCTTTGCACCAGCCCAACCCCAGACTTTGGTTTTGAAGCATCCGTGGGGCTCTGAAACGCATCAAATATTCCCTGGAGCTCCGGGTCCTGCCTCTGCTTCCCCTGGGATTTGAGGAATGCTATTTTTACCCTCTCCTTCCAAACTGGAGCTGTATTTTAAGTAGCTTCACGTGGACATCCAGCCCTGGAGACCCCTGTCTGGGATCATCCCTGCTTGAGGTGGCTGGAGGACTTGAGGTCTAATGGTCCAATGGTTGGGAATATGATGGGATAAAGGTTGGACTCGATGACCCTGGAGGTCCCTTCCAACCATAATGATTCTATGAAGAGCTTTAATGCCGAGGCTGAGGGTGCTGGCAGCCCTCCTGCTTCCCAAAATATCCATGGGGATGCACCAGCCCCCTCTGCTGATCCCATCCCGCTCTCCACAGGGCTCCGTGGAATGTCCCAACCTGGAGTTTGGATATGGGGACACCGATGGACATGGCATGGAGCTGGCAGGTGAAGGGGTGTGGGGGTGCTGTGCTGCTGTGGATAGGGAGGGAAAAGGATAAAAAATCCCTCAGGAGAGCAGGGATGGGGAATGGACATGGAATGGGACCATCCCTGCGGTGACGGAGCAGGAGGGGGTTATTAATAGAGAGCCACTGGCTCCCTGGGGACATCCAAAGGGGCACCTGGGGACACTGGGATCACCCTGGGCTAGGGATCACCCAGGACACGATGGTGGGAGGACTGGTGGCACACTGGGAACCATCACCCGTTATCATTGGTGTCACGGTGGGTCAAGTCCTCATCCCAAAGCTTCCTGCTGTGCCCATATCTTCTGCTCCACAGCCCTCGTGGTGGTGCCCAGCGTATCTCGACCAGCACAGGGGTTATTTTTAGCCCTGTGAGTCCCAGCTGGCCAGGCTGGAGCACATTTTTTCATCCAGGGATCCTTCTTCCCCCTCCTTGCAGGACTGTTCTGCTCCCCCACGGTGCTGCTCAGCTCCATAAGACCTATAGGATTTCTATAGGAAGAGGCAGGAATTGTATAGGAGCGGGCATGTTGTGTCCCTCCAAGTCCAGCCCCTGTTTGCAGGTCCCAAAATATCAGTGCAGGGCTTGGCCGGGTGCTCCTGAGGTCCCTCCCTCTGCAAACTGGTTTAACTGGGACAGAACATTAACCCCAAAAAGCCCCCTATGGAATTGTAAATGCAGCTCGAGGATCATGGACGTGGGAACAGCCCAGCCCCGGGGGTGGAAATGATGGATTTGGGAGCACTGGGTGACAGTTCCATGATGGTGGAAATGATGGATTTGGGAGCACTGGGTGATGCTTCCATGGTGGTGGAAATGATGGATTTGGGAGCACTGGGTGACGCTTCCATGATAGTGGAAATGATGGATTTGGGAGCACTGGGTGACGCTTCCATGATAGTGGAAATGATGGATTTGGGAGCACTGGGTGATGCTTCCATGGTGGTGGAAATGATGGATTTGGGAGCACTGGGTGATGCTTCCATGATAGTGAAAATGATGGATTTGGGAGCACTGGGTGACGCTTCCATGGTGGTGGAAATTATGAGTTTGAGGAGCACTGGGTGACACTTCCACGGTGGTGGAAATGATGGATTTGGGAGCACTGGGTGGCTCTGAGATGCCCCTTGGAGCTGCAGAAGAGCTCAGGGTCTCTGTTGAGGTCCTGCCCCGTGCGTAGGATGCGTAGGGGTGCTCCAGGGTCCCACAAGGAATTTGGCACTGAGGAGGAGGAGGGTGGAACTCATCCAGGTCCCTGCTGACCCCTTTTCTCCATCAGAACTGTACAGCTACACCGAGGAGCCCGAGCTCGGCACCAACAGGAGATGCTTTGAGGAGGATTTTCATGCTCAAGGTACCAGCTATGGGCTCAGCGCCCTGGGACTCGGGGCAGCCCCTCCTGAGCAAGAGCAGGACCCCCTCCCAGGGAGACACCAAGCTGGTGGTCGTGTCCCCTTCCCAGTGCAGGGCAGGAGCTGGCTGGAGCTGGATGGGGCTCAGCAGAAGGCTTACGTTATGCGCCTGCTGGATGGGCTGGAGGTGGTCAACAGGGACAAGAGGCTGAAGGTCGCCCGGGCCATCCTCTACCTGGCACAGGGTAAAGACCACATCCCCCCAAAGCTGCCTGGCTTTGGTGTGGGAGCTTGGGAGAAGCCTTCTCCTGGGGTTGTGCCAGGTCGGTGCTGTCAAGCTCCTTCCTGGGATGGTCCCGTGAGCTCCAGGGCTCCTCCCCCTAACCAATGTCTCCCTTTGGGCCTCTCCAGGCATCTTTGGGGACTGTGATAATGAAGGTGATGTCCTGTACTGGTCTCGGCACAACAGCTTCCTCCTGTACCAGCTGGGAACCTTCACTGCCTTCCTGGAGCTCCTCAACATGGAGATTGAGTGAGAGAACCCACACTGCCCTTGCCCTCCTCACCCTCCTTGTCCTCTTCTTCATCTTATTCTTTCTCCTCACCCTCCTCTTCGTCTTTTTTCTCCTCACCTTCCTCTTCATCACCTTCTTTCTCCTCACTCTCCTCTTCTTCATCTTCCTTCTCCTCGCCCTCCTCATCCTCTCCATCTACTTTCTCCTCACCCTCCTCTTCATCTTCTTTTTCCTCGCTCTCCTCACCCTCCTCTTCTTCATCTTCTTTCTCCTCACCTTCCTCCTCTTCACCCTTCTTCCTCCTCTTCACCCTTCTTCCTCCTCTTCACCCTTCTTCCTCCTCTTCACCCTTCTTCCTCCTCTTCACCCTTCTTCCTCCTCTTCACCCTTCTTCCTCCTCNTTCTCCCTTCTTCCTCCTCTTCCCCCTTCTTCCTCCTCTTCCCCCTTCTTCCTCCTCTTCCCCCTTCTTCCTCCTCTTCACCCTTCTTCCTCCTCTTCACCCTTCTTCCTCCTCTTCACCCTCCTTGCCCTCTCCTTTCTCCTTCCTCCTGCTCCTCCCTGAGCACCCAGGAGGTGCCACGGCCATGGCACGTCCCCCAGCATGGTGTTCCCACCACTGCAGACGTGGGCTGGGGGTTGGGGTGAGGAGCACCCCGTGGCTGGTGCTGAGCTTGTCCCCTTCCCTGCAGCAACAGCCAGGCCTGCAGCAGCGCCCTGAGGAAGCCGGCCATCTCGCTGGCTGACAGCACAGAGCTCAGGTAGCCCTCTCAGCTCCCCAGGTAGCCCTCTCAGCTCCTCAGGTAGCCCTCCCAGCTCCCCACTAACACGTTGGGTGGAGGCTGTGGGACAGCCTCTGGGGCTGGCAGCATCACCTGCCCATCGTGCTGTCCCCCCAGGGTGCTGCTCAGTGTCATGTACCTGCTGGTGGAGAACATCCGTGTGGAGCAGGAGGCAGATCCCCCCGAGTGGAAAACCTGCCGGGAGACCTTCAGGATGGAGCTGAGTGAGCCACAAAGTTCATTGTGCCCTCATGAGGTCCCTTTGTTGTGCTGGACTGGCGAGGAGACCTCAGGGTTGGTGGATCTGCTCTGAACCTGCTCCTGGTCCCTCTTCCCATCAGGTTTCCCCGTGCATACTGAAGAGCCGTTTGCTCTTCTGCTTTTCACAATGGTGACAAAGTTCTGCAGTGGCCATGCTCCACACTTCCCCATCAAGAAGGTCCTGCTCCTGCTCTGGAAGGTGCTTCTGGTGGGTGCAAACCTTTCTTTTTTCCAGAAAATGGTCATTTTGGGAGTGGTGCTGATGCAGCCTGGATGTTCTGCACCATTCAACCCAACCATAACAGGGTTATTTAGGATGACACAGGAAGCTGACACAAGGCAAACAGCTTCTTCTGGGATGAGGGTGGGCTGAGCCATGCAGAGGACATGGGGTGGGATAGAAGCCTGGAGAATGAACCACTGATGGTGGTCTTCATCCTCAACTCTCCAGTTTGATGGCCTCAAACTGCTGCTCTCCTGGAAGCCCATGAGAGCCACACAGCCCAGGTTTGGGGTCTGCTCCCTGGTTCTTCACCTCTCCTGTTGGTCCCTAGTTCACGCTGGGTGGATTTGAAGCCCTGCAGATGATGAAGGTGAAGAAGAGGGAAGAGCTGGGGCTGCCCCCCTTGCCAGAGGACAGCATCCAGGTGATGCGCAGCATGAGGGCTGCTTCACCTCCCACCTACTCCATCGAGCTCCTGGAGCAGCAGCAGCAGCAGCAGAAGCGTGGGCACCGCAGCTGGAGGGTAAGAGCAGGTCCATCCTCCTGGCACACAACCCAGAATGCTTTTCCAGTGGGGACATCACCCACCCCTGGAGCCACCCTGTGCTTGGGACAGTGTTCCCCTTTCCCCCAAGTGCTCCTGAGTTTTCCAGTTTCATAGAATCTCAGAATGGGTTGGGTTGGAAGGGCCCTTTCAAATCATCCAGTCCAACTCCCCCTCAGCGAGCAGGGACATCTTCAGCTGGATGAGGTTCCTCCAAGCCCTGTTCAACCTGACCTTCAGTGTCTCCAGGGATGGGGCTTCTCCCACCTCTCTGGGCACTCTGGGCCAGGCTCTCACCACCCTCACACCAAACAATTTCTCCCTCCCATCCCATCTCCATCTCCCCTCTGGCACTTGGAACCCGTTCCCCCTCGGCCCATCACTCCCTGCCCTTGGCACCAGTCCCTCTCCAGCTTTCCTGGAGCCCCTCCAGGCACTGGAAGGTGCTCCAAGGTCTCCCCGGTGCCTTCTCTTCTCCAGGCTGAACACCCCCAACTCTCCCAGCCTGGCCCCAGAGCAGAGCTGCTCCAGCCCTCGCAGCATCTCCGTGGCCTCCTCTGGACTCTCTCCAACAGCTCCGTGTCCTTCTGCTGTTGGGGACCCCAGAGGGGGCCCCAGCACTGCAGGGGGGGTCTCACAGAGCGGAGCAGAGGGGGGAATCTTCTCCCTTGACCTGCTGGTTCCACTTCTGGTTTTGCAGCCCAGGGTGGTGTTGGCCTTCTGGGCTGTGAGCACACATTGCCTGCTCAGGTCCAGTTTTGAATCCACCATCAGATCAGCCCTGGTCCCCTCCCTTCATCTGGAGGAAGCGAGAGGACACCCTGACCCTATGGCAAAGGGCTGATAAGCACCAAGGAGCCAACTGCTCACAGCAAGCTTGTCTGTTTTTAGCTCCACTCTTGGGGTTGCTGTGTTCTGGTCCAAGGATGAGAATGCCTCTTCTGCTAGGGGAGAGATATGGGATGGGAGCTCCAAAAGTTGAGATGGAAAATGGGGTCATACCTCCTAGAGCAGCAAGGCTAAATCATAGAATCATAGAATTATAAAGTCATAGAACCATTATGGTTGGAAGGGACCTCCAGGGTCATCAAGTCCAACCTTTATCCCATCATATCCCTAACCATTAGACCATCAGACCATGGCCTCAAGTGCCTCATCAACCCGTTTTTTGAACACCCCCAGGGATGGTGACTCCACCACCTCCCTGGGCAGCCCATTTCAGTGCCCAACCACCCTCTCAGTAAAGAACTTCTTCCTAATCTCCAACCTAAACTTCCCCTGATGGAACTTGAGGCCATTAAAAGTACAGAGGGGGTTATTCCTTGTCCAGGCTTTGGTGGCAACCTCACCTGTTCCTCACCTGAGGAAGATCTTGGAGCTTGATCCCTCCAGGATGGAGAGGTCTGGTGCCAGCAGCTGGGAGGGAAATAAAAATCCATGGAGTGACTTGAATTTCTCCTTCCCCTTCTGCTGCAGCCCCTGGTGAAGCAAGACAGTTTGGATATCTACAACGAGAGAGACCCTTTTAAGAATGATGAAGCAGGAGTCGATGAAGAGGAGAACGATGATGTGGACAGTGGGATCGAGGGGGAACTGGACCTGATGGAGCGGGACACAATCATCCCTGTGATGCCCACACAGCGCCCACCTATCGAAAGGGTGTCATTCCCCAAAGGGCTCCCCTGGGCCCCCAAAGTCAGGTAAGACCATCTGGTGTCATGTCTACCTGTCCTGGAGTTCACTGCAGGCTGAACGTCAGCCCTTGGCAAGTTTGTTGACCTCTGGCAAGTTGAACTGGAGTGACTTCACTTCTTTTTCTGTCTTGGTTGGTCCTTTCTGGACTGGGTTTAGCTGAGCTGGGTTTCTGTGAGCTTTACAAACCAAGCATGGTCAAGCTTGGCCAATAAGTGGCAATCTGGTTTTGGACATCCCAGATTGTTCTAGGAAGGAGGCTGGTGCTGGAGCACTGTGGGAGCAGAGCCACATTTCTGATGGATCTCAGCAGGACGAGGTCCCAGACTAATCATCTGGGGACCTGGTTAATGATACTGCCTCTTGCTTGTGGAGTGGGACCTTTGTGTTGCCAGATGAAGCCTTGAGTGGCATCATCCGAGGATAAAGAATTTGGTGCTTTCCCTTCCTAAGACCAGTTCTGCTCCACACGATATGGGGGGAGCTTTAGGGAAAGAGGGTGAAGACCTCTGCCCCTTTCCCTCTAATCCATGTGTTTGGGGTTTTTTTGCTGTTGATCAAAAGCCTGGATTTCATCCAGTAGCTTTCAAACTCAGGATCTTTTTGCTGTGGGAGGGTTAAGTGTGTCTACCCAGAGCACTCCTCACAGGTTTCCTACCTGGGTCTCCACACGTGGTGCCATGGTGCTCCACGTAGCTGAGAGCTCTCAGCTTCAAAATCAAATGATCATTGTTTTTCTTGGCTGGACCCTGGAAACCCAGCTGGGTTTCTTTCTGCCTGTGAGAGCTTTGGCTTACGGTTCATGTCCTGCTCATAGTGCTGAGACCCTGAGCAGCTCTCATGAAGGTTGCCCAAGGTGGACAAGATGTCAACTTGCTCTCTGGGAGCAGCACGTGCTCCGCCAGACCGCGGAGACAACATTTGTTTGCTCAAAGCCAGCAGATGCTACTGGGAGATGCATGTGCTAGGAGCACAGAAGGTGGATAAAAGGGTCCTGGTTGTAGAGAAGTCATCTCGGTTTGTTTTCACACCCCCATGGAGCTGCACAGCAAATACAAATGGGTTTGGTTGCTCCAGCCAACGAGAGCAACGGTGGCTCTAGCCCGCTGCTGTGAAGACCTCTAGAAATCAATCCTAGAAAGCTCAGAGGTCCTTGCTGGTGCCACGCTGCTGTCCTTTCTGAGCAGTGCAGGCTGTGATCTGCCATATGTCTGCTTTCCAACCTTCTGCTTGTTTTTGTTTCCCTGCTGCTCTCCATCAGACAGAAAGACATCGAGCATTTCCTGGAAGCGAGCAGGAACAAATTCATCGGGTTCACGCTGGGACAGTGAGTGTTACAGGTCCAACAGAGTCTGTCTCATAGCTCCTGTCAGTGCACTTTAACTGGTGGGAGGTGTCCACAGAGCTCAGGTTGTCTCTACTCAACACAACCCATGCTCAGGACATGTGGTGCAGCACTGGAGTTCACTGGAGCTGCAGCAGTGCACTCGGTGTTACAAAAATACGTTCTCGGAGATGTTGTTCTCCAAGGACCTCTTTCTACTAAAAATCAGACCTAGCCTGGAATAAGTGACCCCTGGCCCAGGCCGGAGAGGGGTTTGATGTGGGAAGAGGGGTCAAGACAATCTGGTATCCACAGCAAATGACCCGGTTCGTGACTAAATCAAACTGCAGGGGCAGAGTCAGCCTGGCCTGGGCAGGGTTTACAAACCCAGCAGGGTTTATTCGGCTCTAGATGTGGTGCTGGGCTCAAGCTGGCTCCACACAGAAACCTGATCCAACTCCAGTTCTTCACCCCAAGGTCACCCCTTTCTTGTGTAGGCTTTGCTGGGGAGGAGGTGGGAGGGTGGGCAGCTCACACCAACACCTCTCCCAAGTCCTGACCCATCTGGGATGCATTGAGTAGGCTCCAGGCTCCCTGTTCTACGTTGTATGATGTGGAAGTGTTAAACCCAGATCTTCCCAGCCTTGTACTCATCTCCTTTCATCCCTCACAGAGACACCGAAACCCTGATAGGGCTACCACGGCCCATCCATGAAAGTGTGAAGACACTGAAGCAGGTAAGATGGTGGCTCCACGCATGGCATTTGGATGAAGCAGCCCAGAAAGCCCTGCTGGGCAGCAGTCAGCTTGTCTAACCTCATCCCTTTTTGCTCCCTGGCACTCAGCAGATGCTCTAAGGTGGGATCAGACCCATGGGGATCTCATGGGGGTGGGGAAATTGGCCAAGATCAGTGAGGCCATATGCTAATGGTCATGGTCTAATGGTTAGGAATATGATGGAATAAAGGTTGGACTTGATGACCCTGGAGGTCCCTTCCAACCATAATGATTCTATGATTCTAGGATTGCAGGGCTTCAAGTCCCATACACACAAACTTTGTGATGGAGCACTTATGAGTTTGAAGCTCCTCAGATGTACACTCTCAGCCCACAGTAGATGTTTCATGTGAATTTAGTCTTCTGCTCCTCTTCAGCTGATGACCAGCAGCACATTTGCTCTTGAGCTCCTTTTCTTTCTGCCTTGGGAAGTCAATCTGATGAATCCAGTCAAGGACTGAACAGCTTGAGAGGGGCTGGATGTCCACCACATGCAGTGTGGGATCCTTGTGTCTAACCTGGTTACTGGAGGGAGTAAGAGGGTCCCTTCTTGTTAGTTGTCACAGGAAAAGCTCTGGAGCTTCTTGCTTGGGGCAAAAAAATGGAAAATGAGTCCTCACTGCAATTCCAGGTTGATTGTCCAGCACTTGGACTTTGCATTTATCCAAGATGTAACATTGCTGCATCCTGGTGAGCATTTGCCACGTTGTGCTTTGGAGGTGACAGACTCCCAGAGTTGGGTTTGGATAGACATGCCCAGACCTGTGTTGTTCCCAGCCTTGGCTCCTGCAGTGCTCCATGTCGCCTGAGACACCTCCAGAGGTCAACTGACCCTATCTGAGGTCTGCATTGCCTTTTGGAGGTGATTGTCCCTCTCCATTTACTTCCAGAGAGATCCTAGAAGGAGTAGATGGAATTAATCAAAGACATGATGTGTGAGGAGCTTCAGGGGCAGGGGGATGTCCCACACAAAGATGAGTTCTCCATGTATCTGCTACGACCTATACATCTAACTCAGATATTCCTGAAATCAGGAGATGTTGTCACTGCTGGCTGTGTTCCATCCTTTGGTTGTGATGTTGCTCTGCCTCTGTCTATTTTGCCAGCACAAGTACGTTTCGATCTCGGACATCCAGATCAAGAACGAGGAGGAACTGGAAAAGTGCCCCATGTCTCTGGTAAGAAGTTGCTGCTCCCCATCACTAGATAGATGTGTAGAAGATTTCCAAGGCTGTAGAAATCCATACATTCTCCATGAGCCTTAAGACACAGCTTGGATGCTCTTTTTTTTTCTAAAAAAACCCATCTTGATCAAATGTAGCAGTGGAGGAAGACCTGGAGCTTCCTGCAGTTATGTCCATCATTAAGTCCTCAAGCTGGGTTTGATGGAGATGACTGACATGTCGCTAGTGTATGGACTGGAAATACTGAATTCTCCCTTGTTTCTCATGTTTCTCTCTGGTAGGGGGAAGAGGAAGTCCAAGAAACCCCTTGTGAGATCTTATACCGAGCAATGTTGTACAATCTCCCCCAGTATATGGTAAGGCCATGATTCCTGAACATAAGGAAGAGCTGTTGAGCAGGGCATGGTCCTTCAGAGCTCAGCACAGGGCTGCTGGGGTACGGTCAGGACTTGAATGGTGAGATTTTGGTGGGAATCCAGAGCAGAGTTGGGTGGAAAGTACAGTCCAAGAGGAGAGATTCAGAGGATCAATGGGTGTAGATACCCAGGGACATGGTCAAACGGTTGGAAAATAGGATGTGTGTGGAAGATTTGGAACAAGGAACAAAGTCCTCCACATTGGTGGGAGCTCAAAACTGGCTCTGGACACTGAGAGGAACCAGTTGGGTGTGGCCCTCTGTCATCTCTTGAGCTGTGTGAGCTGTAGTATTTACCAACAAGTTGTTGCACACTGATGCAGGCACCTTCACTTCTGACCTCAACAAGCAACCTATGGACTTCACTGGTTCCTTGAGCCTTTGTCCTTGTTGAGATGACTTTCCATTATGATATCGTGCTGATTTCTCTGTGTGATGGCTTGCTGGGCCAGGAACCAAACTGTGCCATCATCGTGTTGTACGTGGCTCAGCACACAAGGTGGTAGGTCTTTCAGGTCTTTGCCAGCCTGGCTGTGCTCTCAACAGCTGCTCAAACTGTGAAGAGTCTGGAGGTTATGACCTTCCTTACAGGGACATCCCGTGGCAGCTTTCCCATGGCCTCAAGAGATTCCAAGAGGAACACAATGTGTGTCCTGAAATTCAGTTACATTGCCAGGTTGGATGGGGCTTTGACAACCTGGTCTAGTGGAAGGCCATGGGCAGGGACACCTCCCACCACACCAGGGTGCTCCAAGCTCCAGCCAACCTGGCCTTCAACACTGCCAGGCAGGGGCAGCCACAGCTTCTCTGGGCACCCTGGGCCAGGCTCTCACCACCCTCACACCAAACAATTTCTCCATCCCATCTCCATCTCCCCTCTGGCACTTGGAACCCGTTCCCCCTCGTCCCATCACTGCCTGCCCTTGGCACCAGTCCCTCTCCAGCTTTCCTGGAGCCCCTTCAGGCACTGGAAGGTGCTCCAAGGTCTCCCCGGTGCCTTCCCTTCTCCAGGCTGAACAGGGTCTAACAGGAGAGGTTGGGCCTTGGCGTGGTGGGTCTGTCACAGTGAGCAGAGTTTGGGTTGGTGAAACCCTACTGAGTTGGCTTAAAGTTTCAGTCCAGTTTCAGCAAGTGAAGGGTAAGGAAGGAATGACCCTCCCTGGGAACATCCCTCCACGCCTGTCCTCCTCTGCAGATATCTCTGCTGAAGATCCTCCTTGCTGCAGCGCCCACCTCCAAAGCCAAGACCGACTCCATCAACATCCTGGCAGACGTGTTGCCTGAGGAGATGCCGTAAGTCCTTGAGGAGGTGGCCACCAGCTTTGTGACAAAGTCTTGGACCAAGCAGGAGGGTTGGGGTTTGCTGATGGGTTTGGGGGGCTCCAGCTTTGAGGATGTCTTTTTGGATAGGTGCAAGCTAATGTTGCTGCCAGGGCAGAGGGGTGAAGGGATAAACATTGGACTTGATGACCTTGGAGGTCCCTTCCAACCATAATGATTCCATGATTCTGTGACTCTAAGCCAAGGATATGAACATCAGTTTTTCAGGACCATAACAACTCGAGCATGGTTGGCAGCTGCTGTGCTCTGCCAGCCAAGTGACACAAATCATAAAATCATGCTCATTGACACAAAGCATGAAGATACATGAGCATGTGGGAGGTGTCCTTCAAACTGCTCCCCCAGCATTGCTGGTGGAGGGCAATCAGCTTTTTGCCCCCTTTTTTAATGCACTTTGGTTTCACCAGACAGAAGGGGAGGGACATGGGAGTCCCAGAGGGAAGTGAAGGTCTCTGTGTCTGTAGAGCCTGTCTAGTCCAGATGAGTAAGAACTTAACAGTGCCTGAGTTGTCCTTTCTCCTGGACCCACCTTGCTGTTGCCTTCTTTCCCTTCACCCTAGCATCACTGTTCTTCAGAGCATGAAGCTGGGGATGGATGTGAACAGACATAAGGAGATCATCGTGAAGAGCATCTCAGCTTTGCTGCTGCTGCTCCTCAAGCACTTCAAGTTGAACCACATCTACCAGGTGAGTGTAGAGAAGAGGTTGGTTATCGCCAAGCCGATCTTGAAGCCAATATGTTGTGGTAGATCCTCTCCTAAAAGACCTCTCCAGGAAGGGTTTCCATGAGGAGCTGCAGACTGCTTTTCTGTAGTGGTGAACCCTAGCCCTGGGCCAGGATTTGGGTAGGGTTACTCAGGCAGGGATTTCCTTCACATGGAAGAAGTTTTCAGACTTCTGGAAAAATTCATGCTGTGGGTGCTCAGGTTAAAGTACAGGAGATACAACAGGCACAAACCTCCCTGGCAGAAGGGGGAAGGGGATGAGGGTTAATCAAGACCCTCTTTTGCTCTGTCTCATCTCCAGTGACCAGAAATAGTGCTGGGCAGGACGTCAGGAGGTCAGCTAATCCAGTCCTCCGTCCCTCAGCAGGATCAAGTTCTTGGGGCTCCAGTTTCAACAGTGCCTGGAGGGCTGGGTCCTAGATGCAACCTGATTTTTGTTTCTTCTGAATGGCACCAATCACACTGGACCTGTGTGAGGGCTTCCCTTGATTAAAAAAAGACCAAGGGCTGATTTGAGCTGTGGCCTGGGCCTAGTCCAACACCCATTCTGCAAGTCAAACAATTAGTGTTTTCTAATTATTTTTTTCTGTTGAAGGTTCCAGCATGGTACAAATCCATCTGTCGTGAAGCCCACTGATATTTATCTGATGATAAATACAAATCCATATATTGGCTTGACTTGGGTTGGCTTGGCTTGGGTTGGCTTGGGTTGAATTAAATGAAGCAAACGCCCCCATTTTTACAATCCTACATTTGTTCTGAGTCCCACCATGGCCCTCCAATAATTTTTGTTGCTTTTCCCCTGAAACAGCCCCTCTCTTTTCTTCCTCCAAGGCAGTGACTGCACAAACTTGCACACGTAGCTCATGGGAGTTTTTTTCTCTCGGTTCTGTCGAGGTTTGATGTTTCTTGTGCCAACAGAACCTTGCTGCCCAGCAAGGCAGCATTATCTTCAGCCCCATCCTGTAGAACTTGGTGGTGGCAGCTGCATTTCAAAGCAGTGAGCATCTCAGATCCTGGGTAGCGGGCACCACTGGTTGCTCACTCACACGTAACGGTGGTGGGGTGGTGTTGGTGGTGCTCCAAGTGTTGACAACTTCTACCAGGCTGAGAGGAGATGTGGAGGAACAAACTGGTTCTTTGCTCTCGCGTTTGGGATGTTGGCTGCGGGTTAGTGAGAGGCATGGGTGGGATCATAGAATCATAGAATCATTATGGTTGGAAGGGACCTCCAGGGTCATCAAGTCCAACCTTTATCCCATCATATCCCTAACCATTGGACCATTAGACCATTAGGGATGGGGTAGGGTAGGATGGGGTGGGATGGAATGGAGTGGGATGGGATGGAGTGGGGTAGGATGGGATGCAGTGGGGTTGGATAGGGTAGGGTACGATATTGCTGCTATTTGTGTCTGTCTCTTCAGAGATTTGATGCATTCCACAGCTGTACATACCCGGACCATTTCATGTTTAGAGGTGGAGAGGAATTAAAAGCACCTATCAAGCTGAGGGTGCTTTTTTCATTCAAAATTTGGAAAGGCACTGGGGTCAGTGTGTGACAGTGACAGGNAACTTCTTTCCTGTGAGAGTGCCAGAGCACTGGACCAGGCTGCCCAGAGAGGTTGTGGAGTCTCCTTGGCTGGAGACATTCAAACCCCGCCTGGATGCGTTCCTGTGTGATGGACTCTAGGTGACCCTGCTCTGGCAGGGGGGGTGGACTAGATGATCCTTCGAGGTCCCTTCCAACCCTAGAATTCTGTGATTCTGTGATTCTGTGATTCTCCTCCTTCCCTCTTCCCCTCATACTGCTTTGCCACAGATGTTTGCCTGGAAAAGCTGCTCTGCAATCCTTAGGTGCAGCTATTCCCAAACTACTGCCATCAAGGCTGTGTGTCCACTCCATGGCAGAGTTTCCCAGCTGGTGGGAGTTGCTGTATAAGCTGCAAGTCTTACATAGCAGACTTCTGCAAGGAGAAGATGGTCTGCGAGGTGTCCAGAGCAAAACCATCAGGACTGCTTTGCTTCTGGCTGGAAATGGGTTTCCATTCCCAGGCGATGCTCCCACTTGGCTAACGTTGACCCATTTCACTTCTCTTCCTCAGTTTGAGTATGTGTCCCAGCATTTGATGTTTGCCAACTGCATCCCGTTGATCCTGAAGTTCTTCAACCAAAACATCATGTCTTATATCACTGCCAAAAACAGGTACAGCCACTTCTGGGGAAGAGAGAGAATGATGGAGCAGGGAGGCTTTGTGCATGAGGAACCCTAATTTGTGGTGGGACTGAGTGACCTCTGGTCCCTTGCATGGCTTTGGGGCAGTGTGGTTCTCCAGTGTGGTTCCTCCAGAAGGGAGTAAATCCCTTCTGCTCAATGAGGAGTGGATGGGGGGTTTCCAGTCTCTCACTGGACTACTAAAACACATGAAGACTCCTCTCACTTGCTGACAGTAGATTGTTTTCATCTTCACGTGGCCTCCTGGAAAGCAGTCCCAGTGCCACCAGGCATCTGTGAGCCACAGCTTCAGAGGCCAGATGGAGTAGGGTCCTAGAAGGTCCTTTCCACTTTTTATAGCCATAATTCAGCTTTCCTGAGTTCTCCAGGTTTTGCACAGTTGTCACTGCCTTTTACTTCTGATTTGAGAAAGACACCAGCCCTGGTTTGAGTTGGTACAGGGGCTGGGCTGGACTCCTCCACGTCAGTGTAAGAACTGAAAGAGCACAACTCTTTCACAGCCCAGCAGGACGGGGTGGGATTTCCCCCTCTGGAGGGGATGTTGCTGTTGGAATGATGAAAAGATCCTTTTTCTTGCTTTCTGATGCTCTTTTTTTTGTTGCTCTCGAGCCACACGTGTAGGCTGGTCTGTCTCCTGCGTGGTGTGTTTGTGTGAAAAGGCATGCATGGGAAAAATAGTCATATATTCATTTTCTTGCTGAGAAACATCTCCACTTTAGGTCTTGTGCTTTAAAGGCACAGAAGTGAGGAGGAAGTGTAGCTCAGGAGCACTTGGCTCCCTCCTCTGCTTTCTGGTGGAGGTTTCACAGGCAGGATGAGGTGAGGTTTGCAGCTGGATGCTCTGATCCAGGGAGGTTCTGGCCAGCCCAGAGTAGCAGAGTCAGAACATGAGGCACTGCCCTGCAAGAAGGGTCGCAGGGTTTTGTCGTGGACCTGAGGCCAGTGATGCTGCAATGGGAAATAACAGAAGTGATGCTGCTACAATGATGACTTGTGGTGAAAGAGCCATGGGGCTCCTGGTCCTGAGCTGGCTCCCTCTGAGCCCCCCAGCTTGTGCCTGCACAGCACTCCCAGTTTTAGGATTATGATGGGTGGGAGCCAGCAAGGAGCATCTGTCCGTGTGGTCAGAGAAGCCCTCCCTGAAGCCAAAGGCTTTAAATGAAGCCCTTTTTAGGGGATCTCCTGACCTTGGGTCTCATCCTGGATTGCCTCTGACTCAGTCATCTTCAGCTGCTGAATTTGAAACCCAAAAATAGCAAACAAGAGGGAACACAAGAGCTGAAGCTGTGTGATGGTTCAGGCTTTGTTGTAGATCAGTGCATGTCTCAGGGTATGGATGGCATCAGTGTATGTGTGTATATCTATATTATCTATATTTTTATCTATATTATCTATATTGTCTATATTTTTATCTATATTGTCTATATTTTTATCTATATTGTCTATATTTTTATCTATTTTTATCTATATTGTCTATATTTTAATACATGTTTGTATAT
>VZRW01008191.1:0-45407 GCA_013398125.1 Aegotheles bennettii | reverse complement strand
AAAATTATTTTATTGGCTACTTTTACAAAGGCAATAGACCTGGAGGACTTGGAAAGATCTGATGCCCTTGCTATGAATTTTCTTGCTGGGGATCAGATGTCCCCATTTTAATGTCAGATCTGTTTTGTTGTGGGTTTTTTTTATTCCTTTTTTAAACTATGCACACGAGTTGCTAATCTGTCACGTCTTAATGGATCCAAATCCTTCGAGTCCTTACCAAGGCACTCAGAATGCACTCTGGAGCCAAGAGAAGCCCATGTGGGTGCCATCTGTGCAGTCGGAGATGCCGGTGGGGGACACATCTGATGGCACCAGCTGTGGGCTGGTTCACACCCCCAACGGGGCTCACTGGAGATGGGTTTGCTGCCCATCCAAAACACTGGCTGTGCTGCCATTGCAATTCCAACCCCAGGCACAGGGAAGGAAGAGGTTACAAGTTGCTGGGCATAATCACATAGCTCATGGAATCATCGAGGTTGGAGGAGCCCTTCAAGCTCACCCAGTCCAACCCCCACCTCCATCCCCACTCCCCCACAGCACCCAGCGCCACATCCAGACGCCTCTTGAACACCTCCAGGGACGGGGACTCCACCACCTCCCTGGGCAACCCATTCCCACCCCCAATCACCCTCCCAGGGAAGGAATTGTCCCTCATGGCCAACCTGAATCTCCCCTGCTGCAATTCCAGGCCGTTCCCTCTCGTCCTTTCCCTGTGGGCACGGCAGAAGAGACCGACCCCCCCCTCACCCCAACCTCCTCTCAGGGAGCTGCAGAGAGCCAGGAGGTCCCCCCTGAGCCTCCTCCAGGCTCAACACCCCCAGCTCCCTCAACCCTGTGCTCCAGGCCCTTCCCCAGCTCTGGTCCCTTCTCTGGACACCCCCCAGCCCCTCGATGTTTTTTTGAAGACATCTTAAAAAGCTGCTTCCATATTTACCTGGTTCTTAACAAGTCCCTTCTTTCCTGTCTCCCACAGCATCTCCATCCTGGATTATCCCCATTGTACAGTCTGTGATCTGCCTGAGCTCACTGCAGAGAGCCTGGTAAGCAGCACCCAAAGGGTCCTTGTAACCAGTATTGCTGTGTGCCAGAGGGTGAGGAAGGATTTTTGTATTCTTTTTTTTCCTGTCTTCTTTTTCTGTACCCCCAACCTTTCAAAAATCAGGGTTTTTTTTATTTCCCATCCAGACTTGAAGGTTCATCACTCTTCTGAGTCACTGTCAGCTATGGGGAGGTGGGGAGGGGGCACTGCTGGTGTTGTGCACCCCATAAAAATGGTTGGGTTTGGAGTTTTCCCTTTTGCTTCTCCAAATGAGAAGAACCTGCTCTTCAAAAGGATTTGCCCAGAGGCTGTTGCCTCCCAGGTTTAAGTTGGTCTGAGCACTCCTGTACTAGATGACCTTTCAAGGTCCCTTCCAACCCCTAGGATTCTGTCATTCTGTTTTCAGAAGATGCCAATAGATTAAGAAATGAACCAAATTCCCTGTGGAGAGGAGCTTAAATGCTATGGAGACCATCCAGCACGATGGGTTGTGTGAATCCACAGACCACAGATGAGACCTCAATGCTGGCAGGTCCAAAACTGCAATAATTCACATGTAGGTTAGGCTTGGACAGGGAGCAGAGCAGGGACCAGCTTTGGGGTTAAGAAGGAGGGGGAGCAGAGGGAAGGAAGAGCCTAAATGATGCAGGAATTAAGAGGGAGCCTGACCAAAACTCCTCCGGGCAGCGATGATCTTGTGTTGCCTGGTTGCTAAAATTTTAAGTCTAGGTTGTTTTCTTTAGCCTTGTAAAGGCTAAAATCATTAAAATATAAATTAGGGAAAAACTTTCCCTTTGAGCCAAAGCTCCTCACGAATCCCTTCAGGGCTGTGGTCTGCCAGGACAGCCAAACTGGTTTTATTGGATCTGTAGCCACAGCATTTCTGATGTGCTGCTGAGATGCAAATTCCTGCTGTGAGTTGATGATGCCAGCTCAAACTTACATAAAACCCCTCTGTGGAGCACGTGGGGGTGGGGGTGGGATTGTCACACGTGGCCAGCGTGCTGGCTCGGTCCTCCACCACTGTCCCACATGCCTTTCTGCCAGCAATTCTTGCCTCCTTTTGGGGTGACAGCTCCTGGACATCTCCCTCCTCATCAGCAGGATCAGACCCGTGTTTTGTGCGGGTCCATGAGCTCCTTGCTGAAGGCTGGGTGTCCTGAGCAAGCTCCCACCAACTGTATCCTGGTCCGATGGGGACACCTAGTGACACTTTGCTGAAGGTTCTGATAGCTCACGCTAATCCTTCTGCTCACACTGAGCTTTATGGCTGTAGGAGAAGACTGAAGGTCCAGCTCTGGAATCCTCAGCACAGGAAACACAACGGAGCTGTTGGAGAGAGTCCAGAGGAGGCCACGGAGATGCTGCGAGGGCTGGAGCAGCTCTGCTCTGGGGACAGGCTGAGAGAGTTGGGGGTGTTCAGCCTGGAGAAGGGAATCACAGAATCATTATGGTTGGAAGGGACCTCCAGGGTCATCAAATCCAACCTTTATCCCATCATATTCCTAACCATTAGACCATGGCCTCAAGTTTGTGAACACCCCCAGGGACGGTGACTCCACCACCTCCCTGGGCAGCCCATTCCAGTGCCCAACCACCCTCCCAGTAAAGAACTTCTTCCCAATATCCAGGAAGGCTGTGGGGAGACCTTATGGGGGCCTTTCAGGACTTAAAGGGGGCTTGTAAGAAAGATGGGGACAGATGTTTTAGCAGGGTTCTGCAGTGATAGGACAAGGGCTGATGGTTTTAAACTAAAAGGGGGATTAAAGACTCCTTAACCTGTTCCTCCTGTAAACCTGATGGGAAGACTCCCACTTTCTTGAAGCTACAGATACAACATCAGCTTAGTGACCAAAATAACTCCAGCTGGAATGGGGACCAACTTGTTCTACTGGGATCTGTTTGGAGAAAACACTTGGTGCAGAGGGAGAAGATGAGGGCTGGGCATTGATATGAAACTGCTGCTCGGGCATGGGTGCTGCGTCTGAGGTGACACTGCACCCACGAGCACCTGGGTGACATCTGGGTGACATCTGGGTGACATCCCACCTCTGCTGTGTGCGCAGGAGCCTCCAGCTGGCAGAGAAGTGCATTTGCACAGAGTGGCTTTTGCCAAAGTCCATCATTAAATAAGGCAGAAGCACTCTCTTGTTGGCCTCTCAAAATTCAGTGCTTGCTTTTAACAATGGAGGTGGTGTCCTGGGGATATTTTCTTGGCTAAATCTACTGTCAAAGACACTGACAGAAGGGGCACCCTTGGGTCACCCCCAATCTCTCCTCCTGAGGATACCCAGAGCCTGATCATGCACCAGGCTGTGGTTTTTGCCATGAGTAGTGAAGGCTGCAGCTTTCCCTAAGTGGCTTATAAATAAAAGCAGAACTTGTTTGTGCTCTGATCCCCAAACACGTTGTTTGTGGGACACTTCTGCTGTGCTCCATGACATTCAGACACAAAGCAAGTTATTGTAGTGGTGGAACCCCATGCACCAGTACAGGCTGGGGGCTGACCTGCTGGAGAGCAGTGGAGGAGAAAGGGACCTGGGGGTCCTGGTGGACAGGAGGATGGCCATGAGCCAGCAATGTGCCCTTGTGGCCAAGAAAGCCAATGGCATCCTGGGGTGCATTAGAAAGGGGGTGGTCAGTAGGTCAAGAGAGGTTCTCCTCCCCCTCTATTCTGCCCTAGTGAGGCCACATCTGGAGTCCTGTGTCCAGTTCTGGGCCCCACAGTTCAAGAAGGACAGGGAACTGCTTGAGAGAGTCCAGCACAGAGCCACAGAGATGATGAAGGGAGTGGAACATCTCCCTTGTGAGGAGAGGCTGAGGGAGCTGGGGCTCTTTAGCTTGGAGAAAAGGAGACTGAGGGGTGACCTCATCCATGGTTACAAATCTGTAAAGGGTGAGGGGCAGGACGATGGAGCCAAGCTTTTTACAGTGCTGACCAATGATAGGACAAGGGGCAATGGATGCAAACTGGAGCACAGGAGGTTCCATGTGAATCTCAGGAAGAACTTCTTTCCTGTGAGAGTGCCAGAGCACTGGACCAGGCTGCCCAGAGAGGTTGTGGAGTCTCCTTGGCTGGAGACATTCAAACCCCGCCTGGATGCGTTCCTGTGTGATGGACTCTAGGTGACCCTGCTCTGGCAGGGGGGTTGGACTGGATGAGCTTTCGAGGTCCCTTCCAACCCCTAGGATTCTGGGATTCTGTAATTACTGCTCAAACATGCCATGTTTTGAGGCATGGTGGAGCTGGGGGTGCTCGCATGTAGCTAATGCTTAAAATAATGCATCAGCTGCACTGGAGCTGGAGGGGATCTTTGTTGGAGAAAAGTCTGGTCCTCCTGATACAAGTGCTGCTCTTTGGGCTTTCCTTGTATTTGTCTGTAATATATCCTCTAAGCATGAGGTGATTTATGAATTCATCTCCATAATTAACAAAAACTAAGCTGTGGTGATCACTAGGCTGTAATTTGCTCTCCCACAATGTGTATTTCTCATGATGGGTTGATGCCATTTATCTTAACTCTTCCTCTGAACTTCAATGTGAATTAAAATGCTGATTATAGCTGAGTCTTTCAGGTTTTCCCCAGGATCTGTTGGCTTCTCAGCAGCTTCACAACCCAAGTGAGGAGGTGGCTCCACTGCTCACTCTCCATCAGAAATAAGGCTTGTGCAGATAGTGAAAATAAAGACCACACAAGGGTATCTCTGTGGTGGTGCTGTTGACCACTGCTGTTAGGGTTACACTTTTTCTTCTCTGCTTTGCAGGAAGCTGGAGACAACAACCAGTTCTGCTGGAGGAATTTGTTCTCCTGCATCAACTTGCTGAGGATCCTCAACAAGCTGACCAAGTGGAAACACTCAAGGACCATGGTAAGGTGATGTCCCATCTCTCCAAGACCTGCCACGGGTTGCCAGCATTGCACCTCCAGGGTGTCCCCAGCTCTATCCTGTGTGGCTTCAGCCCAACCTCCCTGCTGGGAGCTTCTTCTGATGGTGCTGGAGCTTCTGCTTCTTCATAATCTGGAATTTCCTTTCGCAGCTTGAGCCTTAAGTGAAGAAATACTTTTTTTTCTGTAAATAATACTTATTTCTATAACCCCCAAGCCTCCTGCAGCAAGCATTGGTGATGTTGAACGTTCTTCTTCTACCTGCTTGGGGTTTGTACCATACATGGCCCAGGCGTTGTTGCCCAAAGCTGCACAGTCAGTGCTTGTGTGAGTATTTTTGAACACGTTGCATTAATTTGTGTTGATTTCTTGGCAGATGCTGGTAGTCTTTAAGTCAGCCCCAATACTGAAACGAGCTCTGAAGGTGAAGCAGGCCATGATGCAGCTCTATGTCCTCAAACTGCTGAAAATCCAGACCAAATACCTGGGGCGCCAGTGGAGAAAGAGCAACATGAAAACCATGTCTGCCATCTACCAGAAGGTGAGGCACCGCATGAACGACGACTGGGCCTACGGCAACGGTGAGTGGGGCTGGGGGAGCATCTACTGGGTGTGGAGTTGAAATTGGCACATGGGGGTTGGATGTGATTTGCCCTGTGACCTGTTAGGATCCCATAAATTTGTTTGGGTCATAGAATGATAGAATAGTTTGGGTTGGAAGGAACCTTAAAGCTCACCCAGTGCCACCCCCTGCCATGGGCAGGGACACCTCCCACCACACCAGGGTGCTCCAAGCCCCATCCAACCTGGCCTTCAACACTGCCAGGCAGGGGCAGCCACAGCTTCTCTGGGCACCCTGGGCCAGGCTCTCCCCACCCTCACACCAAACAATTTCTCCCTCACATCCCATCTAATCACTAGATGGGTTCTGGTACAGGGTTTGCTTCCAAGCCATAAAGGTGGTAGACGCTGTTTTGTGGTGGGATGTCCATCACACAAGGGCAACCAGCTCTTGGGGAAGCACTTTGCTGCTCTACAGGAATCCAGGAGCTGTGCAAAACCCATACGTTTGGTGTCCTGTGGTGTGGTGGGTCTGGTGGGAAGGTCTTGATGTCTGCCTGATGCAGGATCACTGCCTTCTCTGCAGGAGGGGACATTACTGACCTCTGCAGTTGGCTGGATCACAGCTCAAGGGAGCACTGAGATAAAGAGGTTTTTTATACCTCAAATTAAGCTTAATGTTGCTTGAGATGGGAATATAATGGCCTGAAGGCTTGAAGGCAACACTGAACAGAAGCTTCTTTCAATCTGGAAGGGTGACCTTGCCAACAGTGTGAAAATACAGCCCCAAAAATAACAAACCTCTCCCAGTTTCTGCTGGTCAACTTAGCTGGTGATCATAGAATCATAGAATCATTCTGGTTGGAAGGGACTTCCAGGGTCATGAAGTCCAACCTTTATCCCATCATATTCCTAACCATTAGACCATCAGACCATGGCCTCAAGTGCCTCATCAACCCGTTTGTTGAACACCCCCAGGGACGGTGACTCCACCACCTCCCTGGGCAGCCCATTCCAGTGCCCAACCACCCTCCCAGGAAAGAACTTCTTCCCAATATCCAACCTAAACTTCCCCTGATGGAACTTGTGGCCATTTCCTCTCGTCCTGTCATCAGCAATTCAGGAGAAGAGACCAACACCAGCCTCACTACAACCTCCTTTAGGTAGAGGTGGAGAGGACAAAGGATATCTGCTCTCCTTGGGTTGTACCTGGAAGGTTTGAGTGACGCCTCGTTGACTTGTGGCCTCCTGCCACCCTGTCCTAGCCAGAAAAAGCAAACTCCAAAATTCCCAGATTTTAAATTGTTCACCTGAGGAGAGAACAGAGCAAAGGGGGGGAACCTGAGAACTTCTCCTGGTCCACCCAGGTGTGCTGGCAGCCCAGTGGGACCTGTCTACTGGTGGCTCACAAGCCAAGTTCCTCGTCCAGCTGCCAGAACAGGAGCTTCATCTGAAGGAAAAGTAAAACAAGGCAATGTTTGTGTGGGGTGAAGCTGCCAGACCTTCCCAGCGGAGAAGGGGCATTTCCATGAGCATCTCCAGTGAGATGCTGCCACCCCACCGATCGCTGTGCGGGTGGAAATGTCCTGGTAGAATCCCAAAATGAGCTCAGAAAAGAAGTTTCTCCATCCCTGAGGGTGAAACCCTTCATTATTTTGAGTGAACTGAGAGATTTCAGTTTCTTTAGGTGGACATCACAAGTGACAAAGCTTTGTGACCTGGGCTGTTGTGGAGCTGCTGGCCGTGGAAGCGGTGTCCTGGCCGGAGCAGGAGATCCCTTTGCGGTTGCTCTGGCTTCAAAACCTTCGTTTCAATCCTCTTCTTCAGAGTTGTGCTGAGTGTGCTCAGCAGAGGGAGCTGCAACCCCACCAACCTTCTCCCTCCAGGAGAAACAAACGATTTGAGATGCAGATCATATCAAAATATCTCTCCGGTTCTGCGCGCGGCCCCGGGATTATCGAGTTCATTTCTAACCATGCTCAGTTTGAAGCTCAAAGCCCTTCGCCGTTGGAGGTGTCCAGGTGCTGCTTTGTTTGAAGTTGCATCAACTTTTGATGGTGCCAAGCATGGTCCTCATTGTGGGACATCTCCAGCTCCAAATAGATTTGTGTCTCTTTGACCTCGCTGTTGTATTGATCAGGATATCAGCATTTTGGTGACGCAGGGCTAGGGGCATCGGCAGGCGAGGGATGGACCTGTCCTCCACACCACGGCAAGGTTGCTCTCATCTGCTGTCTGCTCCAGCATTGAGCAGAGCCGAGGTCGGCGTGAAATCAGGACTGGAAAAATGGGCTGGATCTGAGAGCGCTTCCCCCGGAGCGGGATTTGGAAGAGCTCTGAGGAACCGAGCTGCCTGTCTGGCCCCTGACCGCTTGGCTTGTTCATAACGAAGACCTCACCTGACAGAAGATCTGTCCACCAAAGCCCCCAGCCAGCAGCTCGAGAGCGAGGGGCTGTTGCATCCTCCTGCGTCCCTCTGCCAAACAAATGTGAGCCTGGGGAATTTCATCCATGGAGAAGTGGGACGGCAGTGCCGGCGCCTCTGCTTTCCACCTCCCCGAGTGGATGGTGAGTTATTTATCTTCTCACTTCCATCAGCGAGCTGGTGGCTGCTTCATTTCTGGAGGGAGCTTCAGGTCTTGCTGCTCCTCATCAGGATACGTTGGCGTTTAGGGTCGTTAATGAGGGTCGTTAAAGTCCAATATTAATGAGGACTGTTGGGCATCCTTAGCATCATTCTTCGGCGTGAGCTGCCTGATTGAGAATGGTCAAGGGATGGTGGGAATGGTCCCCTCTAGGCCACCCCATCTTGCAGATGTGTGGTCTTAAAAACTTAATTTTTAGAGGAATTTGGGAGCAGCGGGGAGGAGGAATGGGAGAAACTGCAAAGGAGAAACATGCCAGGAGCCTTTGAATTTCATACAATAGAATCATAGAATCATTATGGTTGGAAGGGACCTCTGGGGTCATCAAGTCCAACCTTTATCCCATCATATTCCTGACCATTAGACCATGGCCTCAAGTGCCCCATCAATTTCATCAGGATCAGCACAGTCTTTAATTTTTATCATCAGTTTTTATCATCAATTTAGCTTCTGTCGTTGGAATAAAACCTCCAGAACTGAAGACACCCTCCAGGGCAGCGTACGCTGCTCGGCTCGATTTTGGTGGTTAGAGGTTAAAGAAGAGTTACCAGCAAATATTAAAATACATTCTCCTCTGCTTTGCTTCTCTGGTGGGAAGAATTCCCCGAGCAGCTGAAAATATAATGACATTGCTCCAAAAAAGCTCGGAAGACAGGAGGTTGTGTGGCTGGAGGTTGACTTCACGTGTCCCCCCGAGGATCCGCGCCGTGTCTTGTGCTCCAAAAACCTTCACGATCCTTCAGATTCTGTGTCAATATTTGTTTCATCTTCCAAGGTTTCTGCTCGTATTTTCCACTTCTATTTTTGGAGTCGTCCCTTTTGGGAGCTCTTCTAAAAATACTTGGGTTGCTATAAAAGAAGTCGACGTTCTCCGATGAAGGCGTTGTTCTGCTTTGATCTTTATCCACAAATTGAGTCGGTGCGTGGCCATTTGATTCAAGCTTCATTAGTTCCCTTTTTTATCCAACATTATCTCTCCCCAGCATCGCTTTCTTAAGCTTTATGGATTTTATTTCAGGAAAATTAGGGTTTATCATTCCTTTTCTCACTCATTTTTGGTGGCCTGCAGCTCTTTCAGCCTTCACTCAAATTCTCTCATATTTACATCAACGAATGAGTTTGGCATTTCAGGGTTAGTGGTGATAACTCCACGTCAGATGGGTTCAAATGGGGATTTTTTTGGTACTTATTATAAAAACACCGAGTTCTGCTTAAAAACAAGGAGCAAGCTTCTCCCTACGGATCCATCCCCCTCCGTAATTTTCTCCTTCATGAATTCGGTGCCGCTGGGATCGGGACCAGATGACAGCAGCTTAATTTAAATAGACTTGATTTCTCCTTACGGCCATAGCAGTTTCCATTTGGAACGTGGATGTGTGATTTTATAGGTGGCTTGGAGCTGCTCTGCCATCAAACTCCATCTGCAAAGGGCTCGGGGTTATGCCCTCTAGCAGTGTTTTTAATCAGGATTTCAACCTGATTTGCATTTTATGTGGTTTCTCAGGACAACGTGGGAGTGAGCAACCACATTTCAAGTAATGATTAGCCTAAGCTTTAAAACGCTCGTTATCTTTAAGGTCATTACTTCAAGCAGTCTTTTATGGCTTAATGTTCTTACCAAGGTCCTACATTTACTACTCTACACCTCTTATTAATCACCAAATATTGAAAAAATGTATTATTGGAGAATAATAATGACAATAACCTCCTCCTCCTTCTTCTTCTTCTTCTTCTTCTTCTTCTTCTTCTTCTTCTTCTTCTTCTTCTTCTTCTTCTTCTAATTATTATTATTATTATTTCTCCATTGCTTTGCAGAAGAGCAGGCTAAAATAGAAGTTCTCCTGTGTTCTGTGACTCTGATGATTGGGAGCAGATCTCCAACCCCAGTCAATTTGGGATTTCATGGGATCATAGAATCCCAGGACCTCAAGGGTCATCTGGGCCAACCTTTCTTGGCAAAAGTACGGTCTAGACAAGATGGCCCAGCACCTCTCCAGCTGAATCTTAGAAGTGTCCAGTGTTGGGGAACCCACCACTTCCTTGAGGAGATTATTCCAATGGTGAAAAATTGTCCTCTCGTGTCCAATTGGAATCTCCCCAGGAGTAACTTGTACTCCTCATCTTATCCATGTGACTCCTTGTACAAGGGCAATCTCCACCTTCTTTGTAGCCACCCTTTAAGTACTGGAACATGGTGAGGAGGTCTCCCTGAAACCTTCTTTTCTCAAGGCTGGACAAACCCCTTTCTCTCAGCCTTTCCTCGTATGGCTCAAAGCCTTCCCAGTTCTTGGATCATCTTGGTGGCCCTTCTCTGGACCTCTCCAGCTTGTAGGCATCCTTTTTGTATAGGGGGAACTAAAACTGAACACAGTGTTCCAGAGGTGGCCTGAGTAGAGCGAGGTCATGTCTTCTTTATCTCCGCTGGTGATGCCAAGGCCAGGTTGGATGGGGCTTGGAGCAACCTGATCTGGTGGGAGATGTCCCTGCCCATGGCAAGGGGTTGGAACTGGGTGAACCTTAAGGTGCCTTCCAACCCAAACCGTTCTATAATTCTATGCCCTAGCCATTAGAATGAGAGCAGTGGCTTGAGAGACAAGGACCATGATTTGGTCCTCATTAGCAACCCCCTTGAAGGTCTGAAGTTCAAAATAGGTCGTGGTCCTAGTAAAATGCAATAAATGGAGATGTTTGTGGCTGTGGGCTGATGTTTGTGCTGGACACAACCTCAACGTTGAACCTTGGGCTGAGAGTTTGCAGAGCACAGCGTGTCCACCACTGGTGGGTGGTCTTCAAGAATGAATGGCTTTAATTTCAGATGTGCTTGGAAGTGCCTTTGGCCTGGGTGGGTGACTCTTCATGCCCATGCTTGCTGTCCCAAGTCCTGTAGGTCAAAATCAGCCTTAGCCTGCACGTTCTCGAGCTGGTTCCTCAGAAGGAAGATGCCAAAGGGTTAAACATGTGTGGTAATCCCAGAGTTTGTCTCCGTGTGACCTTTTGGCTGGAGAACTGGAATCTTAAACACTTTGAGCTCCAGTTAAAGTTTTGGCTCAGTGAGCAGCCCCGTCAGGATTACAAATTAATTTAAGGCATGTGAAACTATGGAAGAAATGGGTTTGGACAGTCTTCTTCTTGAAGAGGCATGGTCTGGGCTTAGGGGGTGGGTTAGGAGGACAGAAGCTGACTGATGTTGGGCTGCAGATCATTTCAAGCATGGAGTGAGCTCACATCGTGGTGGAGGGGAGGGAGGACATCACTGATAATCATGGGAGGGGAGCTGGTCTCTTCTCAGGTGCTTTTCAGATGCCAAGAACTGGTTGGCATCTCTGGTTTCACGGGGGAAAGTGGAGCAGGAGATGAAGTATCTGGCTTGGCAGGTGGAGTGCTGGAGGAAACCACCTTTTTCTTCATGAATAGGGATGAGAGGGCAGGAGGAGGAGGTTTGGTCTGGGAGCTGCGAGCCCTGGGCTCTGGTGGAAAGCCATGTCAGTCCCCTCTGTTCTACTCAATTGTTCCTCTTGCAGCCTTCACCCTTTTTTATTAAAAAAACCAAGGAGTAAATTCATTTTCTCACTTTGAGTCGTAGGTGGATGAAGAGTTTTTCCACTGGGAACAGACTTCCCAGGCAGCTTGTGACATGAGTGACCAAGTGGTGGCATCTCTTGAAGACCACAAACTTCTTCCGTAGGTTAATAGATGGATTTTCATGAGCTCCATAACTTGCTCTTCATTCCAGCTTTGCTGCAGGTGGATTTTCAAGCTGTGAACAACTTGAGCAAGCAGAAAACTCTGTCTTTCTTCCTTTATTCCTTTTAAAAAAATAGAATTATCCATGGCTAAGAATAAATGTTAAGATGCCAGCACTCCAAAAGTGCTGTGCTCCTAGGATTAAGAAGTTCAGAGGATTTCAAAGGTTGGTTCCTCTTGCACGTTGCATGTGCACGCGGGGATTTTCCAGCTCTTCCAAGATTTTAAAGTTTCGTTTGGTGATTTCTAAAAAAGAGTAGAAAATATGGCAAGTCCTCGGCGTGGCTGAACTGACCCAGCAGGAGGGTGTGGAGAGGTTGGTCTTCAACCACGATGGGAAAGCAGATTTTAATCATCCATGGGTTGGGTAACTCAGATTTTACTGGGACTGAACGTGGTTCTCCCTGGCTTTGTTTGAAGATTGAGTGGACCTGCAGAAAGCACCTGAGCTGTGGTCTCCAAGGGCAGGTTGACAGCCAGCTGGGTGCCCAGGTGGCCAAGGAGGCCAATGGCATCTTGGCCTGCATCAAGCACAGTGTGGCCAGCAGGAGCAGGGCAGGGATTGTCCCACTGTGCTGGGCACTGGTGAGGCTGCACCTTGAGTGCTGGGGTCAGCTCTGGGCCCCTCACACCAAGAAGGACATTGAGGGGCTGGGGGTGTCCAGAGAAGGGAACGGAGCTGGGGAAGGGTCTGGAGCACAAGGAGAAGGATCTGGAGAACTTCTGAGGAGCGGCTGAGGGAGCTGGGGGTGCTCAGCCTGGAGAGAAGGAGGCTCAGGGGGGACCTCCTGGCTCTCTGCAGCTCCCTGAGAGGAGGTTGGGGTGAGGGGGGGGTCGGTCTCTTCTGCCGTGCCCACAGGGAAAGGACGAGAGGGAACGGCCTGGAATTGCAGCAGGGGAGATTCAGGTTGGCCATGANCCTGGAGGTGTTCAAGAGGTGTCTGGATGTGGCCCTGGGTGCTGTGGGTGAGTGGGGATGGAGGTGGGGGTTGGACTGGGTGAGCTTGAAGGTCTCATCTGGCTCTGTTGCTGATAGCAAAGTACTGAGCTGGTCAAACCTTCTGCTGCTCGAGGATCCCTCTGGGTGTGGGTGGGAAGAGACTGGAGAGAAGGAAGAATTTTTTTACAATGAGGGTGGAACAGGTTGCCCAGAGAGGTGGGAGATGCCCCATCCCTGGAAACATTCAAGGTCAGATTGGATGGGGCTCTGAGCAACCTGGTCTAAGTGAAGTTGTCCCTGCCCACTGCAGGGGGGTTGGACTGGATGACCTTGAAAGGTCCCTCTGAACCCAAACCCTTCTGTGATTCTGTGATTCTGTGCTTGGAAAACTGGCAATTGGGGAAGACCGAGAGAGTTGGGGGTGTTCAGCCTGGAGAAGAGAAGGCACCGGGGAGACCTTGGAGCACCTTCCAGTGCCTGAAGGGGCTCCAGGAAAGCTGGAGAGGGACTGGTGCCAAGGGCAGGGAGTGATGGGACGAGGGGGAACGGGTTCCAAGTGCCAGAGAAGAGATGGAGATGGGATGTGAGGAGGAGATGAAGGTGGTGAGAGCCTGGCAGAGGTTGCCCAGGGAAGTTGTGGGTGATGGAAGTATTGAAGGCCAGGTTGGCTGGGGCTTGGAGCAGCCCGGTGTGGTGGGAGGTGTCCCTGCCCATGGCAGGGGGGGGCAGTGGGTGAGCTTTAAGGTCCCTTCCAACCCAAGCCATCGGGGATTCTAAGCAGAACAGTCCGATGCGGGAATGGTGGGATTGGGTGTTGGAGTGTGGACCCTTCCAAGGACGGAGTCGCTGCTCTTGCCGCCGCGGGGGACAGCGTGGGGACCATAATTAAAACCCACTTTGCCATTTACCAAATGCCTTGGTTGTTTGAGTTGCTCATTAGTTAATTTTCTTCTAATGAGGCTCTGCGAACGCAACCATCTGACATTGGGGGGAAAGAAGGTGGGGGGGAGAACCCGAGTTAAAAAGAGCTTAATTAGCAAGTTAATTATAGCGAGCAATGTTCTGGTTCTATAAATGAGCTATTGTTATGCACACACAAGCCAGGCCAGGCTGAAAACTGCCACTGAGTGTCCAGGGGTCAGGCAAACACCATAATTCATCATAAAACAGGAGTAGGGCTTGTTTGGCCGACGTCTCATTAAGCCTTGGGATCCTTTCCTGCCAAAAAAACAGGGAGCCTGAAAATCCGAGCGGTTCCCTTCTCCCTCCTCCCTTCCTCCCTCCCTCCCTCCCTCTCCCTCCTCACCCGGCAGCTGAAACCAGAGCGGGCAGGACTGGGATCTGCGGGGCTGGGAGGTATAAATGGGGGGCCAGCCCCTGCCCCGGTGGGACGCGGCGCCGAGGGGCTCTGGGTGACGCCGCGATGCCGAACAAGAAGAAATACAACGTCAACGGGGACTCGGGGATCAAAGCCCAGGTGAGGGCAGGCTTTAGGACCCTAACGCCACTTTTCTATCTCAAAGTACGTTTGTTTCTCTCTCAACCACCTTTTTTTCCACCTCCTTTCCTCGCTGTTCCCCCCAATCACTGATTTCTGGAGCTCCATGCCCTGCTCGGAGAAGGTCCTCGTCTCCAGGAGACGTGGAAATGATGAAGCGTTGAGCCAAACGTGTTGCTCTGGGGTTGTTCCTCGGTGATGGAGGAGTCCATGGGTTTGCAAGCAGGGATGTTGCCCAGGAAAACTTCAGCTGGAGACTTTATTTTGCTCAGTGGAGTAGCGTAGAGTGGCTCTTGGTGGTGGAAACCCCAGGTCGAGGTGAGGCTCAGCATGTAACAAGCACGCACCTGCATTTAGAAGTCATTAACCCCTTGTTAATGGGGTTTTTCGGCTTGAGTTGGTGGTTTCTCCTGCTGGAGGTTGAAAGCAGCAGCATTTGTGTAGCTGCAAGAGCAGGTTGGGCTCCTAAATCCAAGCAGCCACAGCTCTCAAAGGCTTCACCATCTCAGCTTTAGCCTGTGCAAAGTTGGCTGTTGCCTTCAGAGATGTTTTTGGGTTGAGCTGAACGAGTTCAACCTGGAACCAAATCACTGTCCTCATCCCCATCTTAAACACCCCCATCTTCAACACCCCCATCTCCAATACCCCCATCTTCAACACCTCCATCTTCAATACCCTCATCTTCAATAACCCCATCTTCAACACCCCCATCTTCAATACCCCCATCTTCAACACCCCCATCTCCAACACCCCCATCTTCAATACCCCCATCTTCAACACCCCCATCTTCAACACCCTCATCTTCAATACCCCCATCTTCAATACCCTCATCTTCAATACCCCCATCTTCAACACCCCCATCTTCCCACGTTGTGCCATCGGTCCCCTTGTGCCATTCCATGGGATTTAAAGCAGAGTTTTGGTCTGGATAACCCAAGTCAGGTTTTCTTCTGGTTGGGTTGAGTGCGTTGCTGAGCTTTCAGCTCCAACATGAAGATGTGTTGTGGGAACTGGCTTAAGGCTACATTCCTGCTGGCACTTTGTACCCATCACATGTCCACGCGATACAAAATTTAGCACTGGATGAAGGTGATGTCTTAGAGAAATCAAATTCCAGCATCCATTCCTTGGATAAGGCCAAAAGACGTTGGCGAAGGGTCAACGCCAGCTAAAAGCAGACTTGAGCCTTGACCTGGTAGACACCTCTTCCCAATGTTCTCCTCTCCCGGTGCCTCCTTCCACCTCTTGCCAGTCAGTGCCATGCTCAGCTAATGCTAAACCCAACTTGTGGCAGCTTTTAAAGGGTTTAAACCCTTGGAGGAGCTTATTCTACTTCTGCCTGATTCGATTCATGACTTACTTTGCTTCTTGGCGTGTTCTTGCCCATCCATGATGCACGTGGAGGTGCTTCAGAAGCTTGGAGGGCAATTGTCAGTATTACTGAGATCGTTGTGGTGAATGTCTCTTCAAAAAGACGATGTGGGGAAGGCAAATGTTAATTATGATATGAATTATTCACCCTTTCTTAGACTTCCAGCACATCTCACTTTGCCGAGAGCATCGTTTCACGCGGATAACCCGACGCCTCGGTGGAGCTGCTCAGCTGTTGAGGGATTTGTTGTAAATGGGGAAAAAAAACCAAGAAAAAAAGAAGTTATTTTGGATCAACAGCTTCTTAGAAAAGGAATTAAAAAAAAATGGTGTGTCTGTGTGTGAGAAGACCCCGTCCCACCGGGATCAGAGGTGTTAATCCTCAACGCAGCTCTTGACTGTAACATGAGTTTGAGTTGGGTTTTTTATCCCTTGTTTGGGATCTGGTGTCCTTCTGTTGGCTTTAAGATTAGCAGGAAAAAAGAGCTTCCAGGTGCTGCTGCCAATCCTCTCCCAGGTCCTTCCCCTCCTCCCCAGCAGCTGGTTGTCCTGGCCCAGCTTAGACTGGGCTTCACAGGAGGCCCTGAATTAGCCACTGGAGACCCCCAGCACCTTTCTCCTTCACTTACAGCTCTGTAGCATCCCCAGCCCATCTCAAGCACGATGCCAAGTGCTGCTGCTTGAAACCACCGAGCTTGAATTTCAGTTCCCAGGACGGGATTGAATTCCTTCTGGTTAGGTGACTTCTTGAAACAAAACTGACTCCTCAAGGCATCCCAAGGGGTTATTTAATAGCCCCAATTAATGGCTTTCAATATTTTGGAGCTGTAAATGTTTAACCCTTGTTGTACCAAATTGAGTCAGTTCATGCCCGTAGCAGAATCCAAGGAAATTTGAAATTGGGAGTCGTTGTTTCCAATTTCCCTCGGATTTAGCCCAAATCGTAGATGTGTTGGGAGCATTGGTGCTTGGTTTACAAAGTGATGAGCACTGGGAGTTCAAAGATGTCCTACACCAGGAAACAGCTTCTCCTGAATGCTGAAATAGAGTCACAGAATCACAGGGTGGTTGGGGTTGGATGGACCTTTCAAGGTGACCAGGGACATCTTCAACTAGATCAGGTTGCTCAGAGCCCCATCCAAGCAGACCTTGAATGGTTCCAAGGATGGGACATCTCCCACC
Source organism: Aegotheles bennettii (assembly GCA_013398125.1). NCBI lineage: Eukaryota > Metazoa > Chordata > Aves > Caprimulgiformes > Aegothelidae > Aegotheles > Aegotheles bennettii. The sequence goes on along the minus strand of VZRW01008191.1, from coordinate 28,540 downwards.
TCTGGGCAACCTCTTCCATATGGCCCAGTAGCCAAATGTAGAGAGAATTAAGAAGGATGTTGAGCTGCTGGTGTGGTTTTGGGGTGTGCCATGTCCCCTGGGCAAAGGCAGGTGGGCTCTGCATGGTTCTTAGTGTCTGTTGAAATGTGTTGGATGCTGCTGAAGCCCTTTGGGGTCACTTGCTGAAGGTTGGTGCTGATGTGAGCAGAGAAGCTTTAAGACAAGTTCAACCTGAGGTGCATGGCAACGGGGTGTGGAAGGGTTGAGTTTCTACTGTAGAATCACTAAGGATCATCTGTGAGAGCAGATCATGGAATCGTGGAATGGTTTGGGGTGGAAGGACCTTAAAGCTCAGCCAGTGCCACCCCCCTGCTATGGGCAGGGACACCTCCCACCACACCAGGTTACTCCAAGCTCCATCCAACCTGGCCTTCAACACCTCCAGGAATGAAAATGTGGGCTTGGGCAGTTTATAGTAAGGAAATTGTGATTATTCATCCTTCTTGCTCTGCTTTTCAACCGAGGGCAGGAGCGAAACGGAGCTTGGAGAAAGAGGTTCCTCTATAAATACCAACACCAAATGTCATTGTCCCCTCAAAAGTGCCTGGATAAAAGTGACACTTCTTCACTTATCTCCTCTGTCCTCCGCATGCTATGGAGCAGATCAGCTTTGCTGACTTAAAATAAATATTTATCTCTGGGCTTGGCAGCTGTCGGAGCTGTGACAGGGGCAGGGCTGAGCCTGGTTGTGCTCTCAAACTCACTGCTGGGCTTGGGGCTTCACAAATGTTCCTGGGGAGCCTGAACTCTTCATTCTTTGGGATGGTCTAATGGTTAGGAATATGATGGGATAAAGGTTGGACTTGATGACCCTGGAGGTCCCTTCCAACCATAGTGATTCTATGATTCTATAATGACTGAAATGGAAACGAGCTTGAGTCTTCATCTCGAGTTGAGCAGCTTGCTATTGGTCATACTGGGACAACCCCCAGCACAGACACAGGGTGGGTGGGGAATGGATAGAGAACAGCCCCGAGGAGAAGGACTTGGGGGTGCTGGGTGAGGAGAAGCTCCCCATGAGCCATCAGTGTGTGCTTGGAGCCCGGAAAGCCCCCGGGATCCTGGGCTGCATCCCCAGAGCGTGAGCAGCAGGGCCAGGGGGCGGATTCTGCCCCTCTGCTCTGCTCTGTGAGACCCCCCCTGCAGTGCTGGGGCCACCTCTGGGGTCCCCAACAGCAGAAGGACACGGAGCTGTTGGAGAGAGTCCAGAGGAGGCCACGGAGATGCTGCGAGGGCTGGAGCAGCTCTGCTCTGGGGCCAGGCTGAGAGAGTTGGGGGTGTTCAGCCTGGAGAAGAGAAGGCACCGGGGAGACCTTGGAGCACCTTCCAGTGCCTGAAGGGGCTCCAGGAAAGCTGGAGAGGGACTGGTGCCAAGGGCAGGGAGTGATGGGACGAGGGGCAACGGGTTCCAAGTGCCAGAGGGGAGATGGAGATGGGATGGGAGGGAGAAATTGTTTGGTGTGAGGGTGGTGAGAGCCTGGCCCAGGGTGCCCAGAGAAGCTGTGGCTGCCCCTGCCTGGCAGTGTTGAAGGCCACGTTGGCTGGGGCTTGGAGCACCCTGGTGTGGTGGGAGGTGTCCCTGCCCGTGGCAGGGGGTGGCACTGGATGAGCTTTAAGGTCCCTTCCCACTCAAACCAGTCTGGGGTTCTATGCCTTGTCCTTCATTTCTTGATTTGTTGTATCAAGTTGTTTACTCTTAAATACTTGTGTTCTCCAGTTGTCCATTCTCCCAACAGTTACAACAGCCCTCAGTGATGGATCTAATCACAGATGTTTCTCAATACAGAGTGCAGCTGGAAGCAGTGTTTGTTACTTGAAGTTTTTTGATTTTTTACCTTTTTTATACATTTGTATGGTTAAAGAGGAGCTTTGGGTGTTTGAAAGCCAAGTGCGTGGATTTGGAGTCTGGTCTGAAATGAAACCAAGTTAAATAACAGCTCATCACCAGGATGGTGTCGGTGTCTGCTCAAGCCTTTGGGTTCTTGGGATTCATCTCCTGTACCAAACTGTTGGGTTTTTACACCTGGCTTAACTATTCATTTCTTTTAACAGATCCAGTTTGCTGACCAAAAGCAAGAATTCAACAAGCGCCCGACCAAGATCGGCCGCCGGTCGCTGTCCCGCTCCATCTCGCAGTCCTCAACAGACAGCTACAGCTCAGGTGTGTTCCACCACGGCACCAATTCTTCCTCTTGATCCTCACACTTAAAAGTTTAAGATTATTTAAGAGCAAACCCAAAGCTTTTGCAGTTACGTAAAGTCGGGTACGGTGATGCTCCTGCGAGAAGTGCGGAGTTGGACTTGATGGTGCTTGTAGGTCCCTTCCAACTCGAGATGTTCTATGATTCTGTGATCAGTTGCATCTTCTTCAAGTCCCTTGTCCAGATTTACCATAAGCTGCCCATCTCCTGCAGCTGCTCCACTTCATTTGCTAACGGCCATGTCCTTTGCTGCAGAACTCAGATCATTGTCATCTACTCAAAGGTTTTGGAGGATCAACCAGTTCCCACCAGCCCTTGAACACCAAAGCACTCAGCATTGTGTATTATTCACTGCGTACTCGTTCTGTGGGTGCTGAAATGAGATTAGAGCAGTAATGTCTTTAATTAAAGGCGATCGACTTCATCCCCACGCTGTTTCATAACTTTTGAAAGGTTCTGCCAAAAAGAAACTGTTTTGGCTCTTCAGTCGGGCCACAACGGGGCCAGGTTGTGCCTTTTTTGCCCGTACGATGCCAACACGACAGATGGGGGTGGGACACACAGAGTCACAAAGTGTCAGGGGTTGGAAGGGACCTCGAAATCTCACCCAGTCCAACCCCCCTGCCAGAGCAGGGTCACCCAGAGCAGGGCACACAGGAATGCATCCAGTAGGGTTTGAATGTCTCCAGAGAAGGAGACTCCACAGCCTCTCTGGGCAGCCTGGCCCAGGGCTCTGTCACTCTGACAGTGACAAAGTTCTTCCTTATGTTCACCCAGAACCTCCTGTGCTCCACCTTGCACCCATTGCCCCTTGTCCCATCCCTGGCCATCCCTGAGCAGAGCCTGGCTCCATCCTCCTGACCCTCACCCTTTGCATATCGATAAATTCATGAGGTCACCCCTCAGTCTCCTTTTCTCCAAGCTAAAGAGCCCCAGCTCCCTCAGCCTCTCCTCACAAGGGAGATGTTCCACTCCCTTCATCATCTCTGTGGCTCTGCGCTGGACTCTCTCAAGCAGTTCCCTGTCCTTCTTGAACTGTGGGGCCCAGAACTGGACACAGGACTCCAGATGTGGCCTCACCAAGGCAGAATAGAGGGGCAGGAGAACCTCTCTTGACCTACTGACCACCCCCTTTCTAATGCACCCCAGGATGCCATTGGCCTTCTTGGTCACAAGGGCACATTGCTGGCTCACGGTCATTTTCGTGTCCACCAGGACCCCCAGGTCCCTTTCTCCTCCACTGCTCTCCAGCAGGTCAGCCCCCAGCCTGTACTGGTGCATGGGGTTGTTCTTCCCCAGATGCAAGATCCTCATTTAAAACTCTTTAATTACCAATATTAGTTTAATTACCACAGCTCTATGTGCATTATGTGTATACAGGAGTGAAGACCACCTGCATGTGAGAGCCTGGCTGCCATCTAAGAGGGTTTTTTTGTTAAAAAAAATCACTTCCAGCCCCCAGAACCAAAATTCTAAGGAAAACTCTGCCTGGATCAGCTGTCTTGAAGGAAAAAATCCTCCTTCAGCTCATTAATCCTCCTGGAGTCCTTGGTATCCAAGTTCTAGCTATTACATAAAGTGCTCTTTTCCTTGCTGAATCCAGGTTCCTGGTCCTTCAGGAGCTGCTGTGGGATTGTGGGCATGGATTCAGGAATATTTTGGCAGGGTCGGACTTGCCCTTGCACCCCGCTGAGGATGGAGACCTTGCAGAGCAATTCCAGCAATGTGTAATTCCCCTCCGTAAGAGGATCAGGACCTGAGCAGGTCTTGGGGAGCCTGGCACGGCGACAACTGAGCTTCTCTTGCCTTGGGAGAGCTCGAAACGCTCAGCACCAGCCAGAGGAGAAAGTCCTAGGCTTACTGGGTGCTGTAGGAAAGACCAAGCCATGGCCAACCTGGTTTAACTCCTCAGGTTGGGTTTTCTGGTGTGGAAATGTTAGCAGAGCTGTTGAAATCACAGAACCAACAAATTGTTTGGGTTGGAGGAGACCTTTCAGGTCACCCAGTCCAACCGTTAACCCAGCACTGCCCAGTCCCCACTACCCCATGGCCCTCAGCACCACATCTCCACAGCTTTGAGATCCCTCCAGGGATGGGGACTCCACTCCTGCCCTGGGCAGCCTGGGCCAGGCCCTGACAGCCCTTTGGGGCAGGAATTGTTCCTCACATCCAACCTCAACCTCCCCTGGGCACCTTGAGGCCGTTCCCTCTTGTCCCATCGCTTGTTCCTTGGGAGCAGAGCCCGACCCCCCCTGGCTCCAACCTCCTCTCAGGGGGTTGCAGAGAGCAGAAGGTCTCCCCTCAGCCTCCTTCTCTCCAGGCTGAGCACCCCCAGCTCCCTCAGCCGCTCCTCAGAAGTTCTCCAGATCCTTCTCCTTGTGCTCCAGCCCCTGCCCCAGCTCCATTCCCTTCTCTGGGCCCCCCCAGCCCCTCAATGTCCTTCTTGGTGTGAGGGGCCCAGAACTGACCCCAGGGTTCGACTGTTGGGTAGAACAACTCCCTTGGGTGTTTGGTGGAGATCATTCCCTCTTGGAGACTGTGCCTGGGGAAGAAGCCAGCTCATGTGTGCAGCAACACATCACCCAAAGCCAACAGCTCTTGAGTTTGACTGTGCAACATCTCCTATGTAAATGGAAATTCCTGTGGGAATGGGGTAACATCGGGCTGGTGACCGGTCACTGGTGGGGTTCCACAGGGCTCCATCCTAGGCCCAGTCCTCTTCAACATCTTCATCAGTGACCTGGGTGCAGGACTCAAAGGGATTCTAAGCCAATTTGCTGATGATACTGAATTGGGAGGAGCTGTTGAGTCCCTCAAGGGCAGACAGGCCCTGCAGAGAGACCTCAACAAGCTATAGGTGGGCAACCACATGATGTTCAACAAGGACAAGTGCCAGAATCTGCACCTGGAATGGGACAACCCTGGTGGTGTGGACAGACTGGGAACGAGCGGCTGGAGAGCAGCATGGCTGAGAGGGACCTGGGGGTCCTGGTTGATGGCAACTGAACATGAGCCAGCAGTGTGCCTTGGCAGCCAGGAGGGCCAACCCTGTCCTGGGGTGCATCAAGCACAGCATGACCAGCTGGTCAAGGGAGGGGATTGTCCTGCTCTGCTCCACACTGGTGTGGCCTCACCTCAGCACTGGGTGCAGTTCTGGGCTCTGCAGTTCAAAAAGGACATCAAGCTGCTGGAGCAGGTCCAGAGGAGGCCACGAGGATGGTGAAGGGCTTAGAAGGGATGAGCTATGAGGAGCAGCTGAGGTCACTTGGATTGTTCAGCCCGGAGAAGAGGAGGCTGAGGGGGGACCTCATTGCAGTCTGTGGCTTCCTCCCGAGGGGAAGAGAAGGGGCAGGGACCGATCTCTGCACTGCTGTGACAGTGACAGGACTGGGGGTGACAGCAGGAGCTGAACCAGGGCAGGTTCAGGTTGGGTGTCCGGAGAAGGTTTTTCCCCCAGAGGGTGGTGGAGCACTGGCACAGCTCCCCAGGGCAGTGGGCACAGCACCAACCCTGCCTGAGCTCCAGCAGCGTTTGGATGATGCTCTCAGGCCCATGGGGTGACCCTGGGGTGTCCTGCACAGGGACAGGAGTTGGACTCCATGGTCCTGGAGGGTCCCTTCCAACTCAACATGTTCTATGGTTCTATGATTCCATGATTCTATGATTATGATTCTTCCCAAGAATCACAGGTGGGAGAAGTGGTGCCTTTCTTTGTCCTCTCTTATGAACGATCAAGAGGAGGAGAGGATAAAGGAGATCCAGAAAGGCAAAATACTCAATCCATCTCCAAGTGTTAGTTATTTGTAAAAGAGGAATCCAAGGACTGGGTTGAGCTGTCTGTAGATGTACAGAGATATTGGTTTGATGGAACCACCAAGGTCATCTCGCTCCCCTGCCCAATCAGAGCTGAACTTTGCCAGCACAGGATCAGGTGAGCAATGGCTCTCTCTGACCAATTCCTGAAGTTCTTCAAGGATGGAGATCCACCACCCCTCTGGGCAACCTGTGCCAATGTTGCATTATCCTCATGATGAAGAAGTTTCTTCCCACCACCTTGTGTGAGCCTCCCAGGCAGCAACGTTTGGCCATTGCCCTTATTGAGAAACACTGGAATCGAGCAACTCCAAGGACTGGGAATGCCACCATAACGAATAATGATCAACCAGCAACCTCCACCATGTTGTTGTTTAAAATTAGATGGGTTCTTGCATCTACCCTGTCTTAAATTAAATCTCTTGATGTTTTGGAAGTACTCAGAATATCAATAGGCATTTTTATTGGCTGTTAAAGATACAACACTTAGGAAGAGAGGTGGGAGAAGGTCACAGAAGACCTGCAAAGCATGAGGAGATGAACCCATGTGGGACACGGGCAGTGCTGGAGCTAATTCCCTCCAATGTGCTGTTGCAGTAGATGTAGATGAGAGTGAGGAGGTCATTGCAGGCAAAAGCTGCCTGTGAGGAAATGGTCATTGTAAGGAGAAGAGGAGATCCCAGCTGAAGGATGGAAGGAGTTGACATGTGCACGTGGGGAATCACATCCATGGACACGTTCAGCAGATCATCCGTGCCCTTCCACTGCTGGTAGTTTGGCTTTAGGGAGTATTTTATTCTGTCTCTGACCTCCTTTTCTTCCTCCAGCTGCCTCCTACACAGACAGCTCTGATGATGAGACCTCCCCCCGAGACAAGCAGCAGAAGAACTCCAAAGGCAGCAGCGATTTCTGCGTCAAGAACATAAAACAGGCGGAATTTGGGCGCCGAGAGATTGAAATTGCTGAACAAGGTAAACGGGGCACGTTCCTCAAGCTCCACGTGGTCCTGGGCTGTCTGGTGGGCTCCTCCCTTCCCCCCAGATCCTCTTCTTGTGAGGTTCAGGATATTGGTGATTTCTCGACGCCGTTCCTGTTAGAGATGGGAAAACTTTTATGGGGTTTCATGGGATGGGAAGGAGTTGCAGGGTTACACCATGGAGCTCCAGCCAACTGCCTGCAGAAGGACTACTCGATAGTCAAGTGCATTTGGTTAAAATCAGTAGAAAAGATTGAAATCCATCAGATAAATGAGTCAACTTTGGTTTAGCATGATTGTCTCCAAAAATCCATAGCAAAGGCAATGTGGTGTTGGGGTTGTTGGAGAGATCTTGGAGAGGCTGATCAGAGCAGCGAGCCTCAAGCCCTCCATGGTCTGAAGCAGATTTTCCTCCAGCCTCACCTGGGCATGTAGAAATTTCAAAATGTAATGATGCAATATCCTAAATAATAGGGAGAAAAGTTCTCAGAGGGTTATGGGGTCCTTTGCAGCGGGGCCATGACTGATTTGATCCCTGGGTACCAGAGAGCAGGGCAAGAAGTGGTGCTGGCTGTTCCTTAGGTGCTCGTCCCTCTTCCCATCACATTGTTGGACTTCTTTTTTGTTTAATTTTCCCTTCCAGAAATGCCTGCCTTGATGGCTTTGAGGAAGAGAGCTCAGGGAGAGAAGCCACTGGCTGGGGCCAAGATCGTGGGCTGCACGCACATCACGGCACAGACAGCTGTAAGACCCCATCCATAAACTCCAGACAAGGATTTTCCATGGCTTAGCCTCTAAAATAGACCCTGAGCAGTTTATATATATATATATATGTATATGTGCTGCATATTGAATATATTTTGACATTCTTATGTGCTTCATCCATTTTAAATTGGAAAAAATAAGAAGTAATTGCAAAGTTGCTGCCCGTGCAACTCTTAACGATCCTGATGCTGCTTGAAATCATCTTCAGATCCCCCCCAGAAGCTTTCCCATAAAGAGCAAATAAAAATCCCAGCTCTGCCTTGCTCTTTGCATCTCTCTTCCTGATTTTCTTCTCTTCAACCCCAGGTGCTGATGGAGACTCTGGGCGCGCTGGGTGCGCAGTGCCGGTGGGCTGCGTGCAACATCTACTCTACTCTCAACGAAGTGGCTGCTGCCTTGGCTGAGAGTGGTAGGAAACTTCACCCTCTTTGTTCTTTCTGGTTTTAAAGAGATTTCTTACCTCCCCACGGTATTTAGCTCATTTGCCATCTCTTACAGTTTTTCCCTTCATTCTCTTCGATTTAGAGTAAACCTGTAGGAGTTAAACAGCACAAGATCAATCCCTGCCATGGGTCTGAAAGTCTTAGAATGGTTTTGCTCTGGAGTACAACAGTACGTAGTGTGACTGATGGTGATGCCATCAGGCCTGTGTGAACCTGGAAGTGATTTTGCTAGAAGAAACTAAGCAAAATTTAACTTCAGTTCTATGAGTTTGAGTCACAACTTCAACTGAAAGGGGTGAAAGAGAGAATTTGGGGGGGACCTGGTTCATAAAACAGAAGCTGACCATGTTGCTGCTCACCTGGGAGATGCCTTAATTTACCATGAGAGCTGTGAGACCCAGAAGAAGGCAAACCCACCAGCTCACCTGTTACCTGCTCTTGCTGGCTGAAGCTGAATAATAATTGCTCATGAGTCAGAATAAATCTGTGGCTGATGTGCCTGGTGGGAAGGTAGAACATCTAAGTCGCAGCCAAGGCTTGATTTTGCAAGTAGATGTTATTGTTGGGAGTGTGTTGGCCTCTGGTGGCTGGAGCTTTTTCTTGGGGGAGAAGGAGAAATTAGGAAGGCTGGAGCTGACTCCTCTCTGCTGCCTTCAGTGTGTCCTCAATGTGTATCTCTGAAGCTTCTCCTAGAAGGTAGATGTTGGAGAATAAGACCGCAAGCAAGATCGCGGTGGTGTCGGGAGCGTGGACGTAGGCAGAGCTGGTCCCCAAGGGGTTTACTGAGGCTGTGTTAGCACCCATCTCCCTCTCTGTGCCAGGGTTCCCCGTCTTCGCCTGGAAGGGAGAATCTGAAGATGACTTCTGGTGGTGCATCGATCGCTGCGTCAACGTGGAAGGGTGGCAGCCCAACATGGTGAGATGGAGCTGAGCGTAAGATTGGTGATGCATGTTGAAGCATGGGTAGCTCTCCTCTCAAGAGAAGGAGGAGGTTTAGGTCTGGTTTGTGTTTTCCTCTTTAATTTAGACCTCACTTAGCACTTATGGCTTGGTGCTAACACAACACTCACCTTCAAGGTGCTTTTTACAATTAACTACTCAATGCAGGAAATTCATTTATCTCAGTCTCACTGGTGGAAAGTCTGGGAGGAGGTGGGTTAAATATCTTCTGCACGTGGACCTTGCCTCCCGAACAAGGTTTTGTTTAACTGTTCTCTAAATAAGAAAAGCTGTAAAGTTGATCAGGTGCTTAGTTTGCTTCCTGAGTAGCTTGCTACAATTAATCTAAACTCATTTAATCCAAACTCATTTAATCCAAGCTCATTTAATCCAAGCTCATTTAATCCAAGCTCATTTCATCCAAACACATTTCATCCACACTCATTTCATCCAAGCTTATTTCATCCAAACTCATTTAATCCAAACTCATTTCATCCAAGCTCATTTCATCCAAACTCATTTCATCCAAACTCATTTCATCCAGCCAATAAAAAATGACTTAAGATCAGCATGTTCTGAACAGGGCTTCCATCCATTTTACCATCTTCCATTCAATCCACACCGTTGGTTGATGTGATTTTTCTCATCTAGGCAAAGTCTCTGTCTCAGAACAAAAATGAGATTTTTAGGTGATTTCCACACTTTTAAGCCTTCTCTTACTCCATGAACACAAAACCTCAGGTAACCCAACTCTCATGCTTTGATTTTGCCCTTGTTTCTGGGGAGAACATCAAGCCCTGAACTGAACAAGTGGAATAATTTGTGACGTCAAAGGTGCTGTTTTCATCGTGCTTCCCGACAGGTTTTGAGCCCTGGAGCCTATGATCTAAATGAGATGAGAAGTAATCAAAAGTGGAAGGTGGGCGTGTGTCTGCATTGGTTGTTTGCCAATATCACCTTGTTTGAGGTGGGTTTTTTGCTCACTTCCTTGCTGTCACCTCTAAAAAAGAACCGTGGATGTCAAAAAATCCACCCCCAAACTGCTGGGTCCAGACACGATGGCAGCTTTGCTCTTCTTTTTGAGGAATAATGTTCCATCTCAAATGGCAATGTTTGAAGAAGTCAACCTATCAGGAGATGCATGTTGTGCTTTCTTAGGATCTCCATAGACTTCTTGACTCTTCCTCTGTCCATCAGGGTATTTTCAGACCTCCTTCTGGAGCACAGAAATCATTGCTGGGGAGCACCTTGCACATAGGAGGTCCCAAAGATTTGCATGGCAGATTTTGGAGGTCCACGTTTGTAGAGATAAGAAATAGGACACTGGGTGAAGAACGGGTGTGGAAAGGATCTTCTTCATGTGGTTATTTCAGAAGAGAGGAGCTGGCAAACTTGGCCAAAGGAGCAAAGTGAAGTTTGTGTCTATGGTCCTTCCAGTCTCAAGGGTGAGGTGAGGTGGACCTACTCCTCTCCCTGTGCTGACCACAACTTTTCAGAGCACCTATCATATTTTTTCTTTCCTGTTGAGATGGAGAATCCCGAATCAAGAAGATACATCCCCAGGTTGTAGGACTGAGCCTGAGCTGCTGCTTCTGACAGGACATCACCTTTGTATAAACCTAAATATTTTCATAGAATCACAAAATGGTTCAGATTGGAAGGGATCTTTAAAGCTCATTTCGTCCAACCATGGGCAGGGACACCTCCCACTAGACCAGGTTGCTCCAAGCCCCATCCAACCTGGCCTTCAACACTGCCAGGGAGGGGCAGCCACAGCTTCTCTGGGCAACATGGGCTGGTGTCTCACCACACTCACAGGGAAGAATTGTCTCTTGTCTTGTCTTCTCTTCCTATCAGCAAAATATTGATGATACATTTCAGCGTCATCGATGATCATTAGTGGCCACGTGGTGCTCTGAAGATGTTCTGTGCAGCCACAGTGTGATCTGATGGGGAGTCCTCCTCCTGTGACAAGTGGTTTAGTAACCTGCCTGTCCAGCACTAAATAATCAACTTGGACTCATAAAATGTGGAGTAATTCAGAGCATCATTATCCAACTTGTACTTGTTGATCCAAGATGAAAGCAGCGCGGAAACGCATCTCCATGTCCAGGCTTCTACATGTTGGGTCAAAGGAGTTCAGCCATAAGCCACATGGACTTCATCTCACGGCTTGAAATACACCCCAGGAGTCTTCTTGAGCATTGCTTCACTGGCCCCACCAGAATCACAGAGTCACAGGGTCACAGAATGTCAGGGGTTGGGAGGGACCTCGAAAGATCACCCAGTCCAACCCCCCTGCCAGAGCAGGACCACCCAGAGCAGGGCACACAGGAATGCATCCAGTAGGGTTTGAATGTCTCCAGAGAAGGAGACTCCACAGCCTCTCTGGGCAGCCTGGCCCAGGGCTCTGTCACTCTGACAGTGACAAAGTTCTTCCTTATGTTCACCCAGAACCTCCTGTGTTCCACCTTGCACCCGTTCCCCCTTGTCCTGTCACTGGCCATCCCTGAGCAGAGCCTGGCTCCATCCTCCTGACCCTCACCCTTTACATATTGATGAACATTCATGAGGTCACCTCCCAGTCTCCTCTTCTCCAAGCTGAAGATCCCCAGCTCCCTCAGCCTCTCCTCATAAGGGAGATGTTCCACTCCCTTCATCATCTCTGTGGCTCTGTGCTGGACTCTCTCAAGCAGTTCCCTGTCCTTCTTGAACTGTGGGGCCCAGAACTGGACACAGGACTCCAGATGTGGCCTCACCAAGGCAGAATAGAGGGGGAGGAGAACCTCTCTCGACCTACTGACCACCAGGACTCCAGATGCAACCAGTCCTGTGCCCAGGTAGGCACTGCAGGGCATGGTGGAGAGGACATCTCCTTGTGTTCTCACCGGTTGTTTTCTGTAGTGAGTTATTTTCAACCATGTTGCCAAACTGATCCTGGCTAGTTGTAATCAGCTTGTTCTTGGAGACATCAACCCCATGGTACTGGCTGTTGCCCCAGCAGAGTTGGAAGTGGGACAGGGTGAGACATTTTGGTGGCAGCGGGGTCTTAGATGGGTTTAAAGAGCTTGTGAAATGTTTATTTCATGGAAGAGCCAGAGATTTTCTGCTGGAGAAGATGTGAGATGGGAGGACCAAGGGAGTGAAAAGTCACAACCCTTCTGTGCAGACATGAAATTGGTGACTTGGAGAGAAAAGCACTAAGAGAAGCACCTACCAAGGGGGTACAGATACACCAAATCCATCAAAAATCATAAAAATTCAGGGTGACTCCTGCTGTGGAGGAGCAGGACCAGATATCTCCCAGTGCTTGAGTCAGAGGATGGTCCCATCTCCAAGGAGAGAAGTGTCCCTACAGGCAAGGGGTGATGGGAAGATGTTTTTTCCGTGCTCTGTTCCAAGGTGGAAGTGCCAAAAGCAAGAGGGAGGTTGGTGACCTGCAGTGGGGTGCGTTGGGTTGGAGATCATATCTCTTGGTGGACATCAGGCAGCAGCAGAGACACAACTCACATCCCAAACAGCTTCTTTGCTGTACAAGAAATTCTTTGCACGTGGAATAAAAGCTTTTTTTCCCTGAAAAATAAATCTGCTTGGGAAGAATCCGAGTGTGTAAAGCTGGGAAAACTGCAGGAATATGGGGCACACACCACGGGCTTTGACGTTGGCCATCTGGGGCTGCTACACAAAGGTGACCTTCCATCAAAAAACAGTTCCTCCTTGATTTGTTGGGTGTTTTTTTTCATCCCTCCTAGGAAAGAGGAAACTTCCAACCCCCAGAATTCTCGCTTAGAAAGAGGATTATGTGCCCTATTAAATGGGGATTAAGGAAATGAAGACATCCTGGGAGCCAGGCTGCTGGATTCCTACCTCAGCTGGCCCAGGAGAGCTTCTCAGCCCACTTAACCCTTCCCTGCCTCTGCTTCCCAGCCTGCAAATGGGAGGTGGATCTGGGGGTCCCTGGAGACTCAAGAGAGTGGAAGACACAAGCTTTCCCAATTCATCTTCAGTGGAAAATCCTACAATTTAGGGAGAAAAAGGTTGGGATCATGTGTGGCATTCCCAAGCAACTCTTCGTCCTCAGATGTCACAGTGGTGGCTCCATGCAGCTACCACATTGTGTCATGATGAAGCTCAGGAACGTCGTCTTGGCACCTGCAGTGGAGTTTCTCCTCCTCCTCCATTCTCCTCCATCCTCCTCCTCCTCCTCCTCCATCTCCTCCATTCTCCTCCATCCTCCTCCTCCTCCATTCTCCTCCATCCTCCTCCTCCTCCTCCTCCTCCCTCTCCTCCATTCTCCTCCCTCTCCATCCTCCTCTTTCATCATCATCATCATCCTCCTCCATCCTACTCATCCTCCTTCTCCTCATCCTTCTCCTTTCTCCTTCTCCTCCATCTTCCTCCTTCTCTATTCTTCTTTTCCTCCATTTTCCTCCTCCTCCTCCATTCTCCTCCTCCTCTTCCATTCTCCTCCTTCTCCATCCTCCTCTTCCTCCATCCTTCTCCTTCTCCGTAATCCTCCTCTTTCTCCATCCTCCTCCTCCATCATCCTCCCTCTCCATCCTCCTCCTTCTCCATCATCCTCCAGCCTCTTCCATTAGCAGTGAGATTAGAAAAGCTGATGACTGCCTACGGTTCAAAGGCTTTTCCATCTGTGCTTCTGGGAGATGGGCAGAGAGGAGCTTCCACAGCAGTTTTCCATATTTCCCCTGGTCTCAGGGTAGACATCAAGGTCTGCCATGTTTGTCTGACCTGTTGCCTTTCCAGGACAATATCCATGGGGTCAGCAGGTCATTGGGCCTTCACAGCGGTGACTTTGTGGTTGTTTTTATTCCAGATCTTGGATGATGGAGGAGATCTGACTCACTGGATTTACAAGAAATACCCCAACATGTTTAAGAAGATCAAGGGGATAGTAGAGGAGAGTGTGACTGGTGTCCACAGGTAAGGGGACGGACTGGACTGTGAGCATGGAGATGTTTGGATCAAAAAAAGCATCTTCTGCCTCTGGGCACCAGTAGCAGAAGATCCCCAAGCTGTAAGATGCCACAGACTCGGTTGGATGTTGAATCTCGTGATACCTGGTCTGTGGTCTTCTTCAGCTTGGGCTTGGCTTTCCCCTAAGAGCTGTTTTAAACCTCTCGTAGAGTGACAGCAACTTGGAGTTACTCCACTGAATGTCAGACGAGGAGTAGAAGCACCTACTGACCATTGTGTGAGGGGGGAAAGTGCACAAGATCTTGTTCTTCCAGCTGGGAAATGGGGGCAGTGGTTGTCCACCTTGTTTTGTAGATGGAAAAAGGAAGGGGTGAGGGTGTTGCATAGGAAGGACCCCTTGTGACAAGGACATGGAGGGGCTGGGGGGTGTCCAGAGAAGGGAATGGAGCTGGGGAAGGGGCTGGAGCACAAGGAGCAGGATCTGGAGAACTTCTGAGGAGCAGCTGAGGGAGCTGAGGGTGCTCAGCCTGGAGAGAAGAAGGCTGAGGGGAGACCTTCTGCTCTCTGCACCCCCTGAGAGGAGGTTGGAGCCAGGGGGGGTCGGGCTCTGCTCCCAAGGAACAAGTGATGGGACAAGAGGGAACGACCTCAAGGTGCCCAGGGGAGGGTTAGGTTGGATGTGAGGAACAATTCCTGCCCCAAAGGGCTGTCAGGGCCTGGCCCAGGCTGCCCAGGGCAGGGGTGGGGTCCCCATGCCTGGAGGGATCTCAAAGCCGTGGAGATGTGGTGCTGAGGGCCATGGGTCAGTGGTGGCTTTGGCAGTGCTGGGTTAATGGTTGGACTGGGTGACCTTGAAGGTCTTCTCCAACCCAAACAATTTGTTGGTTCTGTGATTCTGTAGAAGGGATGGGCTCTGAGGAAAGTCAGAAGCAGAGTCCTAAACAAAATCTATGGGAAGGAGTGAGATCTGGGAAGGGGAAACGAGTCTCTGGTTGGTCTGGAAAGGGACAACCACAGAGGTGCAGCCGTGTGGCTGAGTGACACCCATTGCTCTGCAGCAGGAGCAGAACTTCCATGGGAGGAGGGTTAGGAGAGGTGGCAGAGGTGCTTTGCCAGTGGAGTTAATGGTGTCACAGGTGGCAGAGAAGAGGTGACTGAGCAGAAGAACAAAGAACAAAGCAGTGTTAGAAGCTGCTCCCCACCATCCCGTGCCAGGAGTGAGGTTTTCAGAGCTTGGTGGTCACGATGGGGGGACCTCATGCCACTCACCTCCACGGGACAGGCAGTGTGGTGACAAAGAGACACTGGGGAGAAGCCTGGACATGGTCTGTAGGGACTGATGGAGGGAGCAGGTTCTCCTTCCCAAGGTCTGGAGCAGGGAGGAGGTTTCCAGCTTCTCTTCATAGCCTTGCTGCAGCGTTCAGGTTCATTTTTAGTGCCAAGATCAGAAGCAGGAGGTCAGGTCGGTGTCTTCCCCACCCTTATTGCTTCTTGTGTTGCATCTTGGTGATTGTCCTCCTGCTGGTCTTCAAATGGATGTTTTGCTGCAGATGTTGACTGCAGCAGCTTCGTGTTGTCACGAATGTTGTCCTTCTGGGGCCATTCCTATTCATCTCGACCTGGAAGAGCTTGAGGAATCACAGGAGCTCTCATCCTATGTTCTCTGAAGCAGAATTTGGGGGTTTTGTCCTTTTGAGGACATCAGAATGGTCATAATATCAACAGTTATGAGGCACACAGAGTCTAGAGCACTTTCTGATCCACTATTTGGTGTCTTTATGAAGTGCCTCCTGCCAACCTGGTGGTTTTTCAGCAGGGGAAGGGAAGGGGTACAAACATCTGGGGAAGGAAGAGCCCCATTTCTCCTCCTGAAATGAGGAGCTCTTAAGAGGTTATCTTTGACCCTCCAGGTGTCTACTGCTTCCTCCAGCACAACAAGACTTGAAGAAAACAGAACAGTAGAGTGTGAGCAAATACTTTTGCACTGATCATCTGTTTCTTCTCGTATTTCTAACAGGCTGTACCAGTTGTCCAAAGCAGGGAAGCTCTGTGTCCCAGCCATGAATGTCAACGACTCAGTCACAAAGCAGAAGTTTGACAACCTCTACTGCTGCAGAGAGTCCATTCTGGATGGGTACGTACGTGGCCACCCAAATGGGGCCATGTCCCTTGCTCAGGTTGGACCCTACAGGGAACTGGGTCCAATGGGTCTGTCCTACCTGCCAGTTTAGATCATTTTAGATCATTTTAGATCATTTATGACCTCTGATCCATCCTGTTTGTATCATGGGTGGGAACCTGCAAGGCATTTTGAGCCAGCAACTCTGTCTCTGCAGGTCAGAAGGTCCTAAGACCTGTTTGTAGAACACACACACACCCCAGAAAGCCAACGTTGAATGTTGTGTCTGCAGGAGAACGACCTTGCAGCAGAGACCTTAGCATCTCCACAAGTCTGGATCCAGCATTTCTAACCCAGCAACACGTATGGATGGGGCACATCACTTCAGTTCTGCCTCTGCTCCTCTGTGGAGGTCACTTCTTTGCTTTCCCCAGGGAGCCTGGCAGACCCAGCAGATCTTTTATTGGCCATAGTGATGTGAGACACCTCCTGGTGCTCTTCGAGGGAGCTCGCTGAGTCTTTGAGCTCTCAGGGTGATGTTGCCCTTCCATGTGTGTATTTTCTCTTCTCAGTGAGTAGGACTGGAGCTGTGCTCAAGCCCTGCAGCTTCTCATACTCCTGCGTGAGGACTTCAGAAGTCCTCCCTATGACTAAAATACTCCTTCCCACCCCTCTTGCCTTTGCAGCATAAGGGTAAAACCCATCTGTGTCTGGTGTGTGTGTGTGTGAGTCAACCAGCTGCTCCATCACCCATTTTGCCTTTCTAGTTTCCCTTTTTTCTCCACTCCTGTGGCCATACAAAGACCCCAAAGAAAGAAAACAGAAGAGGTTGTGGTAGACCAAGACTTCATCCCGTAACAGCTGCATGTCCAAAGGGTAGGGTGGAGTCTGAGGATTGAACCCTGTCATGGAATCCCAGATGATTTGGGCTGGAAGGGACCTTAAAGCTCAGCCAGTCCCACCTCCTGCCATGGGTAGGGACACCTCCCACCACACCAGGGTCCTCCAAGCCCCATCCAATGTGGCCTTCAACATGGCCAAGGAGGGGCAGCCACAGCTTCTCTGGGCACCCTGGGCCAGGCTCTCACCACCCCCACACTGTAAAATGTTCACTCCATGTTCCACGTGTAGCTGATGCTGACAGGGACATTTAAAATCGTTAAAATCTCCTTTATCTTGTTGTCTCCAGTCGTGATGGATGATGGACCTCCCGGGGACGTACGTCGGGGTTTAAGACCAGCCCAGATGTCTCAAACTGGGCCAAGGGAAATGTGAGCAGAGGTGAAATGAAATCTGCTGTGGCTTTTATCTAAATTCTCTCGGAAATGTGAGGGAATTTCACCTTCCCTGCACTGCTAACCTATTTACTGGTGTGCTAAAAATAGCCTGGAATGTAGGACACTCTTCGGGAGAAACCAGGAGGAAAGCAAGAGGGAGAGCTTCATTTGTGGAAAGCACTGGGATTCTGGCCATAAATTACCACTTCTCTGCTCCTTCTGTAGTTATTTCGGGGGGGGGGGGGGTATTTTGACTTTAAAAAAATAAATTAATTCAATTTTGGGGAAATAAATATTTCTGGAGGATCAGGAAAAAGGGATGAAACAAAAAAACACCAACAAAAAAAGTGGAGATTGAGATTGGATGTTGGGAAGAAATTTTTTGGTGTGAGGGTGGTGAGAGCCTGGCCCAGGGTGCCCAGAGAAGCTGTGGCTGCCCCTGCCTGGCAGTGTTGAAGGCCAGGTTGGCTGGGGCTTGGAGCACCCTGGTGTGGTGGGAGGTGTCCCTGCCCATGGCAGGGGGTGGCACTGGCTGAGCTTTGAGGTCATAGAATCATAGAATCATTCTGGTTGGAAGGGACCTCCAGGGACATCAAGTCCAACCTTTGTCCCATGATATTCCTAACCATTAGACCATCAGGCCATGGCCTCAAGTGCCTCATCAACCCGTTTGTTGAACACCCCCAACCCAACCCATTCCATCATTCTACAAAACCCCAAATCCTTTCTCTTTGTTGCATTTCCCTGGTAGCACCCACCCTTCCCAAAGGGAAAAGTCAGGGTTTAGGTGCCCTTCAGGTCCTCTCTGCACCCAGAACTCCTTTGTGTCCTCAGGGAAGCAGGATCCAACGCCGGCGTTGAGGAGCAAACTGAGGACCACTGTCCTGCATGGCATCTCCAGCAGAGCAGAGATGACTGCTGGTCTTTAATGGTTGGGTTTTGTCTTTTTTCTTAGCCTTAAGAGGACCACGGACATGATGTTTGGAGGAAAGCAAGTCGTGGTGTGTGGCTACGGGGAGGTAAGGGGGTTGCACCTAAAATCTGCACATGGCTTTATCTGATGTCCTTGGAGCTTTTCTTTACATCTGCAGGGATCTCCAAACCTGATGGTTTGGCCAAAACCTGAGGATTTTCTTGATTTCCAGTGTATTTCTTTAATATTAAACAGATACCAAACCCTGAACCTTAAAGAGTGTTCTGAATATCTTTCATATCTGACCAGTTTAAATATGGAGATACCAATAGATCATGTATTAACCTTATATAGATGTTTTATTCTACATTTTATACTATATTTTATATTCTGATTAATATGAAGATATTCAGGGGCTGGGTTCTGCAGTGGTGCAGCCTCAGCGTTGCGTGCTCAAGCGTGGTCAAGGAGGATGAGTTCATCTTGACCTGTCCCTGGGCTTCCTCCCCCAAACAGAGGACTCCTCTCTTAAGGCCAAACTGGGATGTCTGGATTCTTGTCAGGACCAGTTAACACCAGTTGTGGTGGGCTGTACTGGGACTTTTTTCCCCCAAAGAGCTAAAATTGGACAAATTTCTCCCGTGCAATTGCATTTTTTGGGAAGCTTTGGTCATTTAACCATTCCCCTGAATTCCCCTGCAAGCTGTGTAAGGATTAAAGCTCGTTAACCCATGGAGATTAAACCATTAAGCTTCCTAATTAGAGTAAAGGTTACAAGAGGCTCTGAAATTTTCCCTGAGATAAGCCTGATCTCTGGTTCTTGTGGTGCTTTCTGGATATCAGGATGCTGGAGTGGGAAGGAGAACTCCTTGGGTCCAAAACCAACAGCACTTCTGTATTTTTTAGTACTTGTTTTAGCTAAGCTGAACCTGACTCAGCTCCTGGATCACCCCAAAGTCAGGAATTTCACACATCCAGATGTTGAGCGTGGGCAACCAGAGGGTTGCAAAGGGCCCTTGGGGCTGTGGAGGAGACGCCTGATGTTTGACCCTCAAAGCCCTATGGATGCTCAGCCTCTCCCAGGCTCTCAACTTCTCACTCTTAGAATCATAGAATCATTATGGTTGGAAGGGACATCCAGGGTCATCAAGTCCAACCTTTATCCCATCACATTCCTAACAATCAGACCATCAGACCATGGCCTCAAGTGCCTCATCAACCCGTTCCTTGAACCCCCCCAGGGACGGGGACTCCACCACCTCCCTGGGCAGCCCATTCCAGTGCCCAACCACCCTCCCAGTAAAGAACTTCTTCCTAATCTCCAACCTAAACTTCCCCTGATGGAACTTGAGGCCATTTCCTCTCGTCCTGTCATCAGCAATTTGGGAGAAGAGACCAACACCAGCCTCACTACAACCTCCCTTTAGGTAGTTGTAGAGGGCAATAAGGTCTCCTCTCAGTCTCCTCTTCTCCAGGCTTCCTCTGTGCTCTTCTCCCTCCCCAGGTTGGAAAGGGCTGCTGTGCTGCTTTGAAGGCCATGGGCTCCATAGTGTACGTGACGGAGATCGACCCGATCTGTGCCCTCCAGGCCTGGTAAGCAGTCACACCAAGCCCCACTTCTTCTCCAGGCCTTTGTTTGTTTGTTTTCCCCCAGGAAAACCATGACCAGAAAGTGCTCAGCAGTGGTCCCTCCCAAGAGGGATGCTGAGGAGGTGTTCATGGCTTCTCTGCACCCTTGGAGGGACCCAGGGCTCTCTCCTATGGCCAGGAAAGAGTTCCTGCACTAAAGCATCACCCAGTTGATCTGTGCCCCAAGTACCAACCTCCACAATCATAACCACAAGAGCCAAGAGTTTAAGGATGGGGCTTGAAAGAGTTCAATGATTTCTTGAAAGATCTTAACGATAGGGCTTGGAAGAGTTTATTGAGAGAGTTTAACGATGTCTTGGAAGAGGTGAATGAATTCTTGAAAGAGTTCAATGAGTTCTTGAAAGATTTTAATGATTCCTTGAAAGAGTTGAATGGTTCCTTGAAAGAGTATGGCTTGAAAGAGTTTATTGAGAGAGTTTAACGATGTCTTGGAAGAGGTGAATGAATTCTTGAAAGAGTTTAATGATTCCTTGAAAGAATTTAACAATTTCTTGGAAGAGTTTAATGATTTCTTGAAAGAATATGGCTTGAAAGAGTTGAACAATTCCTTGAAAGAGCTTAACGATATGGCTTGAAAGAGTTTATTGAGAGAGTTTAACGATTTCTTGGAAGAATTTAATGAATTCTTGAAAGAGTTTAACAAATTCTTGAAAGAGTTTAATGATTTCTTGAAAGAGTTTAATGATTTCTTGAAAGAGTTTAATGATTTCTTGGAAGAGTTTAATGATTTCTTGGAAGAGCTTAATGATGTGGCTCGAAAGTTTATTGAGTTTGATGATTTCTTGGAAGAGTTTAATGAATTCTTGAAAGAGTTTAACAATTCCTTGCAAGAATTTAACAATTTCTTGGAAGAGTTTAATGATTTCTTGAAAGAATATGGCTTGAAAGAGTTTGAACAATTTCTTGAAAGAGTTTAATGATATGGCTGGAGAGAGCTTAACAATACGGCTTGAAAGGATGCTGGAGAGTGAAGTGCAACCTGTAAGGAGCTCACAGTGGGGAAAAAAAAACAGCAAATGGGACACAGAGAAGAAAAAATGACTTTTTTCTTACTAGTAACTATGATTTTGCAGCTTGTGAGAGTCACAGGAATCAGCTCTTGGGAGGAATGTCAACAAATCATAAAAAAACCCCTGCCCTTGTTATCCGATGCACTGGGTGCACCTTGATGAATGAAGTCAGGAAAGACTTGAGGAGGGTTTTGTGTTCCTAAAGATTGTGTAGGTCCCTCGTTATGGATTGTGAAGCCACCAGTAGGCACCTGTGGGTTGGTTTGAAGCTCATCTAAACCCCTATCAGACAGGATCCCTCAGCAGGAGGTCATCTCTGCAGCTTCTGGGTGTGCAGGAGCAGCAGCTTTAAAAAAGCCATCTCAGCTGCAACTGGAGATGTGCACCTGTGGAGACCTTGACCAAAAATGTGAAAACCTCCCCAGATCTCTTCACTTCTCCCCACAAATCATCCAGGTTGGCTCCAGAAACCCTCCTGATGGCGTGGGGCACGTGGTCCTTCACTTGCTGCCTCGCTGTTTTCCAGTCCCTGGTGTTGGGAAGTTAAAATGAGTATCTGAGAATCAATTGATGGATTTTTTCCCAAATTTTGGCAGTTTTGCTGCTTCTCAGCCCTCTTTTTGCCCCCTCTCCTCTTAGCATGGATGGATTCCGGCTCGTGAAACTCAACGAAGTCATCAGACAAGTGGACATCGTCATCACCTGCACAGGTACGTGGTCCCCGAGGCAGGAGGAGGGGTTGCATGGGATGCTCACCCCATAATTGGGTCCTTCTTTTTCTAAAGGAAAGGGCAAAAAGGTGTGTGGGGATTTATTATGGATATCGTTGTCCAACAGGCAACAAGAACGTGGTGACCAGGGAGCACCTGGACCGGATGAAGAACAGCTGCATCGTCTGCAACATGGGGCACTCCAACACCGAGATCGACGTGGTGAGCGTGGGGATGTTCACTGGGACTGGGGAATTCTTTGGTGTGAGGGTGGTGAGAGCCTGGCCCAGGATGCCCAGAGAAGCTGTGGCTGCCCCTGCCTGGCAGTGTTGAAGGCCACGTTGGCTGGGGCTTGGAGCACCCTGGTGTGGTGGGAGGTGTCCCTGCCCATGGCAGGGGGTGGCACTCGGTGAGCTTTAAGGGCCCTTCCAACCCAAACCATGGCATGATTCTATGATTCACCCAATGGGGAGGAGTGATGGGGCTTTCAGGACCTTTTGGCAGCCGTGTCTGCCTGGTGCCTCTTGACCAAGAGCTGAAATCCATCGCTCCCCATGTCTCACGATGCTGGAGACCTGGTGTCATCATTCCTGTGATCCCAAAGGATGCCAGCAAGCCAGACAAGCTTCCAGCATCATGTCTGGTATCCACCAGCCTCATTCCTTCCCCTGGAGAGTCAGGTCAGTGGTTGGACTCGATGATCTTCAAGGTCTTTTCCAACCAAAACGTTCCATGGGTCTATGACACACGTTCTCCAGCCCAGTCCCTCTGCTCTCCTCTTGCTACACCAATAAGACCCAGCTAAGAGTCCAGCTTGGTGCACGCTCAACCCCACCATGCTCTACTGAACAGCATTGAAATGATCTGGTCTGTAAGAGAAGAACAGGAGGGTCTTGTCTGAAGGTCAGAAGAGAATTGCTTGGCCAAACCCTAGGGTTTAAAGCCATTTTCTAAGCCCACCTGGCTGGGAAGAAGCGACCGCAGCCGTCGCTGCTGGTGACCACGAATCAGCCAGAAGAGCTTGAACTCTTCTTGCTGGAGCTTTGATGTATTGTGACCATAAAAATAGTCCCAGGTTATGATTCATAAAGGCTTCGTTGGTCTGGGACTGTGACCAGACCCAAAGGAAACCATCAGCTCAGCCAGTTGCTTCCTCTTTTCCTTCCTATTTTGTAGCTTCTGTATTTTTGACCTCTCACCAGTGCTTGATCTGTTCTACTGTGGTGTTTCAGGCCAGCCTGCGCACGCCCGAGCTGACCTGGGAGAGGGTGAGGTCCCAGGTGGACCATGTCATCTGGCCAGATGGGAAGAGAATAGTCCTTCTGGCAGAGGTGAGTCGCGGGCGAGGGAGCAGGAATTGCACCCAGGGCTGGATGAGTCATGGAGCCAAAGCATGTCCAGAAGT
Organism: Aegotheles bennettii; assembly: GCA_013398125.1. NCBI lineage: Eukaryota > Metazoa > Chordata > Aves > Caprimulgiformes > Aegothelidae > Aegotheles > Aegotheles bennettii. Next base: position 5,324 of record VZRW01008191.1, on the reverse strand, counting down.
CACCTCCTTGGGCCTCAGCAGCTCAACCTCTGGTTGGAAGGCTTGGTGTAACCTTGTTTTGGCCCATGTGGTTCCTGGAATGCAGAAAAGCTCCTGTGTTTTTCTTTGTCCCACTCCAGGGTGTCTCCCACTGGGTGTTTTATTGGATGTTTCAGTTCTAAATAGTTTGAGTTGTACAGGGCAACCAATGTCTTGGTGTTCAGGTGCATGTCTGGAGCACAGGCTGAGGGAGCTGGGGGTGCTCAGCCTGGAGAGAAGGAGGCTGAGGGGAGACCTTCTGCTCTCTGCACCCCCTGAGAGGAGGTTGGAGCCAGGGGGGGTCGGGCTCTGCTCCCAAGGAACAAGCGATGGGACAAGAGGGAACGGCCTCAAGGTGCCCAGGGGAGGTTTGGGTTGGATGTGAGGAACAATTCCTGCCCCAAAGGGCTGTCAGGGCCTGGCCCAGGCTGCCCAGGGCAGGGGTGGGGTCCCCATCCCTGGAGGGATCTCAAAGGCGTGGAGATGTGGTGCTGAGGGCCATGGGGCAGTGGGGACTGGGCAGTGCTGGGTTAACGGTTGGACTGGGTGACCTTGAAGGTCTTCTCCAACCCAAACCATTCAGTGACTCTCTAAATGGTGTTTCATCCCAGCAGTTCTTACACCCTCTGTAGGGTTGTAGACTGCTTTTGGTGCCCTGTTGAGATGACCACCAGTTTTCACTTCCCAGGGCCGCCTGCTGAACCTGAGCTGCTCCACCGTCCCCACCTTCGTCTTGTCCATCACAGCCACCACGCAGGTGAGCAGGGGTTGTGCTGAGCCTGGGACAGCATCTCGCCCCATAGCAGGCAGCAGTTACTTACCTAAGTGTCTTCTCCATCCAGGCTTTGGCTTTGATAGAGCTGTACAACGCTCCCGAAGGTCGCTACAAGCAGGACGTGTACTTGCTGCCTAAGAAAATGGGTAAAGATGAGCTCGTTGGCTTCTTCTTTGGTGTTGAGGTTGAACAGATGGGAGGCTTTGCTAGGCTGGGCCTCCTGGGCTCTCTTGTTTGCTTCCCTGCCAAGCTCAGGGTCGTCCAGCAAGTTCTTCCCACTGGGTCTGGGCTCTTTGGACACGTCGTTTCTCCGTCCCACCTGGGGCAAACAGGCTGATGCACTTGGCCAACCTCAGGAGTCCATCTGTGCTGATGCAGGGGATTTTCATTGAGGGCTTCTGCCAGCAGAGCTGCCTTGGCTGGCCGTGAAGACGTCATCCATGACCAACAGCTCTGCCAGCAGAACCCCCTCCTGAGGGCACAAGCTGTACTGACCACATTTTGCTGCAAAACGGGGCTTTTTTTGTGTTAATTGTATTTTTGGAGACCAGGTGCAGCTTGTCCCTAGCTGTCACCTGCCAGAAATGTCCACTGGCTCCTGAATCAGCAGAGCATCCAAGCTTGCCCAAGTCTCTGGCGACACACAGCAGCAGACCCAGCAGCCCTGCTAGGAGGGAATTTCAGAGAAAGGTTTTCCCCCTCCAACCCAAAATAGATGAGAACCTTGGTTTTCCCCATCGAGGGTGAGAAGCAGCCCAAAGGTGTGAGGAACCACTTATGGGTCAGTGGTGATGGAGGTAGGGGTTGGACTGGATGATCTTGAAGGTCTCTTCCAACCTTGGTGATTTGGTGAACGATCCCAGCTGGGGCTTTAGGACCTGGTGTGCAGCAGGAGAGGAATTGTTGCCTTCCCTTCACCAAACTAATGAGGGTTGAAATGGTTGCAGATGAGTACGTGGCCAGCCTTCACCTCCCAACGTTCGATGCCCACCTGACGGAACTGACGGATGAACAAGCGAAATACCTGGGACTGAACAAGAATGGACCCTTCAAACCAAACTACTACAGGTGCTGCTCCTCCTCCTTCTGCCACGAGGGTGGGATGCTCATGGGTAGATGGAACGGGGCTTAAGCCCACCAGTCCCCATGAGAAGATCCCATGGGCTTGTTGATAGTCCCCACCACCATGTAGGAAGTGGTCTGGCCAGGACGGGGACGGCACGGGTGGAGCTTGGCAGGACATGGGGTTGATGAGGCACTTGAGGCCATGGTCTAATGGTCTAATGGTTAGGAATGTGATGGGATAAAGGTTGGACTTGATGACCCTGGAGGTCCCTTCCAACCAGAATGATTCTGTGATTCTATGATGTGGCGCTGGGTGCTGTGGGTGAGTGGGGATGGAGCTGGGGTGATTGTGAAGAGCTCTTCCAACCTTGATGAGTCTATGATTCTACAATGTGATGTGGTGGGTGGAGAAGAGGACCAAGTCTCTTCCTGAACCATTTCTTCCCGTGGTGCCTCTCCCCCAACCCCTCATTTTCTCTCCTTTTCCCCCAGATACTGAGCTCCTGCCACTGCATCCCGGAGCGTCGCGAGGAACGAGAACCCAAGTCTTTTCTCCACTGCTGCACAGGATGAAGCAGTGCAAAGCTTCCCAAGCTAGAGCCGGGCTTGCTCCCATCGTAGACCGTGTGTTTAGGTTATTTATTTATTAAATTAGGATCCTCTACGTGCGGCCCCTGCCACTGGTGTTCGTGCTGCCGCGGGACTGGGAGACGGTGGATTCCTTTTCCGTTTGTGTCATTTTTCTCTCTTGGGGTTGTTCTTTTTTTGGGGCTGGGGAGGGTTGGAGGGAGGCGAGGAAGGAGCTGGTGGAGCGGAATCGCTGCGATGCGCTTGGAGTTGTCCGTTAGCATCCTTGGTCCGATGGGCGCCGTGGGCTCCGAGGTCGCACCTTGCTTATGGTTGCCGTCACATCCCAGTGCTTCTTGGAGCAGAGCAGGATCCCAACAGCCTGGAGATCCAGCCTTTGTGTTCCTCACTCCATTTGACCACGCAGCTCCAAACCTCGTCTGCTCCGGGCGCCGCCTTGGCAGTGACGCGGTGGATCTGGCCGGCGAGTGCTGGAGGAGGAACCTCTGGTGGTCCTGCCCAGCTGCCCAAGGGACGGCTCTACCATCGCTTCGGTGAACTTTGCCTTAGCACTGCTGGAAGCTGCAACGAAGGGTCCGGTCGTTGGCGTCAGCCAGGGATAGGAACTGGGAGGGCAGAGCGGTGCCCGCTCGGAGGTGGACGTGGTGGTGGTGGTGGGGTAGGACCCACCACCGCTCCCTTCATCGCAGCTCCGCAGTGTTTTCCTGCTGCTTTCATCACGAGTGCCAACCTCCTACGGTTCAACCAAAGTCGCGTTCCCGGTGGGACTGCGGGTGGAAGAGCCCGGCCACCTCGCCAACAAATGCTGCTCACGTGTCGGGGAGCCCTTCCAAACCCAAGCAGGAGCTCGCCGGCCATCCCAGCTGGAAGGAGCCACGCGAGGTCTTTCTCCAGCTGAAGTTCAGTCCTCATTGGAAATCTTTGGAATTTTCTTCTCTAGAAGTATTTGTCTGCTAAAATCTGGAAATCCCTTTTTGGGGGTGTGGGACATCACCAGAGTAACCCCCACACCCATCTGTGCACGGGGAAGAGTTCAGCATCACTGAGACCCCTCAACCACCTCAAATCTTGATGCACCAGAGCTGATGGAGAACCAATTTGCCATAGTTACTTGGTTTAGCCCGGGATGTCCCACCTGAGCGTCGCAGACAGCGTGGTGCATGTACCAAGGTGATTTCCCAAGTCTCCCTGTCTCATCAGAGTCACTTTCATGGTTCACATGGAGAACGTGGACCTTCTGAAATAAAATTGCCCGACCCCGTGAGCACAAAAAGCCTTTTATCCCGTGGTTGCTGCTTTGGTACCCGAGTCCCTCATCACCTACAGATTATTGTTTTGTCCTCGTGGACTTCTTTGCCATCATGAAACAATTCTTTTGTGGCAGCTGGTTCACGCACAAGGAAGGAAAAACTGTGGAATTATGGTCTCAGTGGCCAGATCCTTCTCACAGCTCTTGATGCCGAGGTCTGAAGTCAGCTTGACAACAAGGCTCTCGTCTTTGGGGCAAACGTTCTCCTGTGCCTGCTTACTCCAAGTTTCTCCTTGAAATGTCTCAAAGCCTAGAAGAAAGACCTTGAGAAGACCTTGAGAAGACCTTGAGAAGGCTTTCAGAAGATGTTAGGGTTTGAGTAGACCTTAGAGCTTTGAGAAGGCATTGAGGAGACCTTGAAGCTTTGAGGAGACCTTAGGATGTTGAGAAGACTTTGCGGAGACATTAGGGCTTTGAGGACTTTCAGGAGACCTTGGGACTTTGAGAAGACTTCAATGAGACCTTGGGGCTTTGAGAAGACTTTGTGGAGACCTTAGGGCTTTGAGAAGACTTTGTGGAGACCTTAGGGTTTTGAGAAGATTTTGATGAGACCTTAGGGCTTTGAGAAGGCTTCGTCATAGACTGATCTCTAACCATAAACTTGAACTACGCACTCATAAATTTTATCCAGGTCCTGAGATTTTTGGGAAGAGTCCCCTGAGCTGTTGGAAACACCAAGTTTGGGTCTTTCCTTGCGCTGGAGCACCTTGGTCCTCATCAACCAGCGAACCCCAGAGCTTCTGTTGCTCTCCGTAGATGTGGGGCGTGAGATCCTGCTCTTGGCCAAGGTGAGATGTGGTTGGACAAGGGGTGTCCCACCACCACAGCTGCTTCTGCCCCGGGAAGATCCCTCTCCATCCACGTGGCCCTTGGGTGCAGCTCATGCTTCACCTCCCCCGTGTCCATCGCGCGTGCGGTGGCGCCGTCCTCACCCGTAAGTTCCTTAATTTTTTTTGAGCCCGTTTGATTTCTTTGTGTAGATGGGAGAAAAATTTTCAAAAATACTAAAAATCCTGAATTTTTAAAAAATAACAAAAATCATGGATAATAAAATCCCAACTGCCTTTTCCCACCTCGATTTTTTCCCCAAGCTCTTCTCCACGTCGTTCTGCTTCTTCTGAAAGCTTCTTTGCTCGCTTGGCTTTTCCCTGATCCATCTGGACTCATCCTCTGTGGTCATCTCTAACTTCAAGGTGTAATGGGTTGGTTTGGGTTTATTTGCTTTTTTTTTTAATTTAAGGCATTTTTAAAGAATTAGGGGGGGGGAAAGAAAAAAAAGGAGATTTTAGGTAACACCAGCAAAAATTGTACAAGGAAATGACTTGTGAATTTTCGGGATAATGAGGTGGAGTTGTGTCCTCAGCTGGAGGTGAGGAAAGGAGAACTTTGCAAAGTTCATTTCCAGAAGGGTGTTTTAATTATTAATGTCTGAGTGATTGTATTAGAGCAGCAATAAAGACTCTGTAATCTCAAAACGCAAATAAAACCTTGGAAAACGGCTCCTCCCGGGTGTCCGATGGGATCGGATCGGGAATTCTGCGGCTGGGAAGGGGAATTTGGGGGTTTGGG
>VZRW01008186.1:12595-46005 GCA_013398125.1 Aegotheles bennettii | reverse complement strand
CTACTTCCCATTGGCAGGCAGTTGTTCAGCCATCACCAGGGAAGCAGGGCTCCATCACATGTAGCTGTTACTTGGGAAGACAAATGTCTTAACTCTGAATGTCCTCCCCTTCCTTCTTTTTCCATAGGCTTTATAGGCTGAGCATGTCATCATGTGGTATGGAATATTCCTTTGGTCAGTTGGTGTCAGCTGTCCTGGCTGTGTCCCCTCCCAAATTCTTGTGCACCCCCAGCCTACTTGTTGGTGGGGTGATGTGAGGACTCTGTAAGCACTGTTCAGCATTAGCAAAAACATCTCTGCCTTATCAACAATTTTCAGCACAAATCCAAAACATAGCCCCATACCAGCTATTATAAGAAAATTAACTCTGTCCCAGCCAAAGTCAGCAAATTTAAAATATTTTTAATATTTAAAAATATGTTTTATATTGAAGTTTGTGTTCAAAATTAAATGTTGTTTAATAGCTTGAAACTACAGGACACGTTCCCAAGTTGTTAGCTATTTCCTTTTTCATCAAGAACAGGCTCACATCTCTCAAAGTTATTGTCAGTCAAAATATGTTTTTTCCTATATATAGCTAATTTGGTGTGCTTTCAAACTTTCTACAGTTTTGAATAAATTAACAAATATCCTTCAAGAATACTTAGATAAATAAGAAATGGGAGAAATGCTTCATAGATTCTGGGAACTACTGAAAAGTAGAATGAGATCTTAAAAGATATTTTTTTTGTTTGTTTGTTTCTTCAATATAATTTTTTTTCTTCTAAAATTAAATGGGGGGAATAATAATAAAAAAGCTAACTTCTGCTTTTTCTGAGATAAAGGAGAAGAGAGAAGGGAAAAAAAGGAAAGGCATAAAGAAGTATGCAAAAGTTTGACTGGTCAAGGTAACACTGAGACCCTGAGATTCACTTCACTGCTAGGCACAGGAGTGTCTGAGCTAACACCAAAAAGAGACAGATAAGAAAGGTTCCAACAGTTATGACTGATACATAGCAAGTGTTTCCTCTCAAATACATTTCACAGTGATTGTAAATGTGACTTAGCTAACAAATCTTCATTGAAAAGAAAGCCAAAGAAAACAAGAAATAAAAAGAATATCACTACAGGCAACAAATTAAGTTTCTTGGTGTCAACACTGGCCCAGTAATAAAAGCAAATGTAATAACACTAGTTTCCTGGGCAACTTCATCTATATTTCTGAGTAAGGGATTTATTTTTTTTTAATAAACAGCATGTTTTACATAGAGAAAAATGGAATTTAATAAAATCTTTTATTGTTGCTGACATTAGTTACAGTTAAACTGAAGTATAGTAAAGAAAATATGTTTAAACAAAAGAGGTGAGAACAAAGCATTTTTATTTTTTTTTAACTAGTTTAGCATAAATGTGTCATAGGCTAAAGCTCACTTCTGGTTAGAACATGATGTTGCGATGTATAAGCAGGCTATTCCAAACTCCAATTCATTTCCACCAGATAATAATTGCTAGTAGTAATAACGATAGTAATAATTTTGGGTGATATGACTTTTTGGATAGCTTTTGAATTACTGTAACAGTTTAAGAAGACCGAGACATGCAATGTCATTAAACTCAGGAGCTCTCTGCAACAGTTTAATTATTTAAAAAAAGGAAATTAAATAGTCATGACCATTACAGTGATCATGGAAAACTGCTAAGCAGGTGGCAAACTGAGGCTATTGCCTGATCAATCCGTTTCACAACCACCTTGTGTGCCACCAGAGCTATTTGTCTAACTTGACCACCTGGCCTGTCTAGTTGCCATGAGCTCTTTAGAACAGGGACTACCATTTCCAGTTACTAATATTTTTTTACAGTGAAGAGGAGCCTAGATCATTGGTTACTAAACATGTCCATGGGATGAAACATGTTGAAAATACCAGAGGGAATTTAAGCATTATCCCTGTTCCAAATGAATAAAAATAGTCCATTTATCTTCTGTCAATCAATAATTAAGAGCTCTAAATGTTGTGCTTTTTAATCTTATAAAATTTGCTATAGTAGACTGAAGATGTACATTCTAACCTTTTCCAGGAAAGAAGTTAAAGGTTTGAGGGATCTTCTTAATAGCAGTACAAAATAATTTGTCAGCTTTTTTATTTGCAATGCTCTCAGCTCTTTGTAACACAGCTAGGCTATGGGAAAATTCTAATGTTCATTGGCTTTTGCTTTTTAAACCTATTGTTTTTGTCAACTTTCCTGACATCGCTATGTAATCTGCAGCTGTAAGCAAGATGTCAATGCTGGTGTGACAATTCCAAACAAATGTGCTGTAAACAACAGAAATTGGTTTCCTAACAATAAGATCCATGTGAATTCGTTCTGAAGAACTTCATCATCCAGTCAAGCTACCTTCAGTGTAGTGAGCTGTGGGAGGGGAAAAAATTACAAAGAATTCAAACAACAGTTAAAATGGAAGATTGAATGCAATAGATGGAATACAGCAGGGAGATCAAGTGTTTATATTCACATCCCTACAAGGTATCTAATTCTGAACTCCAGAGTAGTGAATTTACAACAGTGCTTGTAAGTACCAGACATACTAAAGTATTCATTAAGGATAACAGAATTGGTCAATTATAAAACAAGTGAGAAGACAAAAATGAAAGAACAAATATTTAGTTTCCTGATTTAACCCACCATTTCATATCTGCTGCTCCTTTACCTGACCCCATTAGCCATTTAGTTAGATTTACTCAAATCTATCCATTCATGTATGTACTTATGCCCATGTAAAGATATGAAATGTCTTTTTTACTATTTCATTATATGTTTTATGTAAGGTATATTTTCAGCTTATTTTCTGAATATTTTTAATATTTTGCCATCTCTTAAATGAAGGAAGCCCTACATATTATTTTTTTGTGTATTTTCATCAACAAGAAGTAGACTGTGGGAAATTCTGTGGATATCCATCAGTAATAAATTAAAAAATGCCATTTTTAAACAACCTTGTTTGAAAAAATAAAGGACTAAAGTTCCTTTTCCTTTCTATTTAGAAAATGTCATATTTTTCTTAAAACAAGAATAATCAGTAAATACAACAATTCACAGCAGTAATTCCTGATGTTTCACATTTGTAAAAATGTAAAATGAATGTTAGCTTTCAAGTTAATATTTACATGCAAATTCATTTGAATCTTTGGTATAGCATTTGCTTAACGGTAAGACTACACAGTTATCCCACTTCCAAGCCCAGTTTGACTACAGAATCAAGTCATTAAAAAACCACAACAAAACCAATAAGTATTCACAGTTTCTACTATATCGTGGGTTACATTTACAGGAGATATCCCTTCCTAAAACATGGCATTGTAGAACCCTACATGTCAGGTAGTGCTGCCCAGGTGCTCTAAATCCATGGGATAATCACCTGCCCCAGAACAGTCACACCATCAGCTTGAATGTGTGACCACACAAACAAACACTCGCAAATGCCTGGCTATGTACAGGTAGAAGGAAAAGCTGGCAAATTCATTTGAGGACTGACAGTTATGCAACATGCTATGGAGCTCAGCTACCTTTTGCTTAAGTCACTATGGCAGAATTAGCATAGGCTGCTGTTAGACATAATCTTAATAAATTAAGTATATTTTTAGGAAAGTATTTGTCAGCAAGAACATTATTAAAATCTGCCTTATCTTTACTAATTCAATTCAGCTACCGGTGCATACCCACTTTTTGAGAACTAGGTATTGTCTGAGATTTTGGAAAGATAAGTTTTTCATTGTACTTTTTTTTTCACCACACCTGTTAATGTAATAGAAATATGAAGGAAAAGGAGAACTTATTTAGACTGTTAAAATACCCCACATCCATGAAATTTATTTCCCTGTTGACAGGAAAGAGTTCTGCACTGCTTCAAACATCCTACAGCTTGGCAAGGAGTTGTGCAAAATGAACCTGTAATAATGAGTGTTCTTCATGGTTTTGAACAATGTGGTGTGAGAGGGACAACAATTACAAACACCTGTTAGAAAGAAAACAGGAATCTCATTCAGGTGAGCACAGTCAGCACCATGAGCAAATGAGAAGCATCTTTCTCCTCTTTTTCCCTTTGACTGTGAATTTGCTTCCACAGACTGGTCTTTATGACTCTTTGGACAATACCTCATGAGCATTAGAGAAAGCACTGCAAATGTCCCCTACAGTAGATACCCATATGGTGAGAACAGCAGGTTCTTCTGCAATGATCAGGCATAGGAATGCTCTGCAAGCATCTGTATAACACTGATCACAGGATTTTCTTCCACCTGTGTTGCCTGTTACATGCTTTTTTCCAGTCTCAAGTTCTTTGCCTTCACCATCCCCACCCCTTCCCAAACAAACAAACTTCTTGCAGTTACTGTTTCTCCATTGGCTCTGCTTTTTGTGGACTTTTTCAACTTACTTGCCATTTGTGATGAGATAATTTTGTAATTTCTAACTTAGTAATTCAGTTGGGCTACTACCTATTCTTCCTTCCTGTTATCCGTAAGACTTCTCATTTCTGATATTCTCATGTTCTTATCTTGATTCTCTATGTTTAGATAATATTCTTATTTTGTCACTACTTTTAACATTTCTTAACAACTTGTGTGATTATCTTCTTAGTGTTGCTACAGGTTAGAGTTGCTATCTCTACACACACCCTAACAACAACCTATTTAGTCTTCTACTGCTGAGTAAAAAGTAAGGAAGTACCCCTGTGCTAATAAAAGTGCCTTTTGTGCCACACTTGTCTAAGAGTGCACCGCAATTCCCTTGGATAGATAAGATGATAAAAATTGTTAGAGGCAGAATTTAGCAGTTTACTTGAGTTGACAGCAGTGCAGAACCTTCAGTACAGTGAAAGAAAGCTATAATTTCTGGTTGTGAGTATTTATACTAATCAGTGAATTATTGACTACTTTTAACTGATATAAGTAACTCAGCTTCTTCAGTGTGGGGAGTGATAGAAACACTGACAGTCAGGAATTACAGATAATTACCTCTTCTTACCACAGAGCAAGTGAAACTGTTACTGACTTAGGAAATCAGATGAAGAAGAGTAAAATTAAAGTGGAAAAAAATCGAGACTTATTACTTTATGTATCCTAAAATAGATAATACTTTTTTGTAATCACTTGTATCCAGCTGAGGACAACATATACCAAAGAGAGGGTAGATGTGGCACATAAGACTGAGAAGAAACATGAGAAAATACCCTGATATAGTGCAAAGACAAAGAGGAAGTTTCACCGACTTTAATCCTCCATCTACACTGTTAGACTTGTTTCCTGGCATGCCTGGACAACATTTCTGCTCCTTGAATAAATTCTGTGTGAGGGACATGATGCCCACCAATTCAAAAAATGTTTTTCATGATTATTTTCATGTTTCTGCTTTATAAATCTACAGAATAAATGTTAAAATTGCATCATATTGAAAAATATTTTTAAACTAGAAAAATATAGAAGTATGGATCACACAGAAAAATTCTAACACATGCTTTTATTTTCCTCATTAAGATCAAGCCTGAAAGAAGTAATCCTCTATTATTTTATAATTTACTTACAAGTTCTTATGTACTGTACAGCCAATAATCCTTTGTCTCAGGTGTAATGACAGATGTCCTTTACAATGACTGCTAGTATTTCAATGCTGTCAAAGTCAATTATCTATACCGAAGAGGCTGGGTGCAACTGTCATTGATCAGATGCAACTTAGTTGAACAACACCTCGAAGTCCTGAAGACAATTTGTAAACTCCAAGATCTTCCTGTTTAATGGAAAAATATTACTGTAAGTAGTAATAAACTAAAAGTATGACAGCTATGGAGACCACATAGGAACTGTATGATCCTGAATGCATATTAGATTGATGCCAATCTGTCTAATTTCACAGACACTGGAGTGCATAACATGTTAATTTTCAGAGATGTTTTGTAGGTGTTTGATTAGCATTTATCATTGAAACATTCTAGAGAAATGTCCACACTGATGTTAGATTAAATACCTCCACCAAGGTAAATGAAATAATGTCAGGAAGGTAACAGATCCATTATTTATTAATGTCTCTTACTAAATAAAATATTATATCGTGTTCAAAAGGAGAAATAATGACATGCTGAGTTGAGGATTTCCTTCTAGAACAACTGTCTAATTAAGATGGGACAAACCCAAAACTTAAATACGTGGGTTTAAGATTCTGTTTTTGACAGCCAGCTTGATCAGATTCCAAATTTCTTGCCTAGATCTATGTTTTAAAGTATTCCAGGGGTTGCTAGAAGCAGGGTAAAAGTGACAGCAAAGCATATTCATTACCTATTTTATCTTTAAGTGAAAATATATATTGCAGTGTTTGTAAGATGCAAATTTTAACTTTGATTCTTAAATAGTCTATAATCTGAATTTGACATTAATGTCCATCCCTAAGAAATGCTTGGGGAGCATTGGAGGATGAAAAGGTGGCACACTGAAGGCAGAGGTCACATCTGAGGACACAGATATGACCTACTCTCTGACTGGGTTTAAGGTGTATGTCCTGGAGAAGTACTTTCCTGCTATGAGACTTACACCTCTGAGCCCTTTTCAAGAGCATGACACTCACAACCTTTTTTTCTTTCAAATACTTATATAATATTTTACAACATTATAAAATTCCTTTAGTTTAGAAGGCACCTTTCTTTTCCCATTTTTATCACTCAGTGTTTAGTTGAATACACATATAAGGTACAGTCAAAATGTCTCTCTCTGCCTAAGGGACATATACACAGATCAAGGGCATTCTCACTCCATTCTTTTGAAACTGTTCCATTTTTCATGCACTAATCAAAAATTGTTGGACAAAAGACAGAAAGAAACCGAGGGAGAGAATATGCATTTATGTGACTTTCTAGCTTTCTGATTAGAGCTGTCACTCAGAAAAGAAGACATTTGTGGTTTAGTTTCTCCTTCAGTAGCTCTGTGGGTTTCCTGCTACTACTTTTCCTAAAGTGATGACACACAAGATTTAAACCTTACATTGTCTTTCTGAACAGAACATATTTAAGCAGAAGAATGATTTAAAAATAAGTTTTTTAAATTATAATTTTGAGTTCTGACTATTTAGCTCTTGAATTCAAATGTTATAATTATATGTTATAATTACATATAATAACATATAATAACATATAATCAAATGTTATAATTATAACAACAATATAATAACAACACCATGCACCAGTACAGGCTGGGGGCTGACCTGCTGGAGAGCAGTGTAGGAGAAAGGGACCTGGGGGTCCTGGTGGACAGGAGGATGACCATGAGCCAGCAATGTGCCCTTGTGGCCAAGAAGGCAAATGGCATCCTGGGGTGCATTAGAAGGGGGGTGGTTAGTANTGAGGGAGCTGGGTCTCTTTAGCTTGGAGAAAAGGAGACTGAGGGGTGACCTCATCCATGTTTACAAATATGTAAAGGGTGAAGGTCAGGATGATGGAGCCAAGCTTTTTACAGTGACGTCCAATGATAGGACAAGGGGCAATGGATGCAAACTGGAGCATAGGAGGTTCCATGTGAATATCAGGAGAAATTTTTTCACTGTGCGAGTGACAGAGCACTGGAACAGGCTGCCCAGAGAGGTTGTGGAGTCTCCTTCACTGGAGACATTCAAAACCCGCCTGGATGCGTTCCTGTGTGATGTACTCTAGATGAACCTGCTCCGGCAGGGGGGTTGGACTAGATGATCCTTCGAGGTCCCTTCCAACCCTAGAATTCTGTGATTCTGTGAATATTGAAACAAAACACTGTTTGACATGCTCAGAAAAGATATCAGTAACACTGCAATGTAAAAGAGACTTCTCCAGGATTCAGTGCCATTGAACTAGAGGTTTGAAGATGGCGGTTTTGGACATTGGTGACAAAAGTTAGAGTAAATAAGAACGCAAATGCCTGTATCTTTTGTACCCTTTGCCTTTGATGTTTTTTAAAATTAAAAATAAATACATAAAAGAAAAAAACTAAAATCTTTCAGCCTTGATGTAGCAACCATTAAAATGATGAAGAGTCATTTATTATTATATAGCAAAAATCAGTGAGAGTTACTAATGAACAGTGGTAAATCTATCTTTTGAAAGCTGATAAACAAATAAAACCCACCACTCTGCTCAGCTGGCGTAATTTCTGAGGTGATGTCAATAGGAAAACATAAGAACAGAATAGACTGATATGAGTCACTTGGTTAAGTGTGGAAGACAAAATAGATCAATAAAAAATAAGAGAAAAAGGATCTTATAAATTTTTCTCAGGAAGGACATTTTTCCCCAGGCATTATCAAACAGAAAACCCTTATGCCAGTAAGCTTAATATCACTGAAGCAAACCAAACCGGAAAAGTACAATCATAGAATGGAATAGACCTTTTCTGGAAAATCTGCATGCTGGGTGTCTCTCTGAAGTGCCTGTATACTTCCACACATACATGGGAAGTAAATACAAGAACTAGACATCTGTATGCAGTTGAAGGGCTGTAATCTTGTTGGGATCACTGAGATGCAGTGGTATAATTTGGATGACTGGAGTGCTGCAAGAGAGGGATATATGCTCTGTAGGAAGGACAGGCCAGGAAGATCATAGAATCATAGAACATGCTGAGTTAGAAGGGACTCTCCAGGATCGTCGAAGTCCAACTCCTGTCCCTGTGCAGGATGCCCCAAGAGTCACACCATGAGCATGAGAGTGACAACCAAAGCTTTTTGAACTCAGTCAGGCTTGGTGCTGTGACCACTGACCTGGGGAGCCTGTTCCAGTGCTCTATCACCCTCTGGGTGAAAAACCTTTTCCTAATATTTAACCTAAACCTCCCGTGATTCAGCTTCCTGCTGTTCCCTCAAGTGCTGTCATTGGTCACAGGAGTGAAGAGATCAGTACCTGCCCGTTCTCTTCCCCTCGTAAGGAAGCCATAGACTGCAATGAGGTCAGCCCTCAGCCTCCTCTTCTCCAGGCTGAACAATCCAATGACCTCAGCTGCTCCTCATAAGTCATCCCTTCTAGGCCCTTCACCATCCTTGTGGCCCTCCTCTGGATGTGCTCCAGTAGTTTGATGTCCTTTTTGAACTGCAGAGCCCAAAACTGTACATGGTACTCGAGGTGAGGACGCACCAGTGTGGAGTAGAATGGGACAAAATGAGAAGGTGAAGTTGCCCCTTGTGTGAAAGAACAGCTGGAATGCTTGAAGATGTAAGTGGGCATGAATGACTGGCCAACTGAGAGTTTATGGGTAAGGGTTAAAAAGAAGACCAATACAGGTGATATTGTAGTGGGTTTCTGCTGCAGACTGCCAGACCAGGAAGAACAAGTTAATGAGGCCTTCTACAGACAGCTAGAAGTAGCCTCATGGTTACAGACCCTGATCCTCACAGGGAACTTGAACCACTCTGACATATGTTGGGGGAACAACATGGGTCAGTACAAGCAACGCAGAAGGTTCCTGAAAAGTGCTGATGACAACTTCCTTACCCAAGTAATACAGAAGCCAATGAGGAAAGGAGTTTGGGTGGACCTCCTACTTGCAGACCAGGAAGGTTCACTGGGTATATGAAAGTCAAAGGTGTCTATGGCTGCAATGCCATGAGATTTTGTAATTCAGCATCATGGAAAGACAGAGCAGGTCAAAAGCAAGATCATGGCCCTGGATTTCATTAAAATAAACTTTGGTTGCTTCAAAAATCTTCTTGAAAAAATTCCATGTGATATGGCCATGGTGGGAATAAAAGCCCAAGAAAGTTGGTTGATATTCAATGATCGCTTTCAAGTTCAAGTCCATTTCAAAAAGCATGGAATCAGACAAAAATGTCAGGAGGTTTGCACGGATGAACAAGGATCTCCTGGAAAAACTCAAAAGTATACAAAAGGTGGAAGCAGGGACAGGTGACTGGGGAGGGATATAGAGACATTGAACATGCAAAGGTGTGGTTAGGAAAACCAAAGTCTACTTGGAGTTGAATCTGGTAAGGGATGTCAAAGATGACAAGAAGAGCTTCTATAAGTACATAAGTATCAAAGGAAGACTAGGGGGAAAAGTAGGCCCATTGCTGAATGGGGCAGGGGTCTTGGTGACACAGACCTCACGTCGATGCTTGGGAAAGTGATGGAACAACTAATCCTGGAAGCCAGGTCCAAATGTATGGAAGACAAGAAGCTGATTGGGAGAAGTCAGCATGGATTCCAATGGGGGGAAGTCATGCTTGACTAAGTTGATAAACTACTACAATGACATGACTGTCTAAACAAAGGGAAACCAGTGGATATTGCCAACTTGAACAGCTTTCAACAACCTCCAATAAGATCCTCATAGAGAAGCTGTTGATACATGGGCTAGGCGAACAGACAGTGAAGTGAACTGAAAACTGGCTAAATGGCCAGACCCAGAGGGTGGTGATCAGTGGCTATAAGTCTGGTTGGAGGTCAGTAACTACTGATGTACTCTAGTTGTCAATAGCGGGTCCAATCCTGTTCAACATCTTCCAAATGATGTGGCAGTGTACCCCCAGAGAGTTTGCTGATGACATCGAACTGGGTGGAGTTTTGATACACCAGAGGGTTATGCTGCCATGATTAAAAAAGACAGTGGCCTAGTGAAGAACAAGATGAACCAATAAATAAATAAATAAGGTGAACCACAAAACTGATACATTTTCTTTCATTCAGAAATGGTAAAAATGTGGTAAAATAATTTTGTTAGTAAGTTCTTATTTGCAATATCTGTAAGAGACTAAGGAAAGCAATGTTTTGAAATCAGAAAATATTGTCAATACTTTAGAATAATATGTGTGGGCTTTCTTAAGGGAAAAATTTCATGCAGATGGAAATCTGTGAAATATCTTGAGTTGCTGAGGTGAACAGCTCCGATGCCAGCATGATCCACAGCAGAGTTCTCAATTGCAGTGCACAGGGGGATTCCTGAACCAGGGCATACTCATGGTGAGCTGAGAGAGCTGCCAGGAGCCTGCAGCACATATGACAATGGCTGACGGAACCTGCGCAGGGCCAGGAGTAATGGTGACAAAGTCTCCCCCCACCATGAAAGAAGCCCTTTGGGAGCACCAGTGACAGGGCAGGCAAAGATGGCATGGCATGTCAGAAAAGGCGTGGTATGACAGGAAGGGCTCTGAAGCTCTGCCAGATCAACCAGGGACAGTTGGTATCCACCTGGCAGAAAGCCATGGCCTCCACAAGCTGCACTCACCAGGACTTCCCAGACGGAGCTGCAGTGGGAACACGTTGCCACCCAGGGGTCAGGCTGCATGGTGTGTCCTGCTGTCACTCCAATATTGGATGACAGCAGTCAGCACACTTGTGGGAGGTGTACCCAGGTAAAGGAGCTCCTCTGCTTAGTGACAGAGCTCTGGGAGGTGGTAAATTGAGGGAGTGCAAGAGAGATAGGCAAATGGAATTGTGCCTGTCTTTCCCTGGGACAGTCCAATCAGGCAGGCAAAGCGCATGACACAGAGGGTTCCCTATACTCTCTCCACCTGGCTGAACACAATGGTTCAAGGGATAAGAACCAATGACAGCAAGTTCCTGCCCAGCACAGCAGACATATCTTCCCCGTGACTATTTCAGCTTCGTGGGTGCCCTTGTATAACAGATATGAGACCCCACAAGTGACACTGAACAATAAGGAAGACGAGGTTTCGTCTAGCTGGGAAGTATCACCATGGTTAAGTCAGTCTTAGCCCTGCATCAAAACTGCCTCCATAAACAAAAAATGATGGACCATTGTCATAGGAGACTCCCTTCTGAAGAGAACAGAAGGCCTGATATGCAGACAAGAACCACTTCTTAGAGAAGTCTGCTGACTCCCTGAGGCCTGTGTTAAAGATGTGAAGAGAAAGATTTCTATGCTGGTATAGCCCTCAGATCATTACCCATTACTGATTTTTCAGGTAGGTCCTGATCAAGTTTCAACAAGAAGTCTGAGGGTACACAGAGAAGTGGTTTGTTTATGCATAGATGTATTTATAGATGTGTTTATACATAGATGTAAAGGATTAAGGTGTACTTTTTGACTTGAAACAAAGTATTTGACTTTCATCTTGGGATTTTTAAAAAGAAAATAAAACAGTAGAAATGATAGTGTAAGAATTAACTATAAGAACATAAATCAGGAAATAATTTTCATTAACTAATCAGATTACTAATTTGCAGTCTTTTATATCCACCAAGGAAAAAAGAAAAAGTAATCAAATGAGTTCATGTGAAGTAGGTCCTTTAACCTTAACATAACATGATATTTTTTTGGTGAGAATGTAATTTAGTTTTACTCTTTATGCTTTTCTATATGTATTTTGACGTTTGATGATTAAAGACTAAAGTCCATATCTTCTAACTCCTTTTTGAATGTTTTAGCTGGAAGGTAGAAATGAATCTTTTTACAAAGCTTCTAAATTTCTGCTTTATGAGCAGTAACGTCCTACAAAGTAGATGAGCTTCAGATTTCCTATCTGTAGTTACCCTGATGTCTGAGAGTTCAGTAGTAGTGATTATAGGTTTAGGTTCAGAATCTTTCTGTTAATGGATGTTGAAACTGGACCTAGGGTATCCTCAGTATGTATATTGGTCAATAGATTGGTGAAAAAATATATCACTGAGTTACAAATTAATTTTTTTCTCAGCCAGAATTATTCAGGGAACTCAACCTAAATCCCAAAGTAGAGAGGATAATACTTGCGTGAACCACCTTAAGAAATTACTTTCAAATCCCGATGTTGCATCTTTTAAAGAGCTAAAAACACTTCTCATCACTGAATTAGACATTGTTCAGACAAGTTAATAAAATTATAACAGAGCATTAATTATTTTTTTTTAATAAGGGAATCCTTATGGTTGTATCAAACTAATGAGGTCATTGCCCTTCCCTAGAGTTTAGTACCTGTGCTGAGTTTAGTACCTGAGGCTTGAGAGCCCTGTTTTGAAGGAAAGATGTCTGCACAGCTGTGCAGTTCTAAACTTCTCATGAGCTCAGAGGTGCTTTTGCTGCAGTTAATAGTATTAATAGGAGAGGAAGACAATGGGAGTACTACAGGGCACTCAGCTACTACAGGTGACACTCACTTCTATGAGTCCTACTTGAATTAGTTCTTTATAAAAATCTTTATATCATTATATGTACTAATTAGTTCTTTAATAAAACCAGTATGTTGATATAATTTTAAAGGGAATATTAATAGTATTTTTGAAAATCCTCTGAGCAAGTGTTTCATCTATATTTAACAGTACAAAAAAAGTACAACTCATGAAAACTCTACTTACATATATCAAACTTTCTCTGGAAATATTATTGAGGGCCACAGATCACTTTTTCTAAATACTTAGTGCTCATAATTTTTCCATCAAAGACAGGCAGTGAAGTTTTATTATATTTTTCTGCAAGAAGAAATCCTGCCTAGAAACAAAATAGATCATTTATTAATTTCTCATAGGCCACCAAACACTCATCAGACAGTATTGACTATGAGGCATTGCTGAGATTAGTTGGATTAAGACTGGCAAATTAGAGATGAAAGTCTCTGTATCTCAGATGAATTTACTTTAGTCGTCTTGTGATATTTTCTTCTAAAATTATTATGTCAGTATTATTTTCTGAGTACGTGTTTTTCTCCTGGGCTTAAGATAGAGTGAACGACAGAGGCTAAAACTAATTCTGAATCATAATGTACATATGCAGAAAAAAAAGTGAAAAAGGAAAATTAAAATGATAAGAAGCCTGAAAATTTACATACGTGTTTCTCAGCACACACACTTTATTTCTGACCTTCATTTCTGAAAATCATTATGGAGACAGAACATGCCCAGAAATTGGGACAAGATAAGGGGGAGTATTTGAGGATATTATGTGACCCAAAACAAATTTGGAATTAGAAAGAACACTCTAAAGATCAACATATTTTCCATAGTTATAAATGCCTGTCTCTACACTGAGTGGAACTAAACCATGCAATAGATAAAACATCACTATACTGCAGGGTATTTTTAGAAATGTGCCAGAACAATAAGTACACATGACTAAATGAATGTTATCTTTATTGTCAGTATTATTTATCATTAATGCTATGCCAGTAATGAAAAATAATGTTGAAAGCCATGATAGGTGTTGTTCTTTAAATAATAAATGCTGTGTAACTGAGTTCTCCATTATATACACACACTTTTAAGATTTATTATGCTGTTATATTTCACATAGTTTTATTGAGAAAAGCTGTTAAAGTGGAATTATAATTGAATACTTAGTTCTTGAATAGTTCTTGTACTTAAATATATATATATATCTCACTTCTGAATGTATTTTTGTTGTGATACAGGGACAGGAAGAAGCATCTAGGAGAAGTTCATATTGAACTGTTTTTTAATACTATTTTTAGTTGATTGTGAAGTTCAAAGCTGAGAGGTTCTTCAAATCTGACATACTTATATTTTATAATGAGCCATATTATATGTAATACCATCATAAAACTTCATAGAAGAATCAAAGGGTCTTACAAATTATTTAGTGAAGCATACTGATTCTATCTTGATTCAAAAGATTTAAAGCACACCAATGATATGTAATTAGGATTCAAGGTGAAATCTTTGAACCAAAAGAACTTTGTTTCCATCTGCAGCTGCATGTATACACAGAACAAACTCATGGAATTAAATTATTCTTAATTATCCATAATCTTTTAAAGTTAATAATTTAATTATAATAATGATTATGATCATTAATTATAATATAACCATAATAATCCAGACAGTTAGAAGTAGTTATTACCATCATGTGTTACGTTTTGAATGTTGTAATTCAGGTTTGTTCTAATTATACAGAGACATCAGCAATATGTAAAAATTTTACATTAATCTATTTAAATATTGCAATATTGCAGTAATCTATTTAAATTGTTATGTCTAATGCATCATTGCAGGTTGGTGAATCTTATACTATTTGGTTTATTTAGGCATAAGTTCCTCCAGATACATCTAAGTGATGAGTTGTTATGCCCTGAAAAAAAAAGATGGTAGGACAACATTTGTCAATGAAACTTTCTGCAAAAAATTGCAAACTAAATTGCAACTAAATGAGTAGGTAAAGTAGTTCATAGTGATATGTTCTGAAAAATCTGTAATCATTTGACCTAAGAATCATTGTGGATTTTTAAATAATAAAATCCTCTCAGTGTAAATTAGGATTAAAAATATCTAAAAAAAAATAAAAAATGCAAATAAAATATTTCCATACTTGAAAAGTATTTGGATTACTACTGATAAGATTCAAAAAAATGATGGTGCAGCATCACTTTACAGAGAGAAGGTTATTCTACATCAAAATAAGAGGTAACACTAGAAGAAAAGTAGAAATTATTAGTGTGATGGGACAACTGTGGTATTTTGTTTGCAAAGATAAATGAGTTGCTAATCAGTAATGCTAAGAATATAATGAAGGTTCAAAATGAGATTTTTAGACACCCTTATCTACTCTCATCCATGAGAAAAGGAAAAATAAAAATACATCATGGAAAGACATTATTATACAAAATGTTTTGAAGAACAAGGGGAAGAAAAAAAAAGAATTGTGCTTTTGACTAATAAGGTTAAAGATTATACAATATGCAGGAAATGTGAATTGCCTGTCTCTTGACATGTGTCCCTGCAGACATGTCTGGACAGATATAAGACAACATACTAACTTTCTGGTTTTGCAGCTGCTGTTCAAAAATGTCCCAGTACAGCTGCACGGACAGAACATAGTTCATTTTCTGTTTCTGAATATGAAGTCAGTTTTCTGTTAAGATATGGCAATAGTTACGTTACTGAAAACAAAATCCTTTCCAGAGCAAGGCAGAAAGATATCCTTACCTGAGATGATCATCTCTGAAGAAGGAGTATAAGCTAAGGAGTTTGGGGTAATTAGATTGTAAATTTTATATATATATCTAGCATTGTAAATAAACAGAAAAACAAATATCAGTTCAAATAAATAAAACCATATTATTTTCTGAAAATAAAAGAGAAGGAGGTGTTAAGGTATAAATTGTTATAAAGCAAAAAAAGAAAATAGTGCTTTAGCTGTTTTTCAAATAAAACCATTACACAACTGATTTATCTAAAATTCCTTAAAAGTGATAGATCAAAATATTGAAGAAACTACAGAAGAAATAACTGTACTAGAGGGAGTGCCAAGACACATTCTTTTCAGAACCAAGTAGTGAAACTATGGCTAATTCTGTTGAAGTTGTTCTGACAGTAGTTAGCAAAGATGTTGGTTTCTTTGTGATGTCAGTGGTGTCAGCTCACAATTTTCAAGTCTATGTGAGCTTTGGTTCTCTGAAGTTCTCATGGAAGTGGTTATTGCTCCCAGGTCTGGTGCAGACAAGCTCAAAAATCTTGACCTGACTTACATCCTACTAATTCAAATGGATCATCTGCTTTACATAGTAAATCAGTGCAGTCTTGGCACAAAGTATTGTTTCTGCTTGAGGGAAAAGTAACATATTTTCATGCCTATATTGTTGGCAAATACCTTACGGATAATGAGGTGGCACAAAGAAATATATGTTCAGAAATTAACTGTGTAATAACTCCATTTAGACAATTCAAACCAGAATTACAAAAGATCAAACCGTGTTAACAGAAGACACATTGAACATTGAACATTGGTGAGATAACACCACCAATCTGAAACCCCACATCTCTCTACTGGCATGACTCACTGAGGGAGCAGTCATGGAGAAGAGCATTTCAGAGAAATGCTGGAAGAAACGAGCTTGTGCTGCCCTCCATATCTACTTTGATCCTTTCATTTCAGTGTGTTTCACTTGGTTTTGTTGCTCCATCTTGTTGCCTCTACGTTGAACTTCCTTCCTGTGGATGAACCACAGTTTCTACATCTGCAGATAGTGTTAACCTCTGCATCTGAATTGACATAAAAAGCACAGTTTATGAATTTTGACATTGCCCCAAGGTGGGTTCCAGGTGGTGAAGTTTCTGTGAGCATTCTGGCTGCCATGACTCCACCAACACCTATTCAGGCCCACCTACACAAAGGGAGAGTGGAGAAGTATTTGCAGGTATCAGTCAGCTCCCTTGAATCTCTCTGAAGCCAACAGGAAGAATGTTATTTAGATCACCTAAGGCTCAGTTGTTACTGCGTCTTGCCTTGGAGGAACATGTCTTCCTACTGAATGAAAGAAGTCCAGAAAGGGGTTAGTTTAGGCTAAGGGGTTAGTGATAATGAATGCCAAACACAGTAACTATTTTTTAATCGAAATCACAAAATCTATGAAGATGACATTTCTGGAATGTTTCCTTTTCTCACCGAAGTAGTCTTTTTTGTGTGGAACAGGCTTACCAAAAGATTAGACTATTTTCTTGCTATGTCTAAACATGTCTTTGAAATTGCTGATGTATTTATGCAAAACAAGATTGAGAATTCATCACTGTTCTAATTTCTCTTTTGGTAAAAATAAAATTGGTAGTGTATGATCTAGTTTACATAAAGATGCATTTTAAGCATATAGGATCAATATAACTTTTTTAATGATATGTTGCTTTAAATCAGCAAATAAAATTTTACTTAGACTGTGTTTCATTAATGATTTGGGGGGCCATAACTTTGAATTCCTAGAGGTTACACTGTTTAGCAAACTGCTAAGCTTATGATAGAAAGTCAGTTCATTACAAGTAAATTCATTGATCTACCATGGCTAGTTACAGAACAGCCTAGGAAAGGTTTGTAGGTGGAACTCCCAGGTTCCATCCTCTGATCACAGATTTTTCTGCTGTCTGTTTCCCAACCAGCTGTCACACAGCCAGTAGAGTATTATGCCGGCTTTTAGGCTGTGATAACTTGTGTACCTGGCCACAGATGGGTGATGAATGGTTCCTGGAACAGACTCCAGATGATTATGTATTAAAAAAGATAATGATAATCACCTAAGCATTTGGGAACTCTTCTTTCTCCTTTACTTGCCAGAGGTTTGAAGGTAGTTCCTGATCACTGTAACTGTGATGTGCCAGGTGGAGAATTCTCTCTTCCATATTTTACAGTTGTTTTTCAGGGTTTTTCTTCATTGACTCCAATTTAAAATCTTATTACATAGTATTCAATATTCTAAAATCCATACTTTCTCCCTTATGTCTGGAATGGTGTTATTTACTGGAGAGATCTTTAGATGCAGGTTAAATCTTAGAAGCAGATTAGTGTTCTATCAGCCATACATATTGCATCATAACCTTTTCCTGAAGAAAGTAGAGAGTCATTGATGGAACTACAATGAAGCCTGACCAGCATATCTTCATTGATGTTAACAGATCCAATGTTTTGAGTAGCAATCATCAACCATCAAGAATTTTCTGTTCAGAAAAGTGATTGTATGATGGTTTTATCAAACCAAAACCTTTTGTAAATGTCCACTGACTATTTCAGTTATGACAGGTACAAATCTATTCCTGTTCAAGTTATATTTTTGTTTGGTAAAAATATTCAAAATCTCTAGCAGTTTGTAAGACATTTGTTTTAACAAGGATATAGAAGATTTCAGATTCTAAAATAATCTGCTTCTTAGGTGAAAGTCCGCCTTATTGAGAACACGAAGGGTAGGATTTGTCTAACTTTGTTATGTGAAAGTTAGACATTAAATTTCTCTTGTCTCCCTAGATGGTCATATAGGGAAACTTCAACAAGGCAATTCATACATCTGGTTCAGTGTGAGATAAATCTACCCAGATATTCATTGATTGTACAGTTAGATTGGATTCCCGACTTTGAAATTTAGTAAAGAGGAGTCTTATCTCTGCAAGTAAAATCTTTGAAAAGGGATAAACTCCCTGAAAGCTTAACTAATGAATGGTGGAGTCAGCATTTTGACCTTTTCTTTTACCTATCAAGCTCTTTACTTCAGTGTTTCAGAGAAGAGGAAATGAAGGTTACTCTCAACAATATCTTGTCTGAATGTTGCTTGTAATTTGTTATCTCTTATTTTAAAGACAGTGTGACTCAAAAGCTGCACATCTGTTTGATTTCCTTCTTTAATGAATACTAATTGTAGAGACTCACAATGAGCAATATACTGATGTTTTGACACAGGAATCTTTGAGTACGTAAAAAGAACAGATTAAAACCCAAAGTTTCTATGGATAACAATGGAACTAGATGATTGTCTCCCAAACCTGTCAAATACTACCAGGCAGTTCAATGAGAATAATGAATTAACTAGAATTCAGACATCACATTAGGTTTTTCCTTAGATTTCTAGATAAATCAGTGGGAATTTTGCCACTACCACTTTGGGAGCAGGATCTAACAATATATCATGAACCCTTTTTTGTATATATTTTTTTTAACTTTCTGTTCACATTTCATTTAAATGGAAAGTCATAGTCAGACCTAATTTTATCTCCTCCACACTTAGTCATAGTTTCCTAATAGATTAAGTTCCCAGTCACTCATTAAAAACAAACACAAAAAAACCCCCAAACCAAACAGGAAAACAAAACGCCAAAGAAAAAAATCTTGGCAGATTTGCTTAGATTGTGCTATATGGCAAACAAATCTGACACTCTTCAGTTAACTGTATCTACTGGACATTGTCTTCCTCTATGAACCCCTTATCAGCAAAGAATCTCTTTTTGTGACGCAAAGAATTTAAACATAAATAAACACATAAATTTAGCTCTTAACTAGTTATACATTGTTATTGTATCTAGGGTATTTAAGCATTACTTTAGCTAGCAGACTATATGATGTCTTTCACATTGTTTTTCACTAAAGTGTGCTGAGGTATCCATTTCAAACTGAAAGATTTTAATACAATAGAGAAAATTCAAATGTATCAAGAGGTTAATCTTTTGACTACAAATCTATGTTTTGATTGATGATAGCTGTTCGAGAAATGTGTAAAAATTTATTTTTGACTTGCTGTAAGACAGCGAGTTATTTTTCAATGTCATGTACATAAATAGAAAAAGTGACAGTGACTTTAAACCGGTATGTGCCTTTTTAGTACAGTTCTTTATCTCAGTTGTAAGTGGTCTTGAAAAAAGAAAAAAGATAATTTTGTCTGTGATGCTCTTCAATAATTATTCCAACAGTATTTGAATCAAGCTGTTAACCCAGCAAGCACAGAATACTTTTGAGATCATGGAAAAGATGTAGGATGCTCAGGATTTACCATTAGCTAGACTGTGTATTTCACATTCTGAAATAGTCATGGATGGGACTTCTGCTATCCGTTGTGATGTAAAAAGACTTTCCAGTGAATTATTATGGAGGACTGTAACAAAATGTTGGACATTGACTTTCAGAGGTGTGCTTGAGGACTCTAAGACAAACAATATTTAGACCCTGAATATGTTTTTCTGTTGTCATATCTCTTCACAGATCTCATTGCATTTTCTATTTTATTAAAATTGTTCTTTGAGGATGTTTGAAATCATAAAACGTCTAACTGAAAGTTAACAGAATCATTCAGGTAGGAGTCAGTTCACATACTTTCCTTATTCTTTCTATATTCCTTTGTGAGTCCATCATTATCATTATGATCAGGTTTCATGTTTGACATATGTTATGACACGCTAATGTATATTATAAACATGTTGCACATTAACCTTAATGGCACTGGGTCTAGTATGCTAACTGATGACATTAGGCAAATGAAGTGCCCAGATAACATCATTGAAAAGACAACAGGATAACATTTTATTTTAATAGCATTTTAATTGAAGCTTAATTATGTAATGGAGTTGTACATAGTGCCCAGTGGAAGTGTAATGCCCCCTCTCAACAAAGGCTATTGAAATTCACTATCACAGAGTATGTGTTAAACTGCATTTTCAGCCTCCTACTGCTGCCATTGGTAGAAAAATGTTATTGTGGAGAAGTATCACAGGTATAATGGCACTAAGTGAACATTATCCCCTTTGACTGAAAACTCAAAAACTAAAGGAAATTTTTTTCCAAGTAATCCCAGATTTCAGCATGAAAACATTGTATCTGGATAATTGTTTTTCATGATTACGTGGTGGTCAGCTTCTATAATGTGACACTTTAATGATGTCATAAAATGAATAGGACTTTGTGTACATCAAATAGTGATTTTCTCTGCATCATATAATAAAAAAAGCAGAAAAAAAACTCATGAGCAGCTGTGTAGGTAAAAATTTTGAGAAAAAATCCCACTTGCAGTACTACATGTACTGTATGAGTTTTATCAATGTCAGTTGGATTTTGTACTATGTAGAAAAGGAGGGATGAACATAATGTGAGAAATCAAGAGAAAGAAGGTATATTCAAGTAGTCTAACATATTCTAAATTATCATAAAATATATCTATATCATAAAAAATGCTCATTTGATTACAGTAATGGAGTCTGCCAAAAAAAAAGTCTGGTCACCTGTTAGGCAATTTCAATGAGCCTCAACATTAATAGATTTTATGTCCAGAAACTACCAGTAATTCCTTTATTCTGATCTGTTGTAGACCACATTATCAGTACATTCCCCACATTGTTCTCGGGCTGAGTTCGCAAAGTTGTGTTTGTAAATCTTTAGGACTGGCAACTGAATGATAGATCATCCAATTTCCTAGACGAATTGCCCCATAACTCTTACAAGTTTGTATTTTGCTTTTAAACTAAATTTGTTTGCCTTTAGAATCTGGTCACAGAATCTTGCTATGGCATCCCCTGCTACATCATGATGGGGTGCCTCATCAAGAACATCTAAATCCATTAGCATGTATTTTATAGAATCCACATTATGATTTTTGTCAGAATATCATGCAGATATAAATAGTTAAACTTATGTTGTTAAATACTTTCTGTGAAATTTGGTCTTAAACAATTTCCAGCTGCTGGCATAATGATATAAAAAAATATGTAGAAAATACACTATGGTAGGGAGAATTGTTAATCTGTTGAACTCTGTGTGACCTTTGCGGTATCTATTATATGTCATATACAATTAATAATAATTTATTTTTAAAATATTGATGTGACTAGTACAAAAAGTCTTAATCCTGGTTGTCAAGTGTGTGGGAGGGCAACAGGTAGAGTAGAACTAGAGTTGTATTGATATCTGTTTCTGCTGTTAAAAGGATCCAGTCAAGCAGGGAAACACAACTTGCTATATAGGTTCTATACTCTTTTCTAGTACACTATCATTCTTTCTACTTTGGAATCTCAAGACATTAAGTTAGTTTCTAAATAAAAGCTTGTTACTACATTAAATTCATGAAAAACAAATCAATATAATACTGCTTATAATGACTGTGCTTTTTTTGTAAATCAACAAATCTTCTATTAATTAACAAGTGATTAAAGTCAGCTTGTGAAAATTAATCACAGCCTGGAAAAGTCATTTGTCCTTGTGTGCTTCATTAAGATAGTGTTTGCCCTTCAGGCAAGAAAGCAGCAAGTAAATTCCAAAGAATGAACTGATTAAACTAAAGCTGCAGTGAACTGTTTGCCATATACTCAAGCTCATACAAACACACCCATTTCTAACTTAAAAGCTTTCTGCAGTTTTCTCGTTGGGCAGGGAATAAAATAGCAAATGAAAATTCCTTGTAGATCCCCTAAACATTTCACTGTAGTCCATAGAATAAACACTTTTTACTGCTCAAGACATCACAGGCAAGTATGCCCACAGATGCTGTGAAATGGGAAAGCTGTACAGCACACCATATTTGTGCAGACCATTTATCAAAATAAAATTTGACATAGAACTTAGCATTTCTTTTCATTTCAATCTAATTGCATAGTAACATAAAACTGATTAAAACACAAAATAATAATTACTGATTCATGCTTACCATACTCTAGCCCTGTGGAAAAATAATGTGAAATATATTACAATTTTTGGGAGAAATCCAGTAGTTTTTACATTCAATAGATAGTATGAGAGCTAAGGCCCTAAGATCAAGAATGACTGCTTTCTGAACAGCTCATAAGAAAAAGAGTTGAAAGAAAGTGCAAGGAATAACTATATGAAATATAAATTGTCTTCACTAGAGGTAGTTCTATTTCTTTACTTGCTAAGAAACAGAAAAATGTGCTTAACAATGAATAAGGAACATACTTCAATACAGTTTGAGCATCCTGAAAATTAATTAGGAAAATAAAGTTCCCCTTCTAGAAAAAGGCCAGATTCTCTCACATCCCCCCATTTTTTTGTAATAAGAAAAAAGCTCAGTTATACTGTCAGAAGTCACATTAATGAAGCCTAGTTTAGCCTACATAGAATTGTACTCTATGTCTCCTACAACCTCTGTGACTCTATTCCTACACATACGTAGGGGTCATGTTAGGTATCTCTTACAGAGATCATTGCAATCATCTCAGATTCCTTTTATCTCCTATGCCCTTCACAGTTTATTATGTCATTCCCATGCCCTCAGCAGCTCCTTTAGCTTAACAGATGTTTAATTTCTCCTTGCACTCCAGCTGTGTCCACAGAAGTGGACTCCTGTCTGCTCTCATATCATATTTCCAGTCCCACTTCCATGTTCTGTGGTTCGCACATGAAGCTTAGGCTGACTTGTCCTACCTGCTGATGTTTGTCTGGTTTTATTTGTGATGATTTATTGACACAAATTGAACAAAACAAGACCCAAGCTCTCTGATTTTTTCTCAGGAGAAATACTAGCAGGATATGTCTCCTAAAAAACATTGTTGACTATCACCAAACCTATAGCAGCTTATTATTTTCAATATCTCTGTCCTGCATTCAACTTTGGTTTTAATTTGCTTGGAAGATTAAAAATTTACTAGTGACAACACTAATACATATTTCTGCATAAAGTTCATTTTCACAGGAAGTAAGCTGAAAGTGGAGAAAAGGAATAACGCTTCCTAAATTTTACTGTTACTTGAACCAGAGTGAACAATGAAGGCTCCAGGAAACCAGGCAAGGTAGGACAGCCCCTGTGTGTAAAAGTAGAGTTAGGATATGTGTAACTCACTAAGCAACAACCCTCTATGATGTCTAATAAATGCAATCTGCATATGATCTTGGTACGGGTCCTTTTATCTGCTGAAAATAATGATGTAACTATCCAAAGATTTTAATCAGGATCTGAGTACTAATTAATATATTATATTAAACCTAATATGGGTATCAAAGTCTCAAACTAATTATATTAATCATGGTTTCAGAAGTGTTTCTAGAAATTAGGAAATAAGACAAGCTGATTTGAAAGAGTATATATACCCAAAGCCTGGTCAGCACATTGCATGTCTTCCAAAGAGTCTCAACACACCGAGATTAATGATCAACAGTCTTCAAATTCCTGACTCCAAATGTTCGGATTCTAAGTGTGTAACTTGTTCTTGAAGCTTCCTGTCTTCTTTGCTGATCACTTGATCCACTCTCTCTTATGTACTTTAAATTCCGATATAGATGACTATAATATATATATATAAAACTCTATGTATATGGAAACTATGTAGCTATAGTTTAAATATTCATTCTTTGTGTACACACTTTGTCTAAACTCACTCTAAGATTACTGAGTGGTGTCAGACACCACAAATTAGAAACAATAAACTCTACTGAGTATGGTATGGTTTGAGAGTGAGACCAAGGGTACTGGATCATTTGGGATTAAACACATAACTGCATCATTTATTTGTTGTGGTCTTTAGGCAATCACTTTTCTTCAGTCGATACTTTTGTATGATAGATATAATAACAATGTAGGTAAATGTAATGACATAATATTTTTTTCCCATTTTCTAGTGCTTTCTGTAAATATCCTGTATATTATCCTTCACAGCAGAAGCTTCAAGATAGAAACCTTCAATTGATTCTTTAATCCCAAATATTATTTTTAACCCCAAAAGAAAGACTAGAAACTTGCATATCTTTGGAGCAGTGTAATCTTAAATAATTTTGGCATTTCAAAAATAGCAACAAAAATAATACAATGGGATTAATTTCATCGAAATCACACACAGAGAAAGTATCTTTGAATGTTCACTTCAACTATGTTCTGAACATTCAGAAGTGAATGTTCAACTTCAACTGTAAATTCTCTATTTAATCCCTGAAGGAAAATAAAAAGCTCATTCCAGTTTAATAATTGAATGTTTAATGAATGTCATCCTTAAACAAAGTGATTTCTGCTCTTTTCCAGTGTACCTGATCAGGGAAAGCAAGAGAAAGAAAGGAACATAATAATAATTTCTTATTATGACTTCTTGTTATTTATTATGGTTTCTGATGAACGTTTATGTCATTTAGATGTCTTTAATGTTTATTTCATTTATTACTTCTGCACTCCTATTTTAACTTATTAGGTTTAATAAGATGTCAGTCCAAAGTTTCAAGGCTGTAATAGTGCTACCAGGGCTCACCAAGACTCAAAGGACTCTCCCAAGGTGTAGGAGTTATCTGCACAGATGCATTGGGTGATTAGGATTGGGACATTATCTCAGATTTAAATTGCTGGAAAAGATTACTTGCTTGCTGTTAGAATTATCAATCAATTCAGAAACAGTCCAAATCACAAACAAACATGATATTACCATGAGAAGCACAGGGACAATGTGTCCCCCTTCTCCCTTTGCATGAAAGTAAAAGCATGAAGGAGAACAGAAAACAGGCCTAATAAAAATCAGGAGAGATCTCTTCTCTTCCCTCTTTGCACTCTTACCATGTCTTTTCTGATTGATGGATTCAATCTCTGGTGGGTTAGTGGGGTCCAGCACTGTCCTTGTATCTGTCTTTCCCATCTGTCACCTTTTAGAAGCACATGGCTATACTAGTTTCTCTGCCTATGGGGCTACTTTGGCTTCAGTAAAGCAGTGTTTATTTAATAACAGATCGTGGATTGTAGATAATTTAATAATGGAGATGTTCCAAAGATGCACAGATATTTCTATAGGACCAAGAGAATACCTGTAAAGAGAAACAGATTCAAATGGATAAAAGACAATGGGGGTAGCTGGGAACCTTCTAGATCATGATGGAATGAATGAAACAATCAGTTAAAACCTTGGGGATGCTGAATACCACTTGACAGAGAAAAAGGACTTCTGAATGCTGAAGTTTTTAATCTCTATTTTCTCTGTTCATGATCTTGAGTTTTTTGCTTTTGTTTTTGCTTGTCTTTGTTGAATTTGTTTTATATTTAGGGGGAGGAAACCAACAAAAAACTGTTTTCCTGTACACATGTTGTTTTTCACCACCAGGAAAAAAGCAATCAAAAAATAAAGTCATCCATTGCCTAATGCATCAACCACTGATGGTAATAGAGATCCTGCAATGGATATGACATATGACATACTATGCTATTCACAGTTTGGTTTTAACCTGTAAACTGAAATCTCTGAAATGGTAATGATTTGCCAAATGATATATGAAATAAACTGCTTTGTTCTAAGAGAAAGAATCATAGTGAATGATAAAGCCATAGATTCAGGTGATAGGGTAGACTTTCAAATTGCAAATTAACAACTCCTACCTCTAAAGCAAGTAAACAACTAATAAGCATAGCCAACAGACACAGGCAGGAAATAAGAGGAGCTAAAGAAAGAGAGTCTCTTAAACTCCATGGAAATTTCTTGCATTTACCCTGCTGTACAATATTTCCAGCCTTCTTTAGGAGTCTCTTCACCAACAAAGCTTCTGTTCAATGAAGATACACTGTCTAAGACATCAACAAAATATGAGCAAACACTAATAATGGGAGAAAGAATTACCTCCAAAATATTCTGTTTTACAGAAATCAGTCACAAAGTTTTAGTTGGAATTTCGACAGTACCAAAAACTTATGCCAAAACTTCCGAGGGACTAGAAAGAAACCAAAATAACAAACAGTTGTACCAGAAAAAAATAATTGTATGAGTTAATAATGTTTAGCCAAGAATTACTGTAACAAGTAGAAATGTATATGGCCAAGTGCAATAGAGTATTAAATGGCCTTAAGAATACAAAAGGCAAGTGTCTACCTATCTTCTTTCTCTAGTTTTTCCCATCTACAGATCTGCAACTGCAGAATATCTTTCATATCATTGTAGCACACCAGATGGAGAAAACCATGTCTGAGATAGCATCGGAGCCAGCAGGACCTGATACACACTTCTGCACCACAAGAAAATAGTGAGTGCTAGTAGGGGGAGACTCCTGTGGGGACAGAGGAGACCCATCTCCCAAGCTGACTTACTGTCCTGGGCAGTTTGCTTCTTGCTAGAGGCTGAGTTCTGGGGTGTCCCTTTTCCAGGAATTGTACTGAAGCTGACCAGTTTGTAGTTTCCTGGACTCTATCTTCTTGAAAACAGCACTGTCATTTGCTTTCTTCCAATCTTCACAAACCTCTCCACAGCCACCACAACCTTTCAAAGACAATTGAGAATGGTCTTGAAACAACAAGTCAAAATAATTTAAATAATGCCTCCACTTAGTCTTTCTTGCTCTAGACTTTCACAGAAGCCTCAGGAGTCCGTGATTCCTGAATAAAACCCTATCAGTAAAGACAGATGTGAAGAAGGTATTGAATACACTGGATTTTTCCATGTCTGTTGTCATCAGCTTCCCTGTCTCATTCAGCAGTTGGCCTACATGTTCCCTAGTCTTACTTTTGCTACTGATATACATATAGAAGCCCTTCTTGCTAACCTTCAAAGGGAGCTGCCCTCCTTACCACATTTATTGCCAAATGGGCTTTGGGTTTCCTCATAATTTCTGATCTCTTGCACTTCATCTCCAGATTCCTCCCAGTCCACCTGTTCCTGCTTCTGCCTCTTGAATGTACCTGAGTTTATTCAGGAACTTTTTATTCATCCATGCTGACCTCCTAACATGTCTACTTGATTTCCTGGTCATCAAAATAGACCACTCTTGAGCTGGGAGGAGATGATAATTTGAATTTGATGATCCTAAAGGTCTTTTCCAGCCTAAATGATTCTACAATTTCACAATTTTATGATCCTTGAAACACAAGCTTTCCCACATGCCTCTTCTCTCCTGCACTATGTCCCATGGGATTCCTACAAGTAGACTCCTAAACAAGTCAGATTCTTCTCTTTTCAAGTCCAGGATTGTGGACTTTGTTCCACCCTCTCAGGACCCTGAATTCCACTATTTCATGATCACTACAGACAAGGGTGACCCTGATCTTCACTTCCCTGACCAGTTCTTCCTTCTTTGCAGGTATGAGGTCCAACAGCATAAGTCCCATCATTCTCTCCTCAATCATCTGTATTAGGAAGTTGTCATAAAATTTCTTTACCATGAGGGCAGTAAGGAAAAGGCTGCTTAGAGCCATTGTGTGGTCTCTCTCCATCATTGGAGATTTTCAAGACCCAAATGAATAAAGCCCTGAACCACTTGGTCTGACCTCAGAGCCCATCCTTCTTCAAGCAGAAATTTGTACTAGAGAAATGTTGAGGTCCTGAATTATCCTATAATCTCATGATTATGCAAGAATGAAGGAACTTTCAATAAAACTAAAAAAAATAATAATTCAAAACTGGCGGAAGGAAATGTTACAGATTTATTATAAAATACAGTAAGAGAGAAAAATTTTGACAAAGGATATTTCAAAATCCACAGTTCTATTGTGACTATATGGGTGCTTCAATAGATATCAGAACAGCCAGCATAAAATTTATCTACAGTACAGAAAAAATTTGAAAAAACTAAACTGACTCTTATTTTAGTTTTCAAGACAATCTCTAACTCTTTTCCATAGTTTTATGGGAATAACAGACTGTTCTCATACATACCTATATGCCTCCATTGAAATGAGGTTGCAGTAGAAGTTATATATTGGTTTATATTAATTACTGATACATTCCTATGGTATTTAGTCACTGTGCAGTTTAGATGTCAAATATTTATGAAGAAAAAGTGATTCAAAGGCTACTCAGTTGAAACTACCTTAAAAGTGAAATATGAGAATTCAGAAGTTGAAAAATATAAAATAATTTACCAGAGTAAAATGGATGACAAAAACAGTTTCATCATGTTGTATCAGGTTCTTCTCTTGTACTGGGCACCTGCAAAACATGTTGCAAGAATCTCTAGAAATATCATGTATGTGACAGCTTATATGTTCCCTAGCTGTTGACTATGGACATATGTCCTGAAACAAAAGGGCTTGCACACCATCAAAATTTTTTTTCAGTGAGTTCAAATTTTGCATTTAAGTTTCAACAATTGCATTTGTATTATTGTGCTACTTTCTTGGACATTCACATGTGGTGATACATAATCCTAGGCTTTATATGTTCTGTCACAGCAGTTATTATAACAAAAGACCACCCCTAACCCAACATATTTTTATTACTAATTCCAAGAGCTAAGGGTAGTTAGTGGTCAAGAAACATTTTCTATGACATTTTTTTAGGTATAATCCCAATATTTATATTTCCTATGACTTGAAAATGGCTAGCTAAGATATTAAGGGAGAAATGGTTAGTTTTCCCACTGTAAGTTTTCCACTGCAGATCCAGATGTCTGTACTACAACCCCTGTGAAAACGTCTATCACACTCAGAAATAATCTGAAAAAAGATTAAACAGTGATGTGATAAAAGTGTCTGCTGACAAAAATTATTCATGCCAGTAAAAATTAAATCTGTCTCTGAAGAGTTGCAGAATATACCAAGTGATTAGGCATAATGGGCAAACAGCATCCAACTTCTACAAATGCAAGGCTATGCAAATGGAGAAAAAGATAACACAAAGTTTACATATGGATTAATGGTCTTTAACTTTTGCAACAGAAAGAGATGTTGAACTCCCTATAGATAGTTCTCTGGAAATACCTCTCAGTGTCAAAATGTAAGCAAACTTTAGGAACCGTATCTAAAAGACATATTACATAATTCTACTGTTGATAACAAAAACAGTTTTTTAACAAGAAATAATTTGCACATCAGTAAAGAAATACATTGCAAAGAAATTCTATGTTCCTAGTGTTAGAGGCATCTAATCTGTCTTTAAAAACCTTGGATTCTTCAAAAATACATTCAGAACTCAGGGGTTTGCTAGAACTCCAGAATAATTTGTGCTTTTTCGTCCATTCTGAGGCTACTTTTTTCATTCAAGGATTTTATTGTCTTGGCTATTCCCAGTGATTCACCCAGTGTGAAAATGTGTTGGAAACAGTATTTTCCCCAAGGGAAAATACATATTATCAACCTTTAGTTGTATCTGTTATACTCAGTAAGCCTGTCTCCCAGGGATGTGCAGCCCAGAGGTTATTTGAATGTTTGTATGGGTTCTTTGCTGCAGGGGGTTATATTGCACAGAAATCCAGGAGGATTTTTCACCTCTGCAGTAGTTTAGTGTGCCCTATTTCATTTTTTTTTCAGGCTTATTCTACCTTTGCTTTTTCTTGAGCAGACTCAGGGACTTAATTTTAAGGGTGAGCAGCATATATGAATTTAATAACAATGGAAAAATATACTAAATTAATTAAAATTCAAAGGTCAATGTGCATTTTTGTCCTTAATGAGTCAATGAATTTGCTTTAATAATTTACTTGATTATTCTCTCCTGCTCTGAACTAGGAAGTACTCTCTCTCTTTTTGGATTAATGGGTAAGGAAAGGGGATAGGGGAGAAAAAGACAACTCTCTGATGACTTCAATGGTTACTTCATTGCAATATGAAGTAGGAGTTTATTGTATAGCTGAGAACTGCACTTTATTTTCCATCATTTCTTATGGTTTATTCAGGACCTGGACTTGTTGCAGTATAGCACAAATCATCCCATGCAGTCATATGTCAAAACCAGCAAGACCTAATCAAAGAGAATGAGTTTGACACATGGAAAGGAACTGTGAAAGTGGGATAAAAACTCTAACATACAGTGGCATGAGATTCCTAGTACACTCCACTTTGGATCAACTGACATCTTCCTACATCCAAGAATTACCCCTCAAAGAAAGAATTCATGAGGAATGATTTCTAACCAGAACCCAGAAATTATTTCAAAGACACAAAGAAGGAATTTGGACTTTCTTTCACATGAAAAAGTGGTAAGATTACTCTGACAACTTCTATCTAAATCATTCCATAATCTTGAAATGTTTGAAGTGAAATCCTTTTAAAAAGCTTTGTATGCTGAATGTGGTGGGCAGAAAGGGACTAAGATCTGTCAGAAAACGCTGAGAGTTCTGCAAGGGACTATGTACACCATTAAAAGCACCAACATGAAATTCCTTGTGCTGAGAAGCAGCCACTGATCTAGTTCTTGCTGCCTGGATTTTTGCAAGCAGGATGGCTCCTTTCCTCTTGTCTGTATTATTTCTTCACAGATTCAGTCCAGGAAGCACTCAGAGCATAGCTAGAGAGGAAATACCCCACAGTTAGGAAAGGAAGAAAGAGGAGAGAGTTGTAAGGCTCAACACAATAAAGGAAAAGGATGTAAAAGAGGTATAACATATACATGATAGAGAGAAATTAAAAGGAAAAAAGTACATACACAGGGATTATGGAGCAGGAAGCAAGATTTTTTTCCTCCCTTTAACATTTGTGGTGGTGGTAGTCATTTAAAAAGGCAAAAATTATAGGTACTCTATACCATGTATACAGAATAAGGAAGAGAACTGCTGTGAAAAGGAAAGCTTCTATATATATTAGGCCCGTACTAAATACCGTTCACTGGATCCTCATGCTGTTTGCTACTTCTCTTTCTGCAAACCCACATCCCCTCTGTCACTCTACAGCTTTGCTATTTATCCTGCAAAAGAGGACAGGCTTTTTTTTTTCCTCTTTATCACCTGTGTGTCAATTATCAATCTAGAATTTATATTCTTTCTATTCTCAGTCCTTGTTCCTGACACTCAAGCTACGCTAAGTGATGTAAAAAAGGAATTGTAAAGACAAACCAGTCTAGTTTCTGCAGGCTCGTGATCTATGTGTGCTCAGTTCCTTTATAAGAAGAGAGTGTATGCACATTGGCTATAACAAAGCTGGTTTGGTCTGGAGCATCCCAAACATGGAAGGATTCTGAATAAATAATATTCCAAAGTCCAAATTTCAATATGAGTCATCTGAAATTTTCATAGGCTGAAATCTTGGCTAAGTTTTGAGTTTTACAGTAAGAGCAGAAAATCATAGAATCATAGAATGTTTTGCGTTGGAAGAGACCTCAAAGATCATCTAGTTCCAACCCCCCTGTCATGGGCACTAGATCTGAACTGGAGTTCCCACTGGAACTGAAAACTGATCTTAAGGATGTGTCTACATTAGTTTTACAGTAGTTCTGATCAGAGATTTGCTTTTTAGGCAGCTTCTCTACTCATCAAATTTACCACACTTCCTTTTTCATCACATCCTCAGACCACACAAACTGACTCCAGAAAAGTACTGCAACATTGCACTCAGTGAGCACTTAAGAACTGAGCACAGCCAATGAATTCTCAAAATAGCCTGTAATGCTATTACTATTCTTTCTATATTAAAAACGAGAAGAAATTAGGACACATCTGGGACAGAATAAGAGAAGCTTCAATCAAAGCTACCAAGGAATTTGTGTTAAGAAGGAGTAAAAATCAAGGTTTTTCTGACCTCAGATTTATTCTTCTGCTCTGTTCTTTTCCATATTTATATAAGCAACACAAAATACATTCTGGTTAGTTTATGTAAATGAACGTGACTGGTAGTGAGATGTGAACAATTACTTTCTTCATAAATATTGCTATAATGCCAGGGAATTATTTCCATTCTTATAATTAAGTTAAATTACAATTCAATTGATTAGAAAAGCTTTTCTTAAGTCTAAAATGGAGACCATAAAATGGAATATTGCTTGAGAAATTATATATATACATATTAGAAGGCAGGAGATATTTTCAAGTAGTAGAACATGACCTGTTAAAAAGCATCAAAGCTCAGTGAAGACTTTTCACTTAAATGAATTACTCCAAAGAGAAGCAAGAAGAGACAGATTCTGAACTTTTCTCAGAGTAAGGATACTTTCATGTTCACAGAATCACAGAATGTTAGGGGTTGGAAGGGACCTCGAAAGATCATCTAGTCAAATCCCCCTGCCAAAGCAGGACAACTTAGAGCAGGTCACATGGGAATGCATCTGGTCAGGTTTTGAATGTCTCCAGAGAAGGAGACTCCACAACCTCTCTGGGCAGCCTGTTCCAGTGCTCTGTCACTCTTACAGTGAAAAAGTTCTTCCTTATGTTCACTCGGAACCTCCTATGTTCCAGCTTGTACTTGTTCCCCCTTGTCCTGTCACTGGACATCACTGAGAAGAGCCTGTCTCTATCCTCCCAACATGTCCCCTTTACATATTTATAAACATTAATGGGGTCACCCCTCAGTGTCCTCTTCTCCAAGCTAAAGAGACCCAGCTCCCTCAGCCTTTCCTCATAACGGAGATGTTCCACTCCCTTCATCATCTTTGTGGCTCTGCGCTGGACTCTTTCAAGCAGTTCCCTGTCCTTCTTGAACTG
>VZRW01008186.1:0-11867 GCA_013398125.1 Aegotheles bennettii | reverse complement strand
CTCCCTCAGCATCCATGGGTGCATTCCATCAGGACTCATGGATTTATAGATATCCAGATTGCTTAATTGATCCCTAGCAAAGTCCTCGTCAACCAAAGCAAACTCCTCCTTTATCCTGACTTACCCTGGAACTTCATGGACTCCTGAGGACAGTCTGCAGCAGTGAAGACAGAGACAAAGAAGGCATTCAGTAAGTCCCTCCTTCCGCGATCTGTATACTCCCTTCTTCCTCTTGAGTTTGCCCAGCAGTTCCTTATTTAACCATGTAGGTCTCCTGGCTCCTTTTCTTGATTTCCTAACCATTGGAATGCTCAGATCCTGAGCTTGAAAGAAGTGGTCTTTGAATGTTGTCCAACTATCTTGGGCCCCTTTACCATCTAGTACCCTGTCCCATGGGATCCCCCCTGGCAAGTGCATGAAGAGGCCAGAGTTGGCCCTGCTGAAGTCCAGGTTTGAGATCCTGCTAGGTATTCTGTTCCTACCGCAGAAGACTCTGAACTCCACCATCTTGTGGTCAGAGTAGCCGAGTCCATCACCGCTATAGAATGTAATTTTCACATATCTAGAGGCTCTGAGAGGATGATATGATAAAACATTAGCAATTCTATAGCAAACATCTGTACTACTTTGCTGCTTTTAATTTTCACTTTTGGTCATCAAGAACTACATAGCTAGTGATTCTCTTCTTAGGTATTTCCATACCAACAGATGGGAAGAAGAACAAACAACATTATCTTGGTCAATCTCCAAAAGCCCATTTTTCCAATTAATTAAAAAATGTCCAGACTCTTGCGTCCACACCAGTACCATAAATTATAAAATAGCTTTTTGATAGAAAAGTTCGGTAATTTTCTTCGGAAAAGCAAAAACTATTGGTACTACTTTTCTTTCAGAAAGCTTTGGGAACTGGTATCGTTCCTCCTGTCTCACAGCAGAGAGTCAGAAAAGCTTGGAAGTGGGAAAAGTTCTATCAGCAGGAATGTTCCCCATTTCATACAAAGGAACTAGAGTGGGATTTTTAGCCCATCTTCTGAAGAGAAGTGGATGAATTTGTTGTGAAACTTTGTCACAAGTCAGGCTTTCAGACTGTCTGCATGAACCTGAAAGAGCAGAAAGGTTAGTTTCAGCCAGAACTGATTGATACAAAGACCTCTTTTATAGTTTTCTAGGCAGGTAAATTAGCAACATGAGATCAGGTTTCCTAAATAAAATGTCTGGATTCTCTTGAAATATCCAGTCAACCCAACATTCCTGTGAAATATCACTGTTTTGCCAGACTATCATATTACCAGAGAAAAAGACAATTATCTCCATTAGCTTTCTATCAGATATCTTACCTTTTTTACTGTCTTCCAAGTGTCCTCTTCTATTAGTCCAAATAAATTCCACTTAAGTAAGTTGGAATTCAGCTGCCTGCATTCCAGCTGCTGCTCTGGCAAATGTCCAACCCCTACATGAGCTGGCACTGCTTAATCCTGAAGGTGCTAAAATATCTTTGCACTTTGCTGTTTACCTTACAAACTTCCTGATTACAAAAAAAAAGCATGGTTCCAAAAACACATAGATATGCCCAGGTTTAGGCCCACTTCAATACTAAGACCCACTGTATTTCTGGGTTGGGTAAAACCACCTACCTTTATCATAGATGAAATAAAAGTCACAAAAAGTAAAAAAAAATCCAGGTTTTCCACTTTCTGTGGAAATATAATAATTTATATTTTTTGAAAAGGTATGTACACACACGTACATTTACATGTGTGTGTGTGTGTGTATGTGTGTGTGTATGTGTATGTGTATGTGTATGTGTATGTGTATGTGTATGCATATGAAGGGCTATTGCTCTTGTCCTTAGGAGAAGAAATGGAATTTCGGATGCAAAGTGAAGGAAGATTTTAATTGTCTAATACTTTTCTAAACAGCTAGTGGGAGCAGATACCTAACTTCTGTGATCTGGATTGCAACATCAGATAACATATCCCCCTAGTTTGCTTTGATTTCCCAGTCCTCTGATTTTGACAATGAATATTAATATCTCCTAGAAGTTTTGGTTGGTTGGTTGGTTGTTTTTTTGTTTTGGTATTTTTTATTAAATGAACAAATTTCTTCTCTTTCCAATAAAAAATCTAGAAAATTTTGTGGAAAAGTTTGTTTCTGAGACCAGTGTTTCTAGTCATTTGGGAAAGATTGCAAAAGACGGCTCCCTGTATTCTGCATTGTGATCCTTCAACATTTTCATAGGGTTTGCACCCCCATGCCAAGGTTTAATGCTGGGCTGGCAATTAAATGAATGACAGATTCTCTCTATTACCCCTTTCCCTTTCTGGGAAGGGAAAGAGAAGACAATAAGATAGACTTGCAGGATGGAAACTAAACTACACAGCTTTAATGAAACAGTAGTAATGAAGATGAAAAAGAAAATACTGAAATATATACAAATATACACAAAACCAGGCCTCGGCTCTGCATACCATTCTCCAGCCATAACTATAAACATCGAGTGTTATCGGTCCTAGAACCAGATACTGACTGAAAAACATGCAGTTAATTTCAGCAAGTGCAGTTACTTAGAAGAGACTTAACTGAAAAATAAAACTAAAAGAAAATTGGTTCTGTCCTGGCTTAAACCAGGACAGTTCTGCTGAATTTCTTATAGTACAACAGTTTATAATTTGGTTAAATGCCACCTTCTTTTGTGGAACATTATGTACTCACTTTGTATAGGATAAAATAATTCCCAGTTTCTCAAGTCAACGGATGAAAATTGTCAACTGAGACATCTATGCTGACTAGAGAAATAAGTGTTATTCAAACTTCCAAATGGAGAGCTCAATTTATTTTTTATTGCATTATAATATTTTTTTTATTTTCTTGATTCTGTTATTTTTTTCTGAGAGGAGAAAGAGGAAAGATTGCAGAAGGCACAGTCTGTACCTGGTTAGTGAGTTAAAGATTAATTGGCTTTATATTGTATGGATGATTTTCCGATCAGGCTGATATATTGGATCAAAGAGATTTCTCCTGATGCTAGTCTAAATGAAAACAGTCGGATAGAATAGAATAGAATAGAATAGAATAGAAGTCAGTGAACATAAACAGCCCTTCTTCATCCTGTACGATAACATATCAGACCTTAAAACGAAAACTAAGTTCTGGGAAAGGCACGATGAAACATTCTCTGAATGTGTGCATCAGTTGTCCTTGTAAACACTGCAGGAATTCTCGATAGGTAAAATTAGGTACTGAAATAAAAATAACCTAAGACAAAACAATAACAGCAAACCTCATATAATATTAATTTTATCAAAGCATACTTATAATTTCTGTAGTATTAAGAAAATATAAACTCCTACCAATTCTTTATGTCTTCTGTAGTCAGATGGTTTCATCAGAGATTCATTCAAAAAGGTACTTAAACATGTGCTTCATTTTAAACCCACAGAAAATGTAGTGAACCAAAATGTTTGCACAAGTCATTGAAGAGTCCAAACAACGGCACCCTTGATCATCATGAACTGGGCAAGCTCATGTTGCTTAATATGGTGTTACTTTGTTTCATTTATTTTTTCCACTGAGAAACTGCAATTATTTAGGAACTTGTGATGCTTGATGTCTTATAGTGTCTTGAGAAATGAAGTACAGAGTTTTCAACTCCATATTATGATTATATATATGTATTTTTACAGTACAGAACATTAAGTTTTATATCCATTAGCCAAATTCAGAGAATACCCAACTGCATAGCCTGTTGCTCTACGTGGGTAACATGAGTATTAAAACGTTACGACAGAAATATTACAAAAATAATTGGAATGCTTCTTGGATTAATGTATTTTCAATTCCTTTTTCGGACTCTGAATGAATGTTTTAATTAGTCTGGACAACTGTGAAGTATTATTTCTGAGGATAAAAATATCACAATTTTTAAATGATAATATTTCAGTCTACATGGATGCCTCCTAGCAAAGGCCAAGCATCTGCTGAGAGGAATCCCAAGATTATCTTTAACAATCAGGTACTTAATGGAAAACAAAAACAAAACAAAAAAATTAAAAAAGGAAAGAAAAGGAAAAAAAAAGACAACAACAAAAAAGGAAGCTGTAGCATAAGCACAGTTTTTCTTGTATCTGATCATACTTACAAAAGCTCTCTAGGACAGAGTATCCAGCCTTCAATTACAACTTTTCTAACATGCTGACCATGCTATCAAGGAAACAGTAAAAACATAAATTCTCCAACACTAATAAAAAGCACGATGGTTTGTTAGATTAATAAGGAACTTGTGGGTTTGATCTATATAGTGGAAGCATGTGAAAGTGATTAACTTTGCCCACTATTTCCTTGCAATAGTAAATACAAACACACTGGGGAAGTAAAGCCAAAAAAAAAAAAAAATCTGAATTTTCATGTGTAGCATTCTAAACCTATTGCTTGTGCTGAGAAGGACCTAGGACAGCTGTTGACGGCCAACTGTCCACCAATGACAACAGTCTGCCAGTCAAGTCTCTGCTGCCAACTGTCTGTTGGACACTTCTACACCACTGACTCTCCGTCAGGACAATTGTATGTAGACTGACAGATGGCACTCGCTCAGCACCGTAAAGAGATCTTCATTGAGAACCTTTGAAGAGAACCTCAGGGAGCAGGTTGCTCTGCTCACAGTGCTCTGATTTTTGCAAGGAAACTGTGTATATGTAGTGGAGTTCATGCGCATGAGTCACAATTTGCAACAAGTGCTAGTTGATTAAACTCGTGCCTTCATTGCGTTCAACCATCAGAGTTGTCCACCTTGCTCTGCAAATGTTTTCGGTTATCTCACAATTAAGTAAAGGTGAGAGTGTTTGAAGTGTTTGCAGGTGGTATTTGGTGTGTCCTGATTTGAGCCAGGATAGAACCAATTCTATTTTAGTAATTTTAGTTTTCAGTTAAGCCTAACTAACTGCACTTGCTGAAATTAACTGAATGTTTTTCAGTCAGTAACTGCTTCTAGGACTGATAACACTCACTGTTTATAGTTATGGCTAAAGAATGGCATGCAGAGCCAAGGCCACTGCTTGGCTCTGTTAAACATCTTATTCTGTTAAACATCTTATCCTCCAGAAACAAAAGGGACCCTCCTACAGGGAGAAGCGGACTGGACAGGTGACCCAAAATTGACCAAACAAAGTATTCCATCCCAGAAGTGTCATACTCAGTATAAATCTAAAGGCTTATGAGGGTCAAGGTCTTCTTTCAGGGCAGGAAACCTGGGAGGACTCCATCCTCTCCTTTGCCTTTGATCCTGATCAATGTCTTCCTGACCCCGTGTTCCTGTCTCCAGCTCCCGTCTGCCACTGACTTCAGGAGCCCAGTCCAGGACTTTCCCAGGGCTGTCCTGCAACGTCTCTGGTGATGTGAGCTTTACTGGGGGGGGGGGGTGCAATATTGATTTTTGTATGTATTTTTATATATTTAATTATTTAAATTGTTTTTTAATCACTACTCTTTCATTAAAGCTGTGTAGTTTAGTTTCCATCCTGTA
Source organism: Aegotheles bennettii (assembly GCA_013398125.1). NCBI lineage: Eukaryota > Metazoa > Chordata > Aves > Caprimulgiformes > Aegothelidae > Aegotheles > Aegotheles bennettii. Next base: position 6,349 of record VZRW01008186.1, on the reverse strand, counting down.
AGTCTCTCTCCCTTATTGTCTTTCCTTTCGCATTCTGGGAAAGGAAAGGGGTGATGGAGAGCATCTGTCATTCATCTGATTGCTGGCCCAGCATTAAACAGTGATGATAACTTTCCACAAACTTCAGAGCTAAAATTAATTAATTTTGTTGTTGTTCATGAATCATGAGAGTGAATTTTCTAAGGACCATTTTGCAATCTTCTTTTTTTTTCCAAACCAGAATTTGATGGCCATTTAAAATTTGTTTATTAATTGCCTTGTTAGGTTAATTTTTAACTAGCCAATTCTGATAATTTAAGATGTTGAATGAAGACAAGATGGTTCATCATATTACTTAGAACATGAATTGGTATGAATTAGTCAATGGGACTAAGCCAACAATAAATGAATCTTTTCACTTAGAAAAACATAAAAAAGTACAAGAAATTATATTTAAAACATTTATTGTTAATTAATTGACTTGATCAGAACTGTTCATTTATTAAATCACAGGAGCCAAAAATTAAGAGGGTTTTCACTGCTTTGACACTGAAGAATTTTGAACTATGTAGCCTCTTGAGTAACTTTTTTTCTTCATGAAATTTAGTTATGGGATAAAAGCAAAAAAACCCAAACAACTCTGCCAAATCTTCAACAGCTATTCAAAAGCTATCTGGACATTGTTCTTGGTCAGCCTACTACAGGCAACACCGATAGAGCAGGGTGATTGGACCAGATGACCTTTAAAAGTCCCTCCCAGCCTCAGCTGTTCTGTGATTCTGTGAACCTTTCTGGTGATGAATGTACATGTATACATACACAGTATAAAAAAACAGTTACATAATTTTTAAAAATTAATAGATGACATTAAAGAAAAAGTAGAGAATTAAGTTGGAGAGGATAGTGAAATGGTGGCAGATCAGAACATCATTTTTTCAAAGTTAAAATATTATTAGATCAGAAATAAATAGTTATAAAACTAACAAACTTACTCTGAAGAACAGCTTTTCACACAAACACTTAGCAATGCCAGGTTAACGTTTCAACAGCAAGCAAAGATAAAATTTATGGGCACTACTTTGCTATATACTTTTAAAACTCAGAAAGCCTCTCTTGCGTTGTGTTGAAAGGTTTAATCACAAATGCACAATATACATCCTGGCCTCATGAGCTCTATATATCGGCACTGAAGCTTGGGCTTTGATTTGTACTGAATTTCTTTGGTAGCAAATGAAGGGATAGGTCAGTCTAAATTTCATTATTTCCTATAGATTCCCAGGAACAGACCTTAGCAGCTTCAGTCTGCCATGATCATTTTTGAGTCTATATACAAATCATGCTAAGTATTCATGGAGATATTTAACCAGTGAGAAAAAAGTAGAAGATAACTGTGTAAGATTAACCTCAATCCATCTTTGGCCAACATTTTCATGAGAAAATGGGGGAGAATTTAAAATGGAAGTAGAAAATGTTAGTCCACAATTACTAGAAAATTTTCACATTTTCCAGCTTTTATCCTCCAAAAAGATATTTATCCCCAAAAAAGTTGCATTAATAGCTAGTGTAGTTTCCTAGCTCTTTTGTGCTTCTTAATAATTTCTCCATAAGAACAAGTTTTATTATTTTAGATTGTTAAGAAACAATCTGGCAATGCTGTACTAGAAAGAAATGCAAAATGCTCTGGAGTATTTTAATGCTGGCTCTAGTGCAACAATGAGAAGCATAATAGGAAAAACAATGAACACAGCAGATGGTTGGGGTCTTTTTTGTATCTTCAGATAAAGTCATGCCTAAATATCATAATTTTGGGGAAAAGAAAGTCTGTGGAGTCATCAGAATAATTTTGGAATCAACACTTTAGTATAATAGATTCAACACACGGTAACCTATTATAGAAATATTATCTTACCCATGTTCATAAACCCCACATTTCTGTTTGTTCACCACCGAGTGTGCTGCTAATGCTTTGCACTTTTTCAGTACCTTTCATCTTTGGATCTCAAAGCACTTATGAACATAAATGAAAGTTCTCACTACCATAATTCAGTACTGAAAATCATCTTCAATCAGTTCTGCACACCTGTTAAATACGATCCATTTCCATCTGGCAAAGCAGAAATGCATTTAAAGTTAATATAAGTTTACAAGAAAAGATATGAGTGGTTTCAAATTATAATTTTTTTCCATGGTACCATCTGTATGTGTTCAGAGAAAGCCCATCCCCACAGTTTGTGGTTTTCAAAAACAGATTTTTGTAATAGTGCATCTAATGTTATTATTATTGTTTTTATTATTAATGTTATTAATTATTGTTTTAATTTTGCTTAGTGATTGGATGATACCAGTGAACAATTTCAAAAGATTTAGGTGGTGTTTTTCTCAGGAAAGTGGTCTGCTTAATTACAGAATCACAGAATCACAGAATCACAGAATCTAAGGGGTTGGAAGGGACCTCGAAAGATCATCTAGTCCACCCCCCCTGCCAGAGCAGGGTCACCTAGAGTACATCATGCAGGAACGCATCCAGGCGGGTTTTGAATGTCTCCAGTGANAATTCACAGTTTTAAAGAAGGCATCTCTTTTTGCTTTGGATTGATACAGAGCTCAGATTCCTCCTGATTTCAATAGCATGATGCAATCTTTCTGGCAGAGAGAAGACAAATACACATACACATACAGCTAAACATATGGAAAAAAAGTTACTACAGAACATATTACAGTCACCCATTTTCAGTGGACATCTCAGCAGGGATGAAATATATAAAGAGTTACTAGTTCTGGATCTGAAGAGATTTGGACCTATGTCTTCTACATTTCAATAAAATGACATAACCAGTATTTCCTATAAAATTACCCTTTAGGTTTGGTCTTTGCCTATTCTATTGTGACACATCTTCTCTACTTAAATATTCATTTGAGCAGTGACAAGGGATTTCCCACCTGCAGGGTGCTATGGTGGCTAATGTATTAGTATGAATATTAGAGGAAATAAAAAGCACTGTAGTCCTGTCTGCAGGAAAAAAAATAAAATAAATCATGATTTCTATTATACTTGTCTCAGAAAATATTTTGGCTCATGTTTAGAAAGTATAGGTCAAAGATTGTATTCCCTGAAAATGATACAAATATGTTGAGCTCAGTAGGGTGGCATAGTCTCACTGTGAGCAGAATTAGGTCTTGTGACTACTGTGCATCATAAAAGGTAAAATACATTATTCATAACACAATACTATTGGACCTGGTTGACAATGTCTAAATTATAAGAATTAAGATTAGGATCTTTAAAACACCAAAAGCATCAAACTTTCAGTGTAAAATTAATGACTGAAGGAAAGCAAATTCCTATATAGGTTTTTCATGTAATAACTATTTGCATTTGCTGGTACCTTCTTTGCTTGCATATTTAATTATCTTACTCAGAGTAAAAGAGATGTAGACACACCTATCTGCCTTTTGATTTTTATTTATATGCTTTTCAAGATGATAACATTTGGCAATGTAGTTAACGGCTTACCAGTAAATACAATTATTATTTTGATGACATGTTGCAATGCTGAAAAGTCTGTTCTCGACACAATGCAAAGATGAAAATGGGAGGATGGTGCTGGGTTTCTGAGGGGTATTTCATTAGTATCATCCAAACACCCAAATTGGTATGTGTTCATAGAATCCTAGAATCACAGGATGATAGAATCATAGAATGTTTGTGTTGGACCTTAAAGATCATCTAGTTCCAACTCCCCTGCCATGGACAGGAACACCTGCAACTAGACAAGGCTGCTCAAAGCCCCATCTAACCTGTCCTTGAACGCTTCCAGGGAGGGGGCATCCAAAGTACCCCATATTATTAAAATTGTTAAAATGAACAGTGGCAGCTTTTACACACTAAATTTTTTCATAAGATGGACCAGTTTTAAAGATTGTGTATGCTTTAGAATGATTAAATAATTGCAGTGTGAAAATTATTACAGCATTTTTGGTACTTCCCATAATTATCACTTGTGGAATATGTTAATAAAAAATTACTCTCATATATTATTAATATAACTCCTCTAATTGCATTCATACATAAGTAATTATAAATTTTAACTTTTATTCATTAAATTTAAAAGGTTGAGAAAATTGCTGACATTCAAAGACATTACACAAGACTTTTCTAGCAGCAGCTTAAGCTGTATATAAAAATCTACAAAAAATATTGGTATTTAATTTTTATGTTCATTTCCTGAGATATCTTCAGCATAAGATATATACAAAGCTTTCTTTTTGTACCCACCACGACTGAGGCAGCTTGCAAAATGAAGTTGCAGTAGGAACACGTTGCCACCCAGGTGTCAGGCTGCAGGGTGTGTCCTGCTCTCACTCTAATATCAGGTGGCAGCAGTGAACACACCTGTGGGATGTGCCACCAGGTAGAGGAGCTCCTCCACTTAGTGGCAGAGCTCTGGGAGAAGGTGAGAAGGTTGAGGAGTATCAGGGAAAACAGGAGAGAGACAGAGGAATGGAATTGCATCCTACTTTCTCTGAGACAGTCCCAACAGGCAGACAGGATGTATGGTAAGGATTCCCTATTCTATCCCCCATGGTCAGAACACAGTGACCTAAAGGATAGGGGGTAATGGCAGCAAGTTCCTGCTCAGTGCAACAGATATATCTCCTCAGTAGCACCTCCACCTTCCCAGGTTCCTTTGTAAAAGGGGTATGAAGCTCTAAAAGTAGAACTGAATGAAACCAATAAAGATGATTCATCTAGCTTGGAAGTGTTGCCAAGGTTAAGTCAGCCTATGCCATGCATCAAAGCTGATTCCATAAAGAAAAAAAGACTGGTCATTGTCATAGACAACTCCCTTCTGAAGGGAACAGAAGGCCTGATATGCAGACTTGACCACTTCTTAGGGAAATCTGTTGCCTCCCTGAGGCCTGGGTTAAGGATGTGACAAGAAAACATCCTAATCTGGTACAGCCTTCTGGTAGGGTGATTTTTCAGGAAGAGAGCCAGGAACTTGTGACAAGGAGTCCAAAGGCAGAGAATTCAGGGCCTTGGGATGACTGGTTAAGGGATCAGGGATCTGTACCATATTTTTGTAAACAAATAAATGCTTATATGCCAAATTTGCTTTCTTCTAAACTCACACAGCAACAAACAAAAAATGGTGATTTTGATCTGAGTATTAAAAGCAGGAAAAGCTTTAAAGGAAGCATGAATAGGAGTCAAGAGAGGCATGAAGAAAATAGAAATAAAGAAAATACTTTGTTATCTTCTTTAACACTTCTAAGATTGGAAGAAAATTGCAAAGAGTAGGAGAAATATTCCCTTAGTAGTACTCCATTAAAGTCTTATGAGTGATTTTCTTTGTTGATACACTGATATTAAGTACCTTGTTTAGTGTAGTGAAAAACAAGAAAGATGTTTCCTCGATGAGAAAGATGTATACTGTTATGTAAGAAAGAATATAAACAGAATAGGAAAATATCAAGTGATGGGGAAAAAAAAAACTTGATAATTTTAGTTTTCTGTAGAAATCCAGTGAACTGTAAACATTGCATAGCAATAAAAATCTGCTTAACCTGCATGAGTACAGGCATAACACAGATGCAATGTCTCACTAGAAGTCCCAGCACAATAATGGTTAGGATTTAACTCATCTCACTGAAACTGTCAACAGTATAGAAATTCCAGGTTTAGATTACTGTCTATCAGATTCATTCATTCATTCATTCAATCATTCATACATTTTTATTAATTAAAGAAAATATTTACTTTTATAGTGCTATTCATGGGACCTATATTCTGGACATATACCTTCTGAGTTGAATCACTATAATTTTGAAGGCACTTCTTGGAGCTGTCTCTCACAAAAAGCCAGTGCTGTACTGTGTTTGGCAGAGAGTGTAGGAGAAAAAATTAAATAGGATTTTCTTTCCATCTTCACTACTATTTTTTGACTCAACTTTTACTCACCTTTGTCGCCCAGCACTTCCGCCTCTCAACTTCTTCGACCTTGGTGAAGTTGCACTTTCCATAGCCTGAATATGTTTCGGAGGAAGACACAAAGGGTTAAAGACAATACAGCTGATATTCAAAGACCATACAGTTGATAGTCAAGCTCTACATCTATTTTCATGTGTTAGAAATTACAGCAGTACCACCCTGAAAGTGAAGTAATTTTCAGAGAACATAATTGAAAGTAGCCTCGCAAATTCAGGCCTTGGTCCTCATGGGGGATTTTAACTACCCTGATATCTGCTGGAAGACTTGCACAGCCAGCCATTCACAGGCCAGGAGGTTCCTCCAGTGCATTGATGATAACTTCCTAATGCAAACGGTGGACAAGCCAATTAGGAGTGGAGCACTGCTGGACCTTGTACT